>CALSCE010010638.1:6569497-6596073 GCA_943593645.1 Bovichtus variegatus | reverse complement strand
TGTGTGTGTGTGTGTGTGTGTGTGTGTGTGTGTGTGTGTGTGTGTGTTCTGAGGTACAGTACCCAGCAGGTCAATGACAGGTCCTGGCTCTGGTTTGGGTGGAGAGGAGGCCTCTGGGCTGGGAGAAGGAGCAGGAGCAGGAGCAAGAACAGGAGCAGGAGCAAGAACAGGAGCAGGAACAGGAGCAGCCTCAGGGGGAGCTGAAGATGAAAATGAGTCTGAACAGAAACACGGGCAGAAACAGAAGGATGAAGGGATTTAATTACTCTCAACTGTAAATTACTACATTTATCAGTGACAGCTTTATTTCTACGGGGAGAATGCTTTGCTCAGTATGCCTGTTCTAAAAGCCTAGCAGACATGCAGAGAAGAAGCATCTGCATCTTTAAGGGAAAGTTTGTATTTTTTGAAGTGGGGTTTCATGAGGTACTTATCCCTAGTCAGTGTATTACAGACAGTAGATGGCGGTCTGTACGGCCCCAGTTTCAAGAAACAGACACGAGTACCAGCACGGAAGCTACGCAATGTACTTTTGTGGACGGGGCCCGCAGCAAAACATATTTTAGCCACTTAAAAAAATCTATATAACTTTAAGTGTACGCTATATTTACAACATTTTCACCGCTTTATGTTGCTGTCAGAAAGCTCTTTCTGAACCGAAGCCGTTCAATCCATCAATGCTCCTCCAAAGCCACCATCAACAAAAACAGTAATTTTACCTCGCGGGGCTGCTTGTCTACTGCTGCCTCGAACGGTTTGTTTGCTGTGTCAGTTTGGTAAAATAAGCAGTAAAAATATTATAAATATAGCGTACACTTAAACTAATAATGTTTTTTGGAGTTGGGCCTACGGTGCCAGTACTGCTGTCTGTTTGTCCTGCGGATGTGTCGACCGCCATCTACTGTAAGTAATGAACTGACTATGGATAAGTAACTCATACAACCCGACTTAAAACATCCAAACTATCTCTTTAACTGTGTATCCACACCCTTGAAGCGTGCACCATTTCAAAGCACAGAACTGGTTTGCATGTGCATGCATACACCAGCACCATGCAAAAAAAGGTCATAATAAGTCGAGGCTGGCTGCACTCTTCATGAAAAAAGGAAGGGAAAACAGTGATGCAGTAAAGATAAAGCAGCTTAACTCACCGGTCACGATGTCTCCAGCCAGAGCCGGCTCGGGCAAAGGAGAGGGCCCGCGTGAAACAGCAGGAAGGTCTAATTTACCAGCGCAAGCGAGAGGCAGAATACGAGAAAGAAGAAAACCATGGAGGTCCGAGAGCAAAGAAAAAGTATTAGCGTGGCAGGTAGAAAGACACAGCGTGGATAGAAAGCAGCCACAAGGACAATCCAAGACTTGACAAGTGGGTTACATGCACAGTTCTCATACCACTATGGGGGACAAACCAAGACGTGTGGGGGGAAAAAACAGTTGACAGAGGAGTGGACGTATGGAAACCAGAAGAGATGAAGAGGTTCCACATACAGAGAAATGGATATCAACTCCTGTACCTGCACCAAAAAGGTCTACGCTAGGAGTGGTAGCAGCTTTGGATTCTGTGGTAGGGCTTTGCTCAGGCATAGAATCAAACATATCTAAGAACAAGGACACACAATCATATGTACATTCAGATTTCAAGTCCAGTGCATACAGAATGATGAGTTCAGAAGAAAGATGAGTGAAAGCAGAGAGAGCAGCAAATATTTGGATTATCAAATGGGAAAAGTTGCTGTGTAACTGTTCAGTGCAATGCAAAATGAAACAGTGCAAACGTTAAAAGGGTATATTGCCAAATTTCAGCATGAAAAGTTCCCTATTTGCCTCAGTGAATAACAGCGGCGATTTGAGCTTAACGTTAACATTAGCATGCTAACATGCACTCAGTGACTAAGCTAAAATGCTGATATTTACCAGGTAACATTTACCAGCTACATTTCATTTTCAGTTCAGCCTGTTTGCATGCTAACATTTGCTAATTAGCACTAAATACAAATTACGCATGGGAATGTCTTCGATGTAGCAAGTATTTGGACAAATTTTTTTTTATTTATTTGTTTGGACAAATTGGAATTATGACCTTATGATGGTGCTAAAAGGAAAGTCAGACGATTCATCCTCTGGGGAACATGAATATCTGCACATATTTCATGGCAATCAATCCAACAGTTATATTTCAGTCTGGACAATAGTGGAGTACCGACTGACATTGCTATCTCTCAAGCCATGTCACTAGCGTGTCTAGAAACTTCATAGTCCAAATGCATAGTTCTTTTTCGAATCAAAGAATAACATTATGTCCATCCATCCATCCATTTTCGAAGCACACTCTTTCGGACTTTTACGAATTCTGACATTGAGCAATATTCCCTTTTAACTAAAGTGCATAAGCTACAATAAAGCATTCTCAGCAGTCAGTTTGTAAAATATTGGTCACAAGCAGGAGAAGAAAACAATTTTCTTCTCTCTATGTTTTGGCAGTCTGTTTGTTAGTATTAGGTTATTATAATCAAAACAAGTTGAGCGACCTCTGTTCGTAAAAAGAGATAAATGTCAATTTTTGTCACTAGGGATCAAATTAACGTTGACATTTTTGTCCCCAAACAAAAAATAATTAATGGTTTCACTTTTAAAATTGCATACACAATCGGCGTCATTGTGGATGTTTTTTTTCAATAGAAAATATTTGCAGAGGAAGTCAAGATGCTTGATTAACTTGATTAAATGATCTGTATCTAAAGGGAAGGCATCATGGAAAATACAAAACCAAATCTGAAATGCAGGGACTGGGCAGGTTATTATCATTTCCACTACTGTCATCCTCATCATCACTAGCAAGAGCAACACAGTCAGCATCATCATCATCAAAGCTTATATCATCATCATCATCATCATCATAATGCAGGGCAAAGCAGTGAGAGGCATAATGAGAGCAAGAGGACTTTACCACCAAAGATATCTAGAGTCGGAGCGGCTGCAGACTCTGTGGTGGTGGTGTCGGTGGTGGTTGTGGTGGTAGTGGTGGAAGAAAGGGTGGGGGCAGCGGGGGCAGCGGGGGCAACGATGGGGACGACGATGGTCGGTGCCTCACTAGAGGTGGGAGGGATGACGGCCACCATGTCAGCGGGCCTCATAGCGAACAGATCCAGCTCTGGAGCAATGTCCCCACTCCCCTCCGTCGTAGCGAAGGGGTCTTCAGGAAGAGCAGCGGGTGGGTGGAGTTGATTGGTTGGGGGGGGGGTTATGATTAGAGAAGAAGGGAGGGAAATGGTGGGTTGGATGAGGAAGGGGAAGGGGGGGATTGAGGGTTTGTTAAAGCAACAAACACTGTAAAAAGCATATTCGTGAGGCAAGACGCTTCTGAAGCTCTAAAACACGGTTAGGTACAAAGAAAGTAAATCAATCACACGGTCACTCATTACCTTCAGAACTGCATCCATTAGCTACAACAGACAGTGGGGAACAATTCTTCAGGAACTCGTAACTTTTGATTGACTGACCCATTGGCCAATTCATTTTGTAATTTATGAGAACACCCAAATCATTCATGTGTCCCTGATATATTTCTATTATCCCTGCCAGGAGATTATGAAATCGGTCTTGTGTATGTGTGTGCGCAAGTGTGTTTATGTCTATCCATGGCAAACCTCGCATACTGCCGGACCCATCAGACTCATATTTTTTATGTTCATTTATCATGGTATGCTCAAACCCATCGAGAGGTTGCAGTGGCTCACACTTTTTCAAAACATATTTTATCAAATGTTTTATACACTCATTGACTGCTGACTCCTCCCGGCCGGTATGGGCCACAGCTGATCAACAGCTGCTTGAGTTTGGACTGTTTTGGACGGTGCGTTTGGCTAACAGCTAACGGAGCTATACACACAGCAGGACTGACAGTTTCTGTTCAGAGAAAGCGAAGCGTTGACTGCGGTTCAATGTGACAACAAATGTCGGCATAATTCTTTAAACTTCAAGTGAATAATAGAAAACAGGACTGCAGTACTTGGTCGCCACAGTGCTTTGAGCTAAATGCTAAAGTCACACTTACTATGCTAACATGATGATGTTTTGCTAAGTTCACAATCTTAGTTTAGCCTGTTAGCATGCAAGCATTGGCTCATTATCAATTATACAGCTGAGGCGGATGGGAATGTCATTGGCTCTTTACGCAGTTTGAACACAAATCAAAGTATCGGTCAAATTTATATTTTGAACCAATGACGCCGCTACATGAAAAGTCAAGGACTCACAAGTCAGTAGGATTTATCCTCTGGTAACCATGGATGTCTGTACAAAATGTGTTTGCCAAAGAGAACATTAAGCTCTGGATATGTAGGGGACACATGGATAATTTAAGAGCATACACATATATATTTTGATCTCACTGAAAAGGTGACCGATAGGAAAAGTTTTTTCAAAACCTGGCGTGTCTTTTCTACACCGATTAATGCAGGAGGTCTAGTGTGGGCGCAGAATAAAGGCAATGGAGAATCATGTTAAATAAACTGCAACTGTTTCTGTTACTGCTGTGGTTCGTATGCTATGCACAAATTAGATGTACCGTAAAGGAGAACATTTCATTTATTACCTTTGCCAAGGAGGTTATGTTTTCAGTACGGATTGTTTCTTTGTCAGCAAGTTAAGTAAAAGGACTGGCCCGATTTCCCTGAGACTTGGTGGAAGGGGGCTGATTATTTTTCACTTTCGTTAACATTGCGAGATACATTTGGCCCTGGCAAAGGTCTGCACTCTTTAAGGTTACAAAGGATATTGGATGCAATTAGATAGATTGCTCCAATCATTGTCCTGTGACATAGTATATAGAAGGCCAAAGAGAGAGACTAAATGGAGTTATTAAAAAAAAGAAAAGGAAAAACGTGACGATGATTAATATAATCATCATCATCAGTTAGTGTCAGGGTCAGGGTATACCAAAACAAATTGTATTCAGTCTTGGACTACAGTATAGTTAATAGCTGCACTCTGCTTTTTACTGCAGTATTCACTGGGTGAATATTAGGAGGAGAAGAGTAGTTGAGATGAGGGAGGAGAGGGGTCATGGCTGGGGCATCAGAGCAGGATTTGGGCTGAGACAGTAGGCCCCAAGGGCACATGTTTGTTCTACTGTCTCCTATGGAAGCAGAAGCAGCTTTGATATAATAAAAGCAACAGCTTTCACATTCACACACACACACACTTTCACAAAAGTGCTGTTTTGTCACCCACCAGATCCACCAAACGCATCAGCAGCGGGGCCCGCAGCCACGGCAGCAGGACCATCTCCTGGGGAAGGTGCAAACGCATCTAGGGTATTGCAGACGAAAAACAGCCGGACCGCAAACGCAAAAAACATAACACCCGACAGACACATGGACGTAAAGAACAAAAGATGAGTAAACAGATGGAATGGACAGGAAACAAAAATGAGAGGTCAGCATCAGGAAATAGCGGAGAATACAAGAAATATGCAGCCCGGTTACCGCAGTGAATAATCTGATTGTAGCATCAGTCTCATGGTGAGTTTTGAAGGGCTGCATAATGCTGCATTCAGTGAGTGCACCACCTGTGCAGGCTAATGAAATGAGGAAAGTTGTCACAAGTTACTTGTACTCTGCGACAAGAGGGGAAATGTCAAGTTCAGGGATGGAGGAGGCGTAGTCTAAAGTCAAAATATAATGAAATAAAATCCAGCTACTCATCATCTTGACATATTTATGAAACTGTTAGTATGTCATTAGGGGGGAAATCATTCAGGGTGATGGACAAAAAAAAGCAAAAAGCAACTGATCCCCAAAAAACGAGTCCTAACAGCAGATTAATTACATTGCAGTAGGTTTAATAAGGTGCATTGATGAGACTCTGGTGAATGTTTAAAACACGTTATTGTCAAAACTAATTAGTGTTTTGTTGCAATTGTGCAGCCTTGAATAAACCCAGAGAAAAGCAAGTAATCCACTATAGTGGCTCATGTTTGTGGGATGTGTCACGCATGATAAACGGTTCGCTCTGTGCTCGATGCAAAACAGAGTGTGTGAAAGCTTGACAGTATGTCAGCACATTAGTGTACATGGTTGCAACAAAGCTGTGTGTTAAAACATTAGAAAACGGTGAGGATATAAAACCATTACATTTGAGTCACAGCACTATGCATTGGATTTTCTGACAAATCTTCTTTGAAAAGACCAGAAAGTCAAAAACGTTAACACCGCATACCGCTGCACGGTAGTTTTATAACTAGATGAAAACGTATTCAAATGCTTAATGAATATATAAGTAGAGATGCTTCTTTCCAACATTTTTGCGTTATATTTTGCATGTGTTTTACAAAAGGAGCAAGGACATAAGTCACAAATTCATCCAGAGAGTAAGAGTCTTTAAGGTTTCTGGAAATACATTCAAACAGCAGTATTTGTTCTTAAACAGCCCTTCAAGTTTTTCAAAGATTGTAATTATTATTATTTTTTTTTATTCTGATGTTTAGCTCTGTAACTGAAATGTATTGGTAAACGCACCATCTGCTTACTGAAATGTCATAATGTGCATTTTCATACTTGTTTCTAGCAGGTTTCTACTAAATTTTCATGTTGCTTCAAAAAATTTGCAGGTGCCTCGAGATTCTCCACAATCTTTAGATATCACATAAACGATGCATAGTCACATAGACGTGTAATCTGACGGGACAAAAGCCCGTAGACTTTTTGTGGTTTTATGATGCCGCAATATATTATTGATTGCAATGCAAAATTTGTGATAATCTAATCCCCATCCTTTATATACCATCAGTAAATTACGAAATGATGACGGGGCTTGTTGTACAGAAGCAGGCAGGCTGCCATGCTAACTATTCTGGTCTACATTCTATCTTCGAACCAGACTGACCTCCGAAAAAGTCCATGTCTGTGGCTGTGGCGGGAGCTGAGACGGGCAGTGAGGCGGGGGCGGGGGCGGGGGCAGGTGTGGGTGTGGGTGTGGGCGCGGCTGCAGCAGCAGCAGCAGTGGTAGCGGCAGCGGCAGTGGGCGCGGGTGTTGCAGGAGCAGAAGCTGCTCCAGCCTCAGCATCAGCAGACTCTTCCTCCTCTAGGAGAGCTTCAGAGGCTTCATCAGTGACAGCCGGAGTTGCTATATGGATAAACCCCATAATCCAAACGGCGTGACCCAGTCACAAACCCCCGAAAGAGAGAAAAAAGAAAGAAAAATAATATGATAGGAAGAAAACAGTGTCAAAGAGACAGAAAAAGAATAGCAGATGCTAGAAGTGAAAATAGCTTGACACAGAACTTCAGGTAGAAAGTGGTGAAAAATCAAGTGCCTGCAATACATTTTTGTATGAAGTCTGTAGCAGAGTGCTGTCAACAGAGTACTCACCCTCAGCCAAGAGATCTGCACAACAGAAAGAGACACACAGGTGAGAGAGGATGTTGTGATTTTTTAGTATGGAGATGAAATTTAAAGATCTCTAAATTGCAAGTTGTCAACATTATGGATAAACAAGCCAGAAAAAAGCTAACATGGACCAATGGTAAGTCCCAATTGAGCTAAAAGCTCCTTAATGTAATTTGTTCAAGGTATCAGAGGAGATGTGGAGATAAACAGAGGGAATGCCAAAGAGCAACATCAGCTATATAATGGAAATGCTCTGTAATTCAAGACACATTTTCCAGTAAAAGGCATCAAAGAGGGTACCCCTTCTTTATTCTGCTATACAGAGTCATTCTAAAAGACCACAGTTGTTTCAGCTCATTGAATACAAGTTGTATACTTGATATTGATGCCAACGAGTTTTCCAAAGCATACAATAGGTTTTTTAATTGATTACCTTTCCCCTGCCTCTTCTAAGCCACAATTGGTTTCCATTCATTTTACTGTGATGTTAAAATCAGTCGACAGGGACCTCAACGCACTGTAGGCTATGCTTTGGAAAATGGTCCAAATGTAAAGTTAAAAGGTTTTTTTAGTTAATGGGATGAAACATCCAAAACATCATCATGGTCCATTAGAAATGAGAAATTGAAATCAAGAACCCATTGTTAATTACTAAGAAGTCCAAGGGGTAAATCTACCACTCATGGATGTATAGAGACAACTGCATATATTACAGGAAAAGCCAATTTGTGTCTGAAACATCATTTGGCCCAAAAATACTTTTTCCAATAGACCTATGCTACATTGGGAAAGAGATGCCGAACATCTGGGTAATTTAATACTATTCTCACCTCCCCATCCAGTCACGGAGGAAGTCGCTGCAGCGCCCTTTGCAGTTGAAGAGGACATTGGGTCCAGGTCCAACAAGAAGCCATCATCAAGAGCACTAAACAAAAAGAAAGAAAGAGAGTGCGTGTTGACAGAGGTGATCCATTTCTAATGTCATATTGATGCAGGTCACTTCAAACACTTTGTAATATTGTTGAGTGACTCTTACTTGCTGGTGGTGGTGGGGGCTGGTGCAGTGGGGGTGATAGAGGGCGGAGGAGGTTTGGCGGGTGGCCCGGGGCGAGCAGGGGGCCCCCCGCCAGGAGTGGGAGGCGCGCGCCTGGCCGGTGCAACAGCAACAGCAGCAGCAGCGGCAGGCGGCGTGCTGTTGTTGGCTGTCGCATCCTGCTGCAGAGAAAAGACCCCCGTCAACACGGAGCCCAACGCAGTTATGTAAGCTGATGTGATCCAACAGCTTTTCAACACATGAATTCACACTGAATAGAATAGTAGAAACTGTTCAGGGTGAAGTTTAGGTCGAGTTAAGAATTTACAGTTTGAACTTGTGACGCTGCTCTGTGAAGCTCTTAATAACTGTGCTTTGACACTGGAAAGTGCAAAAATAAGTAAAGACTATCATTATTATCACGACATTATGATTATCATGAAACATATCTTACCTTGGTGGGCGACCTGCAAAAACAAATGATAGCACATGAGTTAAAGAGTTTAATGATGCACATGCTAAAACATAATGGCTGTTACTGAGATGGGAGGCAAAGTGACAGCTTAAGTATCACTTTGGTGTTTTTTTAGGCAGGCAGCATTTCAAAGCAATTCCATTTAGTACACATCTGCAATTAATGGAGCCATGATGCACCACTGAGTGATAGCCTCTTGGCCCCTGTTTACTCTTCAGCAAAGCTTTGCTTTTCAACATTACAGACAGAAAGTAATGTTTCTGAATAGCATGCATCTAAAGCTTTGTCAAAGCCAGGGCTGATTGTACAGTAAGATGATAACAAAGATGAATATGTTAGTAATGACATCAGCGAAAAGGCACGCCTTTTCATTGTACTGTATGTCAATGACAACAATGATGCAAATGATGTTAGGTCACACATGTGAACATAATGTGTTTCCTGTAGAACTACATCTCCAACAAAATGATAGCAGATAGAACACAAATGCTTATTTATCAATACATATTATGGTGAATTAATGGTCAGGTCCATTTCTCATTGACAGAGAATACTTACTTATCCTCTCTGAGTTGAGTAAAGACAGAGGAAAGTGCATGTTAGAGAAGTAACAGGATATAGTAAGGAAATAATGTTATGTTGCATCACTACAGACATGGCTTTCAGCTTGGCAAGAAGCATGAAAGTGTATAATTACATGAGTATTGAATCTACTGCTCTGTGTTACTGCTGGTGAACGATTTATAAAGGAAACAGCTTTTAGATATATTGAAGTACTTACGGCTTCTTCCCCTCCAGTGTGTTAAGGTGGGTCTCCAGGGACTCCAGAAGACTTTCTGGGGCCTGTAGAATAATAAAGAGAGGCTGATACTACAGGGACTTATGCTGTTGTCAACACATTATAAAAGTTGTACAGGTATGGTCAGGGAGGGCTGACAATACTGATTATACTGCACAATAGAATACAGTGGATCACACACAGAAACGCAAAAGATCTGGGTTGTAACATTGAGAGTGTATACCATATATAACCACATGTAATGCTGCACCTTTACCAAACGGACATCTCATGTGACCGCTGGTGGATGTCACAATAGTACATCTCTTTAAAAAAAAAAAACGATTGGAAGAATTACCGGGCATTCTCGACGGTGTATTATGGGCGTTGTAGGTAAAAAAACTAAACTCCGGCGAGGGGGATAATATTCCGAGGAATAAATCTCAATTACGGATATCAAAGTTATACATTTATGAGAAAAAAGACTTGGATATTACTTGCTTTTTTCTCGCAAATGTAGGACTTTAAAAATCTTCAGTCGGTCACTGGGTTCAGGGTTGGACGCATTGCTATTTTTAGTGTACATGTTACCTCTTGGTGAAAGTATCTTCAATTGTGATTTTTACTTTAATTGCTGTCCAAATGGTTCTTCAATCTGCATGCCAACTCTAGAGGAACAACTACCTGCTTTGGGCCTTAGATTCCAAAGAGGAAAAACCTGCCAGTTCTTCACCTTCACAATATTGCGGTCAACTCATGCATTCATCTTGTGGAGCTGTTTTACATCACTTTACTACATGTTGTGCTTTTGCAAAAATGCTTCCATAACGAATGCCATCATAAATAATGAAACCCAGACCAGGTGTGCTGGGTATCAATATTTGTTGAGCACCAACCAAATGTGTCCGTAGCATCGAGTTTCCAAAATTCAAGTAGGAGATAAAACAGGATACATAAAATAAAAAAAACATCAACCCAAAAACAATTAACAGTACAAGAGTAACAGAAAAAGGTTTAACTTCTATTAAGCTAATAGAGAGAACAATGTTCCAGCCAGCCACCATGCAGAGCTGCATGCTCATTCAGGCTAAATGGGACATTATCACCTCCCGACATGCAGTAAAACGGACGGTTCGATATCCTGTAGGCTTATTGACAGAGGTCAAAGCTAATCCAGCCAATAAAATGAGTCACTAATTTACTTTCCTTAACTCCCTGCTCCATTTCCTAGATCCATCCATTTAAATCTGTCTAGTCTATTATCCCTAAAACTTTGAGAGACCAACAAGGCAGAGAGGCTGATCATTTTTTTTTGTCTTGGCACTGACAGGGACCATTTATAATCCAGAGATTTTAAAGTGTGTGCCTCGCCACCAAGAACAAAGACGGCTTTCTGCAGGCAAAGGAGATATACCAGCTCTATTATGGGAACTCTGAGACATATACAGAAGACGTTCACATCTGCAGATGCCAATGTAGAAGCTGCTGAACCATCTCCCTGTGATGACAGAAACAGGCCTTCTGGCATTATGCTTGGAATATGATCTGATACGACTGCCATAATTTTCAGAGTGTTTCCTACATCTACTCGCTGCTCTAAAAAACAGCACGCAAGTGTGATGACAAAACAACACTTCAGTCAGATGGTGATATTATTCTGACTTGTTTGTGCTGATGTAATACCTCCTGGAAGGGATACGAGTAGAAATGGTGGCTGAGACTGAGATTAATCCACTATAGTTCTGGAAGATTGATATAGTTTGCTCTGCTGGACACGTTAATCAAACTTCATCATCCATACAGTCTCTCATTTTTAAAGACGGGGTCCTCTAAGAAGTGTATATTGGGCTGTGAAGATTGATGATGTCATCCTGATAAATTATGGCAGAATATCATTTGAAACACTGGTGCACATTGGCTAGTAAGAAAAAGGGTAGCATCATTCAAATAGGGTCTCTGAACTATTTATCAGGCTAGCACAGACACATTTTGTAACATTGTGTAAAAATGTTCACATAGCTGCTACAAACAGAGCTCAGCTTCTTGCAAAAATCCGACCAGCATGTCAATAGCATTCACTTGAATTTCTAGTGCAAGAGATTTTAATGGAAACAATTGCCTATTAACAGTGTCAGATACCCCTGACTGAAGAAGAAAAATGTCATTGAGTGTATTTTTAACTGATATTTAAAGACGAAAAGTCAAACAGAAAGAAATCCACCACTAATGAGGCGGATAATACAACATTTCTAGTCACCGGCAGTACATCAGAATGTAGTGTAGCTCCGAGACATATTAAAATGTAAGACTCTGTGGGGGTTGTAGTATCTGTTGTTCGTAGTCCTTTAAGAACTTTGTTGAAGGAGGGAGTGATGTAGAAGAACACGCGATAGCTTGAAAGAAAGTGGATATACCACTAAAGTAAAATTCAAGACTCGGATAACTCTATAAAGCAATACTTCAACATTTTAGGAAATATTGAGCTCATTTGCTTTTTTTGTTGAGAGTTAGACAATATGATAGATATCGCTCTCATATCTGTAGCCTACAATAACATATGAAGCTAATGCTAGCTTGGGGTTCCACAGAGAAGGCGACTAGTGGTTTTGCAGTGCAGTAATAAAGCAGTGAAAACGCTGCTATAGCAGATATGCAGTTGCTTGGAGTGTTTCATCACTGAAAAAAAAAAAATAGATATATCTTGTGTGATTAATCGAAAACTCTACAGCTTTTTGAGAGTAGTGATGACTTCTTAAATACAGTGGTCGTGTTTGCTCTACTGCTAACAGGTGATTACCACAAATAATTGTTTTCATATTTAGTTTTTTTGTATAAATTAAACAAACAAGACATAACGTGTTGTGAGTTATAACGGAACTACGCTAGCGGTTTCCCCGTTTGCAGTGTTTATGCTAAGCTAACCACGTGCTGGCTTTATCTTCATATTTATGGAGTGTATGTATTTACATACATTGAGAGTGGCATCAATCTTCTCAGCTAACTCGTAGCAAGAAAGTGAACAAACATATTTCCTGAAATTATAAACCATACCTTATATTTTGGCCACAAACACCATCTACTAACATAATACAGGAGCTAAGCTTTGACTCAAGCTAATCATGCAACTCACCAAGCACATCAACAAGGGTTTGACAAAAATCCATTGTCATGAATTAATGAATTTGATCGGTCCAGGAGATCCAACACACCATCTCAATTTCAAATACTCTACATTACAAGTGTCGACCATTACACCTGTCTGTCAGGTTTAATGAGACAGCATTACAGCATGCTTTTCATGCACACCATCCATACTGCCATGTCTTAAAGGAGACCTTTCTATAGAGTTTCCACAACATAGCACCATTTAGAAGCCTGGGACTAATTCAGGAACCAACAGGAGAAAGCAGGTTTCTCATCCTGGGAATCACTTGTATTCAGAGACCAACAATTTAGGAGTCAAAAAAGAAAAAGCAAAAACAGTTGCTCTGCTGTATAGCTGTTGTGGAAACTCTTTAACACAATTTGAGGATAGCAATCTGCTGTGCCTTTATACAGTTGTTGAACCATAACTAAGTTTAGCTCAGAGTTTTTAGCAGCGGAAAACAGCCGCCTGATCAGCAGCATTGCTCAGCATATCACTGTTTATCCAATTGGCTCTTCCAGTCACATCATCCCTCTTCATTAGAGCGCCTGATGTCTGTCTGCTGGGTGTGCACTCGCTCTGCAGTGTGCATCAGTTCAGTACACGCAAAAGTTGGCCTTCCCTAAGCTGTTTGCTCGCCAAAGCTAGCTCTGTGCTCACTACTCACACTCTCAGCCTGAACGATCAATCTGCATCTCTAGAAGGGAAACGAGAATGAGGCCACAGAGGGGCCGTCAATCACCAAACAACCGCAGCTCATTGGTTGCATGGAGAACGGACTGCTTTTTAAACGTAGTGAGGCTGTCTGTGAATGTCTGATTAATATCAAAGAGGGGCGATAATGGTGAACACAGCAGGAGAAAAAAAAGAGATGGTAGTTTTAGACTCATATGACATACAGTACAGTTAGAACAAGCACAGCATTAACATGCTCTCAACAAACTGAGAGGATCCAGTAAAAACAGTTCCTTGGAAATAAACGAAAGGTTAGGAAAAGTCTTACCTGAGTGAGTTCAGGTATGTCATTTTTGTCTATTCCCACTTGCTGTAGAAGAAGATAGTGACATTTCAATGCAACGGTTACCAAGCAGTACAAGATTTTGCTGATATTTAGTGATATTATGTGCTCTGCAGGCTACCTCAGCAATTTTGAAGAATTCTGAAACCCGAATCATTCGTGTCAGGAATCTTTTGTAGATCTCCAGCCCGTCTTTACACTGGCTTCTCTTCATCTGGAAGAATTTTTCTGGAAAACAGAGAATTATGGTGAAATGTGAATCTTTATCCCCGTTACGAAAGAACAACATTGGTGATATTCTATGTTTTTTTTTTTAACAAATCATGAAATCACCAAAAACAACAATGAAATGATTCTACTAACACATGTAGTCTGTGTAGCCTGATAAAGCTTCTTCCTCTGAGCCATAGAGCTCCACTGTCCAAAAACTATTAAAAACACATGAGTTACCTAAACAATTGCTCTGGGTGACATGTTCCTTTATAACGAACATTATTTATTTATTTTTTTAAATAGATCTATGTATTTGTGACCCATTTTTTAAGATTTCTGTTGTCAGTACTGTAGGAATAAATGGGCTGGCACTGAGTGCAAAAGACAGGGTACGGGAAGCTGTTGAGAGATGTACTAACACGATGACTGTTTTCTTTCATAGCATTTGTTGAAAAATTAAATTAAAATGTACACAATAACCTGAACCTTTAAGGGTACTTACCCTGTGTTCATTGTTTATTCAAGAGAAAAGAGTGATTCTTTACCTAGCAGGTTAATGATGCCGTCATTGTAGCAGGCATATAACTTGATCAGATCTTTGAAGAGCAGGAGAAAGCAAGCATTTATAACCCCATTGTTCAGTTCCGGTGCATGCACCTGTGGACAGAAATAAAAGCCAGCAGGAACGGCGTGGTTAGGATTTTGAAGACGAACGGATAGAACACAAAATAGCTTTTTAATGACACACTTACAAGCAGTATTAAATGAAAAAGACAATAACATTTCACCAAAGGTGAACAGTGTGACAGGTTAGTACTGATGTACTGATGTATGTTCTAACTGTGAAAATGCAAAAAAAAAGAGGCAGATTTCACCGCTTTTTTCACATCTAGACCACAATCGACCAGGTCCAAGTCAAAAAACACTCTGGACTAGATTATAAACACACCACACTTTGTTTGTTAGTGAACCATATTGGCATTTTTTAAACGTCTTTTGTTTGTTTGTTAAGGTTTTGGTAGGAAATGAGATCCATAAAAGGGCTGTAGTTGACATGTCTTCATAGATCCTGCTAAAGCACAAGCTTTGTTTATCCAGTTGGAAGCTTTTTTCTCGACTGTGTTTATCCCTCAGCAAATTCAGTAACCTTGTAAATTGACTTTGTTCCCTCTTAGCGAGTGTCACTCACTTCAAAATCCAGCAGTGCGTCAATCTGGCTCTGCAGGGTGGGCATTCCTTTCAACAGCTTCTCTACTGACATGGTCCTCATCACTCCCTCAGCTCTGTGACGGGAGGAGACACAAAGAAAAAGAAAACGTGAGAATTAAGCAGCAGCTCTCAGACAGAGAGTCCGTCTGTCCGTCAACACATAGAATACCTGTCTGTACCTGCCACACATACAGCATCCACCAACGTGTCTGATCTCTGATCTCAGTTCTGCTTTTATATTTTTCAGTGCCAGCTCATTTAGCCCGAGGGACCTTGTGTCTGCCAGCTAAACAGAGCTGTCCACTCTGTGAGTAATACCCTCTGTGTCCGTCTCTGCACTCGGTACATGCAGTAAAGCCACGCATCTGGCCCAACGCTGGGCAGGAGTCCAAACCACTAGTGTTCATTTTGTCAGCTATTATTTCATTAAGTCTTAGTCCTGTGTCAAATGTCCTTGTCAGTTTTGTATCATATTCAGTCAACCTCATCCTGTTTTATTTAGTCATGTTTAGTTGACTAAAAGTCTGAGCATTTTAGTCAAAGTAAACTATTTTAGTATAGTTTTAGGCAATGATAACTGTGGACATTTTAGTCTTTTTTTAAGTCATCAGATTCTATTTCAGGCAATCTAGTCCAGCCAAACCGTCACCTTGTTTCTCTGACCCGTTGTTGTCATTGTTAACTTTAGTCCTCATATACACAAAACTGCTGCATTACGGCAAAAAAAAACATTACATCATCATTACGGTACATTTTAGTCTCGTCGCCTTTCGTCAACAATATTGCATGTTGATATCGTCACAGTTAGTGTTTCATGTACTGTCTCCTCATCTTCTCGTCTAAGTCATGGATAAAAGGAGTTGTTGACAAATTTATTCAGTCAAAGTTTTCATGAAAAACGTGAAGCACTTCATCAGTCACACACCAATGGGACCCCAGTGGGATGGGTGTTGTTATAATGGAAATGGAGGGGCAAGTAAGAAAGGAGCATATTCTGGTTCCGGGTAAGCTAACAATGCAAAAAATCAATAATACTGAAATAGTATGGATGGGCGGTGTCGTGAGAAATGAGAAAAAAAGGTACCCTTTCTTGACTCGGACAAAGTCAAAAGCCATCTGTCTGTAGGCGAAGGCCTTCTCGTTGAGATAGCGGCTGTAGCGCCTGATGAACGTGGACATGTCGTAGCCTGAGGAAGAAACACTCATACATAAACACATGTACAGTCTCCAATGTCAACTCAGTGCAGGGTATTAGTAGGCTCTTAAAAGACTTACAAAAAAAATATCTCCTCCAAAAAACAACCTGAAGCCAAGGTTATAAAGTTTCAAAATGTCTTAAATGCAATTGTAAAGAGTCTTTGCACCTTACAAATGTGAAAAATGCATAGGCGATAAAATGTAATTAATCTCAGTCTTAAAAATAAGAGTTCAACATTCTGTGAAATCAGCATATCTATTGCTGAGACTTACATGAGAAGATTGATTACACTCCCCTGTATGTATGCTAAGTATGGAGCTAAAGCCAGGAGCTGATTAGCTTAGCATAAAGACTAGAAGCAGGGGGAAGCAGCTAGCCTGGCTCTGTCAAAAGATATGAAATGCATCGACTAGCATCTAATATGTTTAAAACAAAAAGAAAAATAGATGGGTGAAAAAAAAGATAAATGCTTTTGCGTTCACCCGAGAAACCTTTTCCTTCTCTCTTGCGGGAGAGGATGCGCTTGCTAGATAATTCTTGTGTCACTTGTGGTACGATAAACAGTAAATTCATCAAATTATTTTCCAAGCTACTGTCGCTATCATAGGGACCCTAAATAAAATTTTTTTTTACGAGATCTTGGAAGACAACACACATTTTTTTGGGTGAGAACACAGAAGTATGTCCCCTTAGGCACTCCTTCAAAACTCACTAGTAACACGTTATATAATCTTGTAAAATCTTGTAAAAGATTACATTCAGATTCATTACAGAATGAGGTTAAATGTTTCCCCACTGCTTTCAGTCTTGATTCTAAGCTAAGCTAATCACCTGGCTGAAGCTTCATATTTTTATTCAATATCAGTCTTTATCTAACTCTCTTGTCTGTATGCTAAATATCAGGTCAGATCCAGGATATGATTACCAAACAGCTAGCAAAGCTCTGTTGACAGGCAAAGATATATAAAGCTTTAGAGGTGCTGGTAGTTACTGGTATCTCCTCATCTAACACTAAAATAGAAAGCGTATCAGCGTTTATTTCCCAAAAAAATCCAACTATTCTTTAACAATTAGAAGGAGTTGCCTAAGGAGTTTTCTTTTCTTTGTGGGATCACAAGTTTATTCGCACGGTAAACCCAATCTTAGATTGATACTGAAGTGTTAAATGTAATCCTGATTATGAAGTCTTTTAAAGGTCTTAAAAATGTACAATTTGGCTTTCTAAACTCTTCAGATACACCAGTCACACTAACACAACATGTCCATAACAACAGACTGTGAACCCAGTGTTTATCACCATGGGGATGGGCTTAATTGAGGGGGAGAAAGGGATTATGGGAGCTGGTAGGGATGAATAGAGGAATGATTAGTTTGGTTGTAACGTTCAAGCTTATTCTGCTGTTGCACGTACTGTAGCTGCTTAAAAACATGTCTTGCAAGTCTTAAATGTTAATGTTGGGAGAGGGAGAGTGGAACACAAAAATAAAGGAGTGAAAGAATTGGCGACAGAAAGGTCAGAATAAAGAG
Organism: Bovichtus variegatus; assembly: GCA_943593645.1. Lineage (NCBI taxonomy): Eukaryota > Metazoa > Chordata > Actinopteri > Perciformes > Bovichtidae > Bovichtus > Bovichtus variegatus. Next base: position 6,578,088 of record CALSCE010010638.1, on the reverse strand, counting down.
TCGTTGTTGAAAATTATGGAGGGCTGGTTAAATCAAAAAGATAGAAAGGAAAAGGAACACCACCCACCATGGGAGCCAGTTTTGTCCAGGAAGTTGCTGAGGTTGAACAAGGTGTTTCTAGATGCCAGGAACTGCACGAATCTCTGCAGGAGAGGACACATACAATACGCACGGCTTAGTTCACTGCCAGGCACAAAATGACAAATGGTGAAAAGCATCTCATTTTGGAAAAGGCAAAAAGCTTAAGCTTAAGTTGGCATTCTTGATTAAAACACCTGTCTCACTACAACATCATGGTTCCGGAGCTTGACCGTAACTGAACATTGTCATTGGTCGCACCGGTGCGCCTGACATTTAGCAGGTCTGTCTGTGTGTGTACCATTATTTGCTAAGACTACAAACCCTACTCTGACTCTGTTATACTTCCGGGAATAAGAGATGCGTGTATGGAGCCCTTAATCCTCCTCGAGTGACATCACAATGTTAAAATATACGTTATTGAGAAATAACCATAGATTACCCCTCATGGTTATGAGAGAACACATTGTATCCCAGCATTGGTATATTTTCATGATACTTTTTTTTAAACAGATGGCTCCATCTTACATTTAAGAAAAGATTGTTTGTTGGATGTTCACAAAGCTATCTGGAAGGGGCTGCTCAGCACTTTCAGCACTATGAGAGCTGTGAGTCTATACTTGTCTTTTTCTTCAGTGATTAGAGAGAAATCCAGCATTAAAGGAGCAATGCTGCAGCCTTGGGAAGTGTGAGGATGTGGATATGAATAAGAGACATGTAGGGGACCAGGGAATAAAGCATAATAAAGACAAATAGCCCTGCAAGAACAACTACAGTGACACACATGGACATAAAAAACCTCCCAGGAGAAATGGTGAGCCTCACATTACCTCCCCTCCTCCCGCTTTCATTCTCTCTCTCCAGTGATAAACAGGGACACTACAACAGCAACGCTCTGGCTAAAAACAAACAGGTCCCTGGAGACAGAGGGCACACATATTTTTTTATATATATATTGCCTTGTCAAACATAATTTCATGGCTCACACACATTTAGGACTCTGTCCCTTTGAGCTTTTGTGTACACATCACACATAGAATAGCACAAACATGGGGGAAAATCCCCTCATCACATTATTCACACACAAACTGACCTTATTTGTGAAGTGTGTGTGTGTGTGTGTGTGTGTGTGTGTGTTTGTGTGTGTCTGAGGGGCCACAATCTACCCTTTCCCCCCTGACACCTGCTTTGTCGACAACAGAGGTTAATGCTATAATCTTTATATCACTAAATCTCTTCTTCCCACCCAATGCATGCTGGGAAGGCAGCCCCCCACTCTATGATTTTAATTTGGGAAAAGTAAGTGTGGAAGGTAAATAAATGACTAAATGAGCTGAAGGCTTGATCTCACGGTTTTTTTCTCTTCATTTTCTCAGTCTACATCAACTACAGTATATTCTCTCATGCTCTTTCCTATTGAATATTTTACAATACTTCTTTCTCTGGCATTGTTATATCAATGTCTCACTCTTTTGTGTCGGCTGCAATTCAGTGGCAGACTGGGTTTCTTTGACTGGCTGTAAAGGAGCATCTGTTTATCTCTCGGAGTTATCCCTTGTTGCCAGCAGTCAGGACATAAATTGTGTCAGGGGGTCGGGGGGTCAGGACCAGGGAGCAGAAGGACAATCCTTTTGCAAATTCCATGAACGCTGTTGAGGTCAAAATGTAAAGGGTATTGGGCATACTGTAGAAGACCTTGGTGTGAAGTAATGTCTGTTGCTCAGGAAATCCAGTTTTCCATTTTAACTTCCCTTAAAGTAGCTTTAAACTTTAGCATTAAAGGGGACATATTATGCTAATTTTCAGGTTCATACTTGGGTTTCTAACATATTTACCTGCTTAAGAAAATAAAAAGAACACATTATTTTTCTCACACTGTCTGTCTGAATATACCTATGTCTGAAATGGGTCTTGTGTGAAAAATCGACTGAGCATCCACGCCCTACTTTACATCTGACAGCATCCCAGTACAACCAGCGGCCTCTTCTAGGGGGGTACAACTGCACCACAGTGGTCAGTGGTCCCCTGGGTTAAAGTCTTAGCAATATAAGTACTTACTCACTTCTCCAGACATTGAAACTAGCAACCAACTCAGGGTGTGTGTAAACAGTATTTTAGAACCTCACCTCATTGCCTTGCACCATGAGGTGGTGTGTGGTGATCAGGGCTTTGAAAACCACCACCCAGCTGGCGTTGCCGACCCTCTCCATCAGCGTGTCGGCCATCTGCGGGACGTTCACATTGGTCTCCTGGGTGGCCTGGATCAGGTCTGAGAAGCATTGAGGAGAAGAGGAACAGGAGGTCACATGGTGGATATTAGCAGGGGAGAGACTTAGCACAGGTAGAGTGTGTGCTGAAAGCCTTTGATTTTTATTAAGTAATCATAACAGATGGGTGAGAAATGACAAACAGGAGGGTGTTAGAGTTAATGCGGTGGGACTGGGACTGGGCTTTGCTGCATTTCACAGCCACACTCTCTTGCATCCTAATTTCCAATTTAATTCACCATTTCCCTGAGCAGTGTTACCTTAAATGGGCAAAACATGGGCAAATGGAAAGAGATATTTTCACTTGTATTATAGCAGTAAGGTGTTCAGTATCGTTTCAAGATAGGGTCACTATATTGTCAAGAAATTATCTTAGCAACAAAACCTATTATCATAATTAAATGCCGCTTTATTTCGCTGGCTGAGTGAAAAGTACAGGTTATGTGTCAGTCTTAGACTAGATTATTTGTTAGATCTGATGTTTTGCAAGGTGCATGTCTGTCTAAATGTGTTAATTCCTCTTTCTTTCTTTTTTTGATTACTTGCCTATTTATTAATCAGCAGACTTATTGCAAGCACGAGGAGCTTCATTTCTCTCAACAGAATTGCTTCTGGACGCTGCCATTTTCCATCTCAATGAAATGTATTTGGATAAGTGCTTCACATTATGCCACCATTACTTGGTGTGAGTCACACTGACTGATGCTTTGTTCTTTTCTGCAGCCACTCATTTACACCAGCACAGGCAGAGGGAGAGTGGACTGTTCCACAGCAGAGAGATAGAGAGGGAAGAAGGCATAGCAATGTGGATCAGACAATCAGCTCTATAGATCAGAATCTGCCAGACAGACAGTACGAAAGGATCACCGAGGTTTTAAAAGACTTGTCTCTTGGTCGATATAGTGGTGCTCAGATAAACCCTGATGTAATACAGCAAAATCTGTAGATTATCCACTCTATAAATCCATGTTGTTAATTTTATGACGATGAATGAAAAATGATCACATTCCTTGGGATATGAAGGTAATATTGCTCATGAAACAATATGCACAGATAAAGCCAGTCCCTCAGATTTTTATCATCTGTTAGCTCATTGTTTTGATTTTACTTTACTGTTATGGTTCACCGCTTTCATCAGCGCCATTTTCAACCGCAGACAGACACAGTTAGCAAATAGCTAGGGAACACAGGAGAGCACTTTTCAATTTAAAAGCCCAATATTTCCCTCAAGAGTAGGCGGAAACACAAAAAAAAAGGTAAAAGAAGGATGAATATTGGACATTTGTTGGGAGGCCAGCAACACAAATCTGAATCAGTGCTCATACTGCTTCATGTCTGCTGGATGTGTTTGTTAAAGAATGTGGTGATAGGTGAGAAGGTAATATATACATTTTATACAGCTTGATCTGCAGCCCCCAACTGGCCAACATAGGAAAACATCCAGGCTATATTATGAAAATGGCTCATTTCCATTACTAAAACCACCTTTTAAACTTGGTAATGCTAGCTAAGTACTATGAGTTATTGTTTAAGCTAAAGTGTTAGCATCACTCAACACTTTGTGGTACATATATACTCATATAGAACTTAGTCATTTAACAGGTAAGTTGACCAAGAGGACAATCTACTAAAAGCTGAGCATACCTCGCTAACCAATACCAATCTGTAGTTGTGTTTCCTTCCTAATGTTTAGCAGCAGCTGTAAAATAAGATTAAGCCTATGTGAAGAATATATATTAACTGGCAGATATGTGAGCTGTCCTCCATGGCAAATCTTCAGAGACAGTATGACCAATGAGATACAGTACGTAGGTGTGCATGCAGAGTGATGGACAGAGAGGGACAGAAAATATGACCAGCGTCATTTTAAAAGCCTTGATTCAGTTGGGCAGGGCTTCTTCGATTGAGTCCTGTGATTCATTGATAGTGTCATATCCATCCTGCACATTTTGCTGCCAGCAGACAAACAGGCAGCTGAGAGGTGTCTATTGAATTTTCCTCCCTGGCTTAATATAGAATAAATGGCTGTACACCTCGAAACACGGAGCAGTCTGTCACTAGTTAGCATGACATGGAACAAATAGAACGTTTCTAACTCTTATAAGAGACAGTTTTGACGACTTTTTAGAGTGTTGACATGTTGTATTTTTGAAGGACGCAAAACATGGTCAAACTCTGTAACTGACAAGTCATGTTACGTTTGATTAAGTGTAAGAAAAACAACAATTTGCACTTTTACAGGAGGTTATGTTGAGTCCTAACTGTAGCAGTGACTTCCTGGAGTCCACAAGCAAAGACTCAGATGCTCACATACATGTCCTGGTGCTGTTACTGCTGGAGCACCACATGTGTGTTACTCCGCATCAGACTATAGTTCTCCTGTTTGAGTAAGATTGTAACCTATCATCCGTAACTAATTATTGTTAAGAGTCACATAGAACATTCTGAAATATATTAATCTGTGAGAATGAGGAGGGTCAAGCAAGAATGAGTGGAAAATACTGTCAGGGGTGTGGGAATCAGACCACCTGCACAGCCTTAGCCAGACACCATTATCTTTGAAAAACATGTTGTGTAACTAGGACCATGCCTAGTTGCAGAATATTGGTGTACACCGTCAGCAGAAATAGAATGAGGCAGTGACCTAATTGATAAGGTGGAGTTATTGAATTGTATAAATGTGAGGGTTCTTTGACTCCGAGTTGAGTTGCCCAGCAGACCAACTCAGTTTATTGTACTCTGTTTGATCTACAGTAAATCTATTCATATCCAATTCTGCTGTCTGTCCTGTTTTTGAGTTAAACCTGTTTATTAAAGCTTTTGAAAAAGCGTGGCCGAGAATCTGTGACCATCTGGCCCAGTTGAAGATTCCCCAGACACGACAAGGGGACTGTCTTTAGTATGAGGACATTAAATACTGACCAGGGCTTTTCATTAAAAAAATAAAATAAATAAAAATAAATGCCATACACCTGTCTGTGCTTTGCCCTGACATTCCAATGAGAACCACAAGTGTTGTAGAAAATCATTTATTTTGCTATTTTCTGTGACTGAACAATACATAATTTTATCTGCTTTATAATGCCTTTTTCTATTGCCATGAATAAATCAAGCACAATAGCCCACAGTAGATGTCGTTGTAAAGGGACTGCATGAATTGTCATGCACGAATGCATTCAAGGTCACTTTGCATTTGACAGTCGTGGCACAAGTCTGCTAGCGCTTTTGCTTCCTCCATCATGCTTTCATTATGCGGTAATGATTGCTGTGCTTGTCCAGTAGTACGGCAGCAGATACACACACACACATATATACATGCACATTGCAAACACACACAAAGTGAGAGGGATAATCCCTACAGGGCTGATGAGTCAGCAGCCTGCATCATCCTACGCTTTTCATCTCTCTGTCGCTGTCTGTCTCTATCTCAGTCGCGCTGCCTGTTTCTCCTCTCTGTATTTCCCACAGTGGGGGTCAGTGTTTTTGCGAATCATTTAAGATCTACATTACGAGTTGCCTCAAATCTACTGTAAATCATGTCCTAATAAGAGTACAATAAGGACATTTATTTAAAAGAGCAATTTTTTTTATTTTTTATATTTGATTGCGGCCATATGGCGGCAGAGATGCTGAACAACAATTCAACAGGAACTCCTGACTCACCGTACCCCCCCCCCCCTTCCTTTTCAATTATTTATATGTGAGTGTGAGTGAGAAAAAGAGATAGTGCCAGGCAGCTTGATATGTGGCCCTTCTCAAGCGATAGCACACACAGAAAGTCACGCTGAATAACAATTACTCACATGCTTGGATCCATATTCCATATCCTGTATGGTGCAACATACAGCAAATTGAATCATAAATATGTTATTGCACAAATACATAATAAAGTACACAACATTTTAAACAAACATTTTAAGCATACTTAAAGACTAAGTGACAAACCATTTCTAATAGAATACTCCATTAATCTAGTAATCAATTTTTATAAAGCTGGGGGAACTTCAAAAACACTGGACCCAAAACTTACGTGCTAAAACATCTTACATCCTTACATCTTGAAAACTCCATGCACAAAGACTTTATGTCTACAATGCTGCTTGCAAAAGCACAAATGCAAACACGCACACAGCCTAACCACAGGGTAAGGGGAATACCACTACAACTACATTTTGTAACTTCAACCTCTACGCTGCATTTTACAATGTGGGAGATTTATGGGTGTTTAATATAGTACCTGCAGCATCGTTTACAAGATACGTAATATTACAAAATCTATTCTGGCTCAAATACGTAGCAGCCAAAACAGCCTGTTCGTCAAATACGGCATCTTGGTCATTAAAGTTGGTCAATTATGATGCTCTACATGGCCGCAATCATGGCGGGGGTAAAAGGTAAAGTTAGGTGAAGTAGTATAAAAAGAAACAAAGAAAATACACAAGACTATCACTCAGGAGACCAGTGCTCTTGTCCTGTGTGAAACCAAAAGTCAATGTTGAATTACTTTACTTCACATAGGTAAGTTAGGTTACGTAGCTTTACGAAATGCACTTAACTTACGTCTTGAGTGTAACGTGTTTGATAACGTACCTAACTTAAGTCTTGAAGGTAACGTGTTTGATAACGTACAAACTTACGTCACATACGTAACGTATGTAACTACATAACAAAAGTACTTATTTTAACTCAAACTATGATCTTTTCCTTAAACCTAACCTAGTAGTTTGGTTGCCAAAACCTAACCAAGTGTTTTTTCTGTGAATACAGAAATTTATTTTGCACTATTGTATGTATGTAACAAGCGGACGAATTGACGCTAGAGGGTTACATAGAGCGTCGCAGTTTGAAGCGTGGGGCCGCTGATCAAGCTGCCGTATTAGATGAGTAGGGAGCGAGAACGTGCTAGAAACATGAGGTCGTCTCTTGCACTGTGGTCCTTGTATGTGATTTCAGTCTCTCAGTGACAGCATAGAGAACATGTCCTTCATTTAAAGCCCGGGGATTTTTAGCTGTTACACAAGGCTATTCTCGACATGAGGATTACAAGAGCCTTGACACATTTATTATGTTATAATATACAAACACATACTGTCCCTCTAGCAAACATACACACACGTGTGCACCACGCAGTCTATGGTGTGCACACACACCTCCTCTCTTGCTCTAATTTACAAAGGCAGCACCTGAGCCGTCTTTTGTGCAGCGCAGCGAGCAAAGGGAGGAGAACCATTGGTCTGACATGTTCACATCCATCACAGTGTGCGTGCGGTCGTAAAATGAGAGGGAAGAAAAAACGAGAGAATGTGAGGCACTCGTTGTTAGGCACACATGCAAACACGCAGCGCACATCTACACAAACAGACACTCACACTAGACTCTTTCGAATGCAACTACCTATGAGTCAGACTCATGCACAAATGCATGAACAATATGCGGGCTCATCTGTTGTGCATGAAATGTCCGGTACAATTTTCCATAACTGAAATTGTACCATGCTACAAGCTGACACTGGGGAGACTCAAAAACTGCAATGAATTAATCCTTGAGAATCATTCCTGTGTAGCCACAGCTCGTTATGTCTTATTCTTCCACACCAGAATGCTATTGTCATCTAAAAACAATTACAAAGACATAAAAGACTTGCATTCAAGTGACATATTCATTCATAACAAAAAAGATGGCCATGTGGCAACTCAGGGATATGGTTCCTTCTTGTTTATAGTGCCTCTTCTTGTTCTGAGCTGCAATAAATAAAATGCAGTGCTTATGTTTATTGTAATTAAGGTATATGTCTGCAACAGTATGGTACTCTTTCATGAGTTTTTAATTGTTTTTAGATAAGGTCTACTGGAGAGGTACAGCATGTGCAGAATTAGTGCAGCTACACAGACAGTACTTAGTGTCACAGATTCATGCTTGATTTTTGGTCTTTTTATGTTATTTACTGATAATAATAAAAATACAAAATAACGCTAGACTCAAGGGCTCTCAAGGATAACTATAACGACAACTATAAGGATAACGATGTGAGCATCCACACTGATGAACGATAAGTAACGTTCTGTAAACAGTGGCGGCAATCACGAGAGATGATCGAGATATTCTACTCTCACTTTGCACTCATGTGCTCTATGGACCCACACAGAGTCAGATAACTGTCACTGAATACCACTACAACTAGATGCCCTCCAGCATCTGCCACACCCAACACACAGCTGACAGCACTCTGATTTCAAACAGCAGCCT
>CALSCE010010638.1:6534244-6558147 GCA_943593645.1 Bovichtus variegatus | reverse complement strand
ATAGATAGATAGATAGATAGATAGATAGATAGATAGATAGATAGATAACTCACATTCCAGGTGCTTTTTCTTTGGAGCTGTCTGTTCATGTGTGGTGGCTTTACACACGGCTCGGGCGACCTCGGATCCCGTCAGGCCGTACTGCGCCGCGGCGATGCGGTCCGTCAGAGTCTGACCCGACATCTTCTCTCTCCGTGGAGTCCAAACCTCGACTTTCGAGCGTCCACTACGGTCCTACCCCCCCCCACACACACACACGCACACACTGAAATAAACGACCCGGCCTCAGTAATCCCAGCCGCCCTCGAAAGCACCACAGACACAGCTCTAGAAAAGAAATGGTAGTGCACTTTCTATAGAATTGCAAGTGATTTGCGTTGCATAACAATACTGGCTGATTCAGTTGTGTTGGATCTGCATGCGTGTCTGGAACAATCAAACAGACTTTTCTACCCTGAAGACCAGTATCCTTTCAAAATAAAGGCTAAATCCAACTGCAAAATATATATCCAGGTTTTAATGTGGGTCTTTTCCTTTCAGTTTCTTACTGTTCCCCGTTATTTGTCAGCCAGCCTCCCTGACAAAACGCTCCTCTCCGGATGATGCGTGTCGCTGCCTCCCCCCCTCCCTGCTTCCTTCCTCCAGCCTCCTGGATAATCCTCTCCACCAGCAGCCCGACGGTCCTCGTGTATCAGCGGGGCGTGCAGGGGAACATCAGGTCCTGGATGGCATCATCATCATCATCCCCCCACCATCCAGTGTAGCTGCTGTTTCCTCCTCCTCTTCCTCCCGTGCTGCTTCCTCTCTGCTGCGGCCCAGTCAGCCTGCAAGCGCCGGCGATGTGCGCTTTTTAGCCCGGGTCGTCGGATGGCGGTGTTCCTTGTGGATGTGCGTCCTCCTGTTTATTTCATTATTAATTTATTTCTATTTCTCATTACCCCGCCCCCTTCTCTGAGTCAGGTGACGCAGTGTTACCAACCCTACTGATGCCTCTTTCATCGCGAGAGCTGGGAGGAGACGAGAGCCAGATGGAGGTTGTGGATGGATGAGGAAATGAGGGGTTTATACAGCTACTCTACAGCCGAGCTTGATTCCTCATCATGCTGCTAGCACACCATGAAGGTCATATGAAGCGTGCTGCCTCAGTTAACACTATTTTTTGTTTTTCTAAATCATGTAAAACTGCAGCCAGTCAGCACGGGGCGCTGCCTTTGTCACTGTCCATGGTGCTGATGTGCTGGAGTCTCACTGGTTTGACATGAGCCTGTTACTCACTGGTTTGATGGTCGTGGAGGTACTCAGATCATTTGCTTAGGAGGTAAAGGTGGAAAATACTCCATTACAAGTAAAAGTTCTGCATTTTAAATCCTACTTAAAACATTTTTATTTTTTTTAAGATTTTCACTTTATTTTTTATTATTATTCTTCAGTGGGTTATATTTTCCATCCCTGTTTTTCTGTTCATTCTATTTCCTAAAATCTAAAGCACTTTGTGCTGCAATTCTTGCATAAAAAGTGCTATACAAATATAGTTTTTAATTATTGTTCAAGCCAAAGAACAAGTATTTAATAGAAGTATTAAAATAAAAAAAATTCACCACTTCTTTTTCTTTTTTTTAAACACTGGATACTTTGAGCCTCAAACACTTTTAAAAGACACCATTTGACTACTACTACTACTACTACAAGCAAAAAGGTCAGAAGCCACTTTGTTAATCTTTAACAATGCATTGTATTTTATGAACTCATATGTTCTTTTTATGTAAAATCTTGATCTGAAAAATACTGCAACTGTAAAAGTAGATTTCACCCTCGCATGAAATTGATGTAAACAAGCATGTGTACAAAAATTGTACTTACATTAAATACGATGTATTGAAATGCATCAGCCTGTGACTTAAGTCTTTATCACAGGGGATACAACATGTCACAGTAGGAAAAAACACAGGCGTAAATAATAAAATGAACAATGGATGAATTCCATTCAGCTGCTCCAGTTTCAGGGTGCTGGTATTGTGCATACGGGCTCACTGTCATGACTTACTGGGACAATTAAATCAAACAGAGCCATTGTAATGTTAGTAGTAACACCTGTGCTTGTCATACTATGGCAAGTGAAAATGTGTGAAAAGTTGTTATATATCCACCGGTATCTATGTACACACAATACCTGTAATCCCTAAAAAGAAGAAGTTCCATCAAGTCTCATTATGAGGGTTAGGATAGTCTGATAATCAGACTGAACTGTTATTTTTCTTCACTTCATTGCGCAAATCATAGCAGTGTGAGGCTATATTGCAGCAGGGACGTAGTATAAATGCATTTTAAATGTCATGACGACAGTGACGGAGCACATTTAAGCCTCCCATTAGAAATCTTTATTAAGTCACATCGATATGGAATGGCACGGCATCTTCACTTTGGCCAAAAGGACTCACATGAAATGTTAAAAGTCAGTTCTCAAAGCTGCTCCATATATACAAATACTTAAAATTAAATACAATAGCTTTTGAAAAGTAAAATAATCATTATAAATACAAAAAAATTTACAAACTATTTCCCCCATTTGTATTCCCTTGTTCTTAAATGTACAAGTTGAGGTTTTTCACTAGTGTTGATCAGTTGTGTGTTAATCCCCCTCCCTCCCCTCGCTGTGTTCTCACGTCTTGATAAGACCCTCGAGAAAGTCTTTCTCCACCATCTCCTCGATGTTCTGTCGAGCTCGACTCCAGAACACTTTCTGGCTCTCCAGTTTGTGGCCCTCCTTGTGGCCAGGGAAGGAGGCATCTGCGGGGCTGCGGGTGTAGGCGGGGCCTGTGCGGCTGCTGGCCTTGCTGTTGAACACCTGGCTGAGCAGGTTGAAGAAGGGGAGCAGCTGCTCCATGCTGCGGATCACGTACAGGGTCAGGGTCAGGTGACCTGGCTCCCAGGAAAGGGTTTTGGTGGAGCAGTCCTCCTCCGGGTTTTTCTATGGGACGGGGAATTGTGGAAATGGATACTCGATAAATAAAACCGGTAACAACACTGAATAAAGCAGCATTAAATGTTTTTCCGACACTGTTCGGCGGACAAAGGACGTCCCGGAAGTGCTGCTTATTTCTCTGACTAAAATCCTTCAGCTTGTTAAAATATATAGTTAAAACGACCAAAATCTAAAAAAAGTATCGAAAAAATGCGGCTTAAAAAAAAGTAACTATATGACAGCTTCTGGTAGACAATCATGACTCTGACACATGCGCAAAGCGGATATGTGGCCATTACAGGCGACCAAATGAAACGGACCGTAACTTTGATTAAAATGACAGATTTCTCTAGTTTTGAAAATTGTTGAAAACATTTGGGACACACAACTCAACAAACTATATAACATAGGTCTAGTCATCTTTAGACCTTTTTATGCAGAAAAGTCCATTAATGAGCGTTTCCCTTCTCCACGTATTCTTTGTAAGAGGCAGTCATTTGTCTCGATCATTTAATAACCTTGTGTAGACAGAGGGCGGGTGAGATACCTTGGCTCGTTTCCTCAGCAGCTTGGCCAGTCGGACCACGTAGGGTTTAAACTCTCTCTGGTGAGTCCCTTGACGTCTCACTTCCAATCCTGAATCGTCTGACGCCTCTGGGATGAAGGCCCAGCGGTACCTGTAATGAGGCAGGACTCGCTCAGATAACTGATAACAGATAAATACCACAATTTCAAGGAGCAATATTCGAATATCTTATTCATATGTCCATTCACATGGTATCCACATACTGAAGGTTGGCAATTTTCACATTTGAAATTGTCATCGCAAATGATCCCTGCTGCGTTCATCGATTCCAAATAGTGGAAGACACACTTTTAACTAATTATCTCTGTAACAGATTCCCTAACCCAACCCGATCACAGAGCCTATTATAACCCAGGCGTTGTTTGTACTGACATCTGGAACTGAGGCAGGCTCTCAGGAGGCAGGGCCAACGCCAGGTCCAGGAGCTTGCAGGCAGACAGGTAGAGGTTGAGCCAGCGCTGGCTGTTGTAGGAGGTGGAGAAGCCGTTCCCGCCAGAATAGGTGGTCTCCAGCCCAGCCACTGACGGCCCCGACGTCCTAGAGATGGGCAGGAGAGGATAAATCATCAAGGGAACACAGGAAGAAGTACTTTATGAGCATTTCCTGCTGCAATCAGTTCATACTAGCAACAGCCGACGCACCTTGATATGTCTTCATCTGCCGTCAGCTCCTGCTCCATCAGAAGAAACACCTGAACCTGCAGGGAAACATGTAGAATGGGTGACTGAGTTTTTGTGCGAGTAGGTCAATGTGTCTGGAGACTGACAGAGGATACAGTAAGTGAGCGACAGAGAAAGAAAGACTGCAGTCAGCAACGTCTAGTTCTCACCAGCTCAGTGATCATGGTGGGCCACAGGGAGGTGAGGTGTTGAGGTGACATGCGCAGCAGCAGCACTCTGAAGAACAGGAACACCTGAGCATGAAGGATGGGCACCTGAGGCAGACGCAGGCTCTCCACCAGACGCTCTGAACACACACACACACACATGTTTTTAAGTATCTGCTCAGTGAACATGTGGAGAAACGTGTTAATAAAGCCAGGCGTAAATCGCTACGCAGTTAGCATAGTGGCCATTTCAGAGGGCTACTATCTGTGTTCATGTTTGGTCGGACTCAGAAACAAGCGTTTCAAATCATTCATGTCAAATTTGGAAAGCTGAAGGAGGCTAGCGCCGTTTTCCCCGATACACATTGTTTTCCGCGAGTCCTCGTTTCCCTGAAATTGGACAATGGAGGTGGCAAGTGCAGTTAGCATGATCCATAGACTCACAATAGAAATGTTTATGGGAAATACGGCAGGTTGTAATATGAAGAGAGCATAAATAACTGCTTCAGTTCCCCGACTGATATTGATTGATACGGGCCTTCTATTGGGCTAAAATGTGTTTTTCTGCGTACAGTATCCTTTGCAGCACTAGTAGGCCATGTACATGTGAGTATTATTTACCTTGTATGTCTGGCAGGTACTTCTGGTACTGGTCCACTTCACTGCTGTAGATGGTGAAAGCCAGGCGTTTGAGCAACATGGCTCTCTGCTCCAGCTCAGCGTCTCTGTTAGTGAACAGACTCAGAGAACTGCTCTGGGCTACAGCCACACGGGCTAAAGGGAAACACACACACACTCGTTATGCATCTATCCGCCAGTCTTTAACCTGTTAATAGGCTTTAACTAAAAGGGGAGCTAAGGTCTAAGCGTAGTGGATGTCGTATGTTGTACACATTGCAAAGCCCAATGACGCAAATGTATGATTTTGGACTATATAAATAAATATGACTTGACCTGTTTAACTATGTCACATCAAAATATTTCTGCAGCTGAATGGGCTACAGACTTAGTAGAAGTGGAAATGTAAGTGCGGGTTTTGATCAAGACAATTAATTAATTCTGCATGTGATCAGACATGAAAAGGGCAAAACACTTCCCTGCAAATGTCAAAAAGAAACAGATTATCTGCTGAACGATGTGTAAACACACCCAGTGATAATACATCTACACTTATTTGCAAATTAAACTCTACTAAAGAACCGTAAAGCTTACTCATGAGGTCTCTGAATGTGGTCTTGTCATGAGTCATCAAGTGGTCAATGATGGCTCTCCAGCTGTAAACATAGGAAAATTATGTTGATGTGAGATTGATATTCCAGAAACATGTAGACAAATTAATTTCGGTAAACTTGACTTTAATGCATCTCTGTTGTCCCTGAGTTCTTATTTTTACCTGTCCAACAAAGGGCAGACTGAGTCCCTCTAATAACAGAATGTACATGTATAATATATGTCAGGAAACACATGCTCATGCTTCTTCTCTTGTGCACATGTGGGATATACATTTTAGACCAACACTGGTTGGATTTGTATGTGAGAATTTGTATTTTTATGTACATAATTGATGTGGTGATACTGTATATATGACATTAAACCATTAGTCACCCAAGAAAAATATAGTTGATAAATAAAAAAGGTAAATACTGGACATTTTTCTTTATAAAATACATCCCTCTAAGCCCTAGACGACAGATAGATATGTTGATGGTGTAGTTATTTTATTTGCTATGAATCCAATTGATTTGTGTTTTTATTATGTTGATTTATTTATTTATTATTTATCACTATTTATGCATTTCTTTTGTTTATCTTATCTTATTGTACTATCTATTTCTGTTTTACTTATTCTTATGTTATTATTTCATTATGCAAAACTGTGATGGATAATATGATTTCACTGAGAATAAAAATTTAAATAAAAGTTACAAAAAAGAAAACAAAAAAAACACAAAAAACCCACTCATACTCAAGCGGTTTCAAGAATAATCTAATGGACACACTATTTTTTTCAAGCTGTAAAAATATGGCCCAACGAGATGCAACTATTTTGCATTAGGTTTCCCCAGCAACTTCACTGGAGTATCAACAAAATGACAGCAAGAATAATCACTGACTTCTCATTTTAGGGTGTACTACTCCTTTAAGATTATATTTCTACTTCCAATTGTGGAATGGGTTCGGGTGTTAGCATCTTGTACATCTCGAGTTCTTCATCATTGAAGCTACATGTTAACACCATCTGTAACTCTCCTACTCACTGGCTGACGCAGGAGGAGTCCATCTGGAAGAAGGTGTGGTCCATGAAGAGGTCGAAGGCCTCCTTCTTCCAGGCACGGCGGGTGTACTGGTACCCACTTAGGCTGCTCAACAGTTGGATGCAGGCCCGGTAGCTGGGGGCGTTGTGAGCACTGGCAGGAGAAACAGGAAATGGTACTTTTTTCATACATCGACATTTCATCTGCTGCGCCTTCATATTTCATAACGTAAAAAAAAGGTTCACAGTGTAACATTTTTTAGGTTAGAGCCATTCCACAGTTGAGATGTGAATTTCACGTCTAAATTAACGTCTAAACTTTTTGCCAGAAATTCAGAGGAAATCTCAATAACAAGTAAGAAGCTCATCCCCACCTGTGGTTGCGGAGGTAGGGCACTACGTAGTGCATGATATTAACCAGCAGTGGGATCACCCTCTCCTTCTCGTCACTGTAGAACACCATGTCCAACAGATGAGCCAGCACCTGATGAATAAGTTCACCGTACACTCATATCAGTCTTACATTATGCAACATTGAGTGAGGAGAGAGTAAACAGGAGAAAGTAAACGTTCATCGCAAAATATTGAGCCACTTTCAATTCTTTGCTGGAAAAATACATATACGATGTATATTAGTGCACCACCAAATTGCACTGCAGCATTAAATTGATATATTGCTTTGAATAAACCCATTAATCTATAAACTGCAAACAGCAGTGAAGCACAGGCAGAACCTGAATCATTAGTGCCACATCGAGATAAAAAAGCTGGAAGACGGTGGCCAGTGATTTCAATTGTCCAGCTCAGCTCATTCACAGCACCACACTAAGTCCAGTGGATTGATTCATTGCTCCACTAATAAGACTTGAAGTAAAGGTGGAGAGGTGGCTGAAAATCAACTCTAAGGACCTCAGTTGGAGTGTGTTCGTGTGATGTAGGGCTGTGGCTGAGAGCAACAGGCCTAAACATTGCTGGGAAATGTGAGTGAGAGCAGCTTGAGACGTAATCAAGATGAACAATGGAAATAACTGGCGGGGCCACTGACTGATGGCCTGAGAAACGACAGTTGTGCAGGAAGGGTTCTGCTGAATCACAGAATCACATGAGTGTTTTACCTCGGCCAGCAGTGTCAGGGCGTGAACGCTGTACACTGATGGAGTGAAGCTTGAGGCCTCCATCACTGTGAGCATTAAATCTACAAAAAACACACATACCAAACGTTAGCAGCAGCTACTTAGCGGAAACATATAAATACTGCCATGCCGAAGCATGCAGACTATCTGCAAAAATATACATTTCTCATGCTTTTGGCAGCGCATGTTGACAGAAGCGGTCTGGTTTGAACCCCTCACACTGGATTTTATATTCATTTTTACACTTGATTTAGCTGGATTACATTATTGCCTGACTTCAAAATACAACTCTGGTATAAACACAGAAATGATCTTACCCTCGCCAAAACACAGATTGCCCCGATACAAATACAAAAAGAGCTCAGAATCCAAGCTGCCCGTCTGCCGACAACCGATATGGATTACGTCTTGAACTATGCTCTTTTTTTTTTTTTTTTTTTTTACTTCTTTGTCTAATCAGACAGCAAAATGTATTTCTCTACTCATGGTTATGTGTTTAATGGATGCAAAATGCATTTAAACTAGACATCTAAAAGGGCTCACATGGGCTTCTGTCAACATCCACAGCTGACCAAGGTTGTATGAGGTACATTTTAACTTGAACGTTATGGTTGTACGACAGTATATCTCATTAAACCGTTAAACCGCACCCAGAAAGCTGTTGATACAGTGAGGAAAGGGTTAAACGGACTATGGATAAGTACCTCGTACAACGCCACTTGAAAACAATCCAAACTTTTCCTTTGAACCTAGAGTATTTTTCTCACATTCACATTAAGACAAAAAAGCCAATACATTTGTGTTTAGTTTTACTAAGTTTAGTGCAAAGCTGGCCATGCTAAACTGTGTTCATCATTGGCACTTCCTCCAGTGCAGTTAGAGGTCGTAAGCAGCAGCAGCAGCAGCAGCAGCAGCAGCACCACACCTTCTACGTCAGCTTCCAGGTTGGCTCCATCCACAACTATCTGAGGAGAGGCCTTCACCTCCAGGTTTCTCCTCAGCCACGTGGTTTGCTCCAGAGAGGAGCCTGCAATTGTCCCGATGGCCTCCACCACCTTGTGAGTCACATCCTGAATACACAAGTTATATTCAGTCGCGTGAGTTCAGTCACTCTATGATCCTGTGTGACTATACAGCATGAAATGAAAAGTAAAACTTTTTATTGAGACGATGCACAAATAAATTGTGCAGTAGCAGTAATGTTATTGAAATAAAAGTGAAGAAATATAAAGTAATTACAAAACAAAAGTAAAAACAATTGAGAGCTGAAAAGTAGTCAAGTAGCCTCCAGTAATTACCTGCAGCTCCCGTTGGTCCTTCTTGCTCTCCAGATTGGGATTCTTCAAAATGAACTCATTCAGAACTCTAGAGGAAACAAAGAGAGAGGGAGAGAGAGAGGGAGAGAATTGTTAAAGGAGTTAAGACGAGACATCTACAGGCAAAAACATTGGGGTTTTTTCAATGTTGGGTTAAATTGAAAGTTTGGGCTATTTTGCTTCCATAACATGACTTCTGTCAGACTAGGGGAAAGAAAACATCCAAAATACACATTAAGCCATTTATTTTTATTACACTTAGTCAATCTGGGTCGGTAGATTTCTCCTAAATTCACCAAAAGTTACCAAGTTAGTAGGTTTTTTTTACCCTATTCACCTGTAGTGTCTCCCCTTAAGGAATATAATGAGGAAGTGGAAGAAGCTGTAGCCTCTACAGACTGATTCATTCAGACCCACACTGTGAATATTTAACTGTGAGCAGCCCACTAACATCCACAAAGCTGATACATTTGAGTATAATTTCTACAAGTAATTCCCAGATGTTGTGAGGAAATAGGGAAACCAACCCGAGTATAAGAAACTGTCCAGGGGCAGGCAGGCCCAACGGTACCGAGTCCTTCAGCAGAGCCAGCAGAGATGGCCAGCTATCAACTAAACTGGACACAGGGATCCTAGGACACAAACAGGGCAGAGTCATGAACGCAAAGTAAAAAAGGTTTTAGAGGTTAGAAGGCTCTGCACAACTGGGTCCTTTATAGCAATAGTGGGATCCTTTCTATTAAATAGTACAAGATATAAAGTAGAAATATATACAATGCAATGGACTCACCTCTGGACATAGGCATAGAAGAACTGCAGCATGCAGACCTCCAAAGAGAGGTGCTTCTGTAGGAAACAGTGAGGAAATAAAATGAATGTAAGGAACGACTATGGACATTATAGACAAGGTGAAATGAAAAAACATAAGAGCCAAAGAGAAAAATAAATAAATAAATCGGAATATATTTATTGCATAAAAACATGACAAAAATGAACATATATTTCAGGCAATAAGCCTTATTGTCACCCCCCTCCTTTTGTTTTGAATGAATTATATTTATGATAAAAGTTCTCATTTTAATTATTCAAATATCAAAAAACTATGCAGACAGAAACTCTTACAGCTCTGCACTGCCTAAAAGCTTCATGCAGATGGAAAATAAGACAGGGATGACGCCATTAAAACTAACGGAAGCAGGCACCAGAGACACCAACCTTGTCCTTTGCGATTGCGGGCGGCTGCTTCAGGACCTCTTTGACCGTCTGCATCACTGTCTCAGTGCGCATGGCGCTCACTGAACGAACAAGCTCAACCAGCAGCAGCTGTTCCTCACTGGCTAAAGGAATCACCTGAAGGACATTGTGTCAATATAAATGATTAATACAACAATACAGCCTAAGGGGGGGCATACCTTTTTTTTTATTTAAATGTTTTTACCCACTGATTTTCAGAGCACCCACCTTATTTCTGACTGGAGTCTTGACCTGTTTCCTCTCATTCCAAACATAGGCAATTGCTGCCATGAAGTGAGCACCGTGGTTCATGGAGATTGGACCCAGCAGCTCCAGGATTTGCTGACGGAGGTTCTGCAGCACAAATGTAAGCAAGGAAGTGAGGTTAGACCTAAAGAGCTCATAACTTAATGTGCAAAGAATTTCAGTTACAACCCATTCTCTCACTAGTAAAATAAATAAATATATAATTAAAAGACATATCTATATATACTGTAAATATATATAAATACCTTTGAGTGCATCTTGCAGTATTATACATATTGTGTTTGGAAAAACTCAACTGAACGCAGGAAATAAATAAAACATAATAGTATTTCCTCAAATTACTCGACATTTCATTGTCAGATATGCATCATGCGCTACATTCCACATTTATCCTGTTGTCAAACAACCTTATCTGCATTAAAGTTGAGCTGCTCTTAAATTCTGCCCGATGTGAAATGCTCAAACTGACACGGGAGTTAGTTGTAATAGTAAGTTTAGGTAAACAGCTTTTTCTGCCTTCATTATTCCTCCTGCAGGGACACAGGCCCTGTAATGATTACAAATTGTGTTGGGTACAGGATAAAAATTCTTGTATTATCTCAGGGAAAATTATATTACCAACCCACCTTCGAAAAAACAAATATCTAACTAGTTTTTTAATGAAACTGAGTACATGTCGCCGGTACCTTGGTGGAGCCCAGGTTGATGTTGGACGTAGAGGCAGCGGAGGCAGCAGCTGGCTTGTCGGAGTTGTCCGCCTGGTGGAGGACGCTCCACAGCAGGGTGACCGAAGACATGATGGTGTGGAGGATGGACAGGATGCCTGAACGAGCCTCGGCCAGGTGCTTCTGGTCGACACTCACTTGTAACTGAGAGGCAGCAAATGCAACAAACAAATGTATAAACTGCAGAAAATGAGGCCAGCATTCAGAATCGCTTTATATTCACAAGTGTGTGCAGAGGCTATAAACAGTCACTGAGAATGAAAGACCAACTTGCACAACACGCTGGTGCTCGGCGCCCTCACCTGGTGGTACTGGGAAGTGGGATCCAGCAGGCAGTAATGGATGATGGCTGTCACCCCCTCCAGCACTGTCAGAATCAGGTCAGGAGGGATGCAGAGAGCCATCCACTGGGGTCTAGATGGACAGGAGAATATACAGTTTAATCGACACATATTTTTGAATTAATGTCTATACAAAAATTCTGAATGCTAAGCATTTTCATCACAATTTGTCCATCAAAGAGAGGGATGATGTATAAGAGAGCTATTGCATCTTGTGGTCAAGTGCGCCATCTGGTGGCAAAGTGGGGAGACTACCTGGAATACATTGCCAACATTAACAGATCTTAAAGTAAAGCACACACCATGTACATAATACTCACATACATAGCACACACTGACAATTAGGTTGATTTTTGTAAACTAAATTAGATTATAGTGCATGTTAATGTAGGAATATACATTTGATTTGTGTGATTTAAAACATTTTTATTTTATTTCACATAAGAGTCATTTCTTTTGTTGACCAAAATCTGACAACCACACACCGTTTCTATAAAAATGTAATAAAATACTAATTAGGAGAAAAAAAAAAAAAAGATCCTTGCAAAGCCATTCTATTGCATTGTACTGATATTTTCTTGATTTTATGAATGCTTTTTCTTTATAATCTCAATATTACTTGACGCTTTGGCAGTATCGTCTTTATTACTCTCATGCCAGTAAATGATATTGAATTGAAATGATATACCTACATGTAGAATGGCTTATCATAATAGTATAGCTCATCAGTACAATCCATGTAGATGTTAATACCTGGTGTCAGTTATTCCGGTCTCATAGCGGTATTGCTGCAGAAGATTGTCCAGGTTTCTGCAAAGCTGCAGGGTGACTGAGGCCACCACCCTCCTTAGGACCCTCCCCATGTACGGCAGGGTGGCTGTGATGAGTCCTATCCACTGGGGATGCATCTTACACGCATGGTGCTGATGCAGCGCCCGGATCACAGCGCACAGGAACATACCCTGCGCTGTGATAGGCTGTCCGTGGAGGTATTGCAGTGATGTCATTGGCTGCTGAGGGTTGACGTGCTCCACTTCCCCGCCCAGGATCTCGAACCCGGCCCCGGCAGCGCCTCCCGTTCCTCCACCTCCTGCCACTCCTCCCACAGGTTCTCCCCCTTCATCAGCTGGCACCAGCACTCTGTGCTCGAGTACGACTAGGCTCTGCAGCAGTCTGAGCAGCTGGGACTGGACGGCACTGCAGCTGTCTATCTGGTCCTCTGACAGGTTGATGACACTGTCCTCTGACAGACCCTCCTCCACCGTTGCCACATTCACCCCCGCCGCTCGTTGCTCATGCCACTTCTGGGCGCTGAATATGGAGGAGAGCAGGCAGTGGAGAACCACTTTCTGAACTTTGCACTTAGAGAGGACGTCGCTGATGAAACTAGCGAAGCCCTTAGCTGAGCCGCCTGTGACTTTGGCAAGCTCGCTGAAAAGGAGTGTTAGGACCTCCACGCTGGTCAGCTGCATCGCCCGGTTTCCTGCCAAGTCCTGAGGGCCTGCTGTCAGGTGGGCAGAGTAATAACTTCTTAGGAAGTAGAGACAGAGTGAGATGATGATCTCCAGGTACATGGCGCTGCGGAATGAGTGGGAGTGGGAGTCCTGGGGGATGGGGCAGTAGAAGTCTTTGCCCATGACGGAGACCCTGTGACGGGCGAGGAGGTTTTGGAGCAAAGAGAGCTGCGGAGTGTAGGTGTTGTTGATGCTAGTGGTGGAGATGGCACTTACGAACCCTGAGGGAGCGGCTCTCAGCATGGCTGCGATGGCTGACAGGGCGTGGAGTGCCCGGGAGGAGTCGTACAGCTGGAGGTAGAGCAGAACATGCTGGTAGAGAGGATGGATGTTAAAACGAGGCGGGGCAGAGGATGATCTGCGTCCTGTGACACTGACTCCACCTACGGCCCCCACAGAGCCCCCACTGGGTGAGCCAGTGTCACTCTCGATCTCCGACACCTCACCTTCCCCACAGCTGTACCAGTTCTCTAGATCCAGGCTGTCCCCGAAGAAAATACTTGGCGGCCGCAGTTTTTCAGCTTGAATTGCCAACTTTCTCTGCCTCTCCTCCTCTTTCCTCTTGGCCTTCTTGATCTTGGGCTTGGCCCCTGGAGATTTGTCTGCCAGCCTCTCCATGATCTTCCCTTTAAGGCTGAGCTGGGTGCTGCTGTGGCTACGTTTGCGGGCCTGAGGGTCGTCCACCCGCAGGTTGTGTTCCGGGGTGGCAGGGTTGGAGCTGTCTGGCAACGTGACGATGGAAGGTGATGAACTATGACGGGTGATGCCCTCTGTGTGCTCCTCCTCCGCAGATATATCAGCCTGTGAAACAGAGAGGAACTCCAGCGTGCCTCCAGCCAGCATCTCGGGCAGAGTCTGGTGGTTGGAGCCTGGAGGAGGGACAGAGTCAAGACGGGGACCAGCGGAAGTCTCTGAGGAAGTGCTGTCTGTGTCTGTCTGGGGCCAGTTTTCAGGTTGAGATGAGACTTCAAAAGATCCCTCATCTATTAAACTCAAAACCCTGTCTATCAGCTCTTTTATAACAAAAGACACAGCCTCCTCTATAGAGTCCTCAGACATGTCATCTAAGGAGCCAGGCTGTTGGTTTGTGGTGCTGACAACCTCTGGTTCCTCGAAGCTTCCATTTTCCCCTGCAGATGAGTGAGAAGCACTGGACTCGGAGCTCTGGAGCTCCCCCTGTTGGTCGGCAGGCTGATATTCTCCAGCTAGTTGCAAGTTCTCGCTGCTCAGGCTCAGTAAGGACAGGCTGTCACTCAAGGGGTTGACAGTCAGGCAGAACGGCTCCATGTCGCCCATCACCAGGCCTCGGAACTCCTCTTGTGCCACCCTCTCCCCTTGGATCTGACTGAAGTCTAATGAAAGACAGAGGAGAAAACAACACATTTATTACATAAAAAGGCAATGTGGAACCAAACTGGATACAGCATGAAACGGCAGTTAGTGTGGTCCCAGTACCAAAATGATGACTTCGATATGATACATGAAACAAATAATTTTATAAATAAATTTTAAAAAATGCAAGTCATAACCATCAGCTACCGTACTTTAGTGCTGCATGTCGCTTTCTGCATCAGTTTCGTTGACAAGCTGTGGACGGTGCGTGCGACTGCCAGTAAAGCTAAAAAAAAACTGCAGTATTACTGGCCATTGCTTACTGTCTGAGAAGCCAGAGTCCTTGGTGTAAATGGGTTCCGATGGGTCCTGTTCATGCGGTTCAGGGAAGACCTTGGCCCAGTGACGCTGGGACTGAACCCTCTGGATGGATACTCGGTGGGTCTTGGGGTGGAGCAGAACGAGTAGGAGAGGCTCTAAAACCCGAGCAATGTCATGTCTCTGAAGGACCTGATTCAGCCAAGCCCGACCAACAGCGCTAGTGCACGGATCCCAATAACTCAGACTGTCGAGCATGATGAAAAGAGATCTGAAGCACACATTGCAAAGGAAAATGATGGGAAAAGCACTGAAAATACAACTGCATTTATGGAAAATCCCTTCAAATCAATTAAGCACCACTTCTGTTGGCCAACATACCTGTCAAATGTGCGATTAAAAGGAGAGGATTTAGTGATGTTTAAATCTCGTGTCAAATGCCACAGCACAGAGAACTTCACGTGGGCCTCCAGCCGAATTCTCTGAAAGCCAAAAAGGTGCTTCAGCATGGATTTCATGGACAGATTGTGTGCATTTCCTGGGATGTTAAGTGTTTACTGTACTAACCTTGTCTCTGTGCATAAGTTTCTGGCTGATGACGTCCTCACAGATGCTGGAGGAAGGCACCAGGTTGTGGAGCTGGTAGAAGAGCTCCACACTGCGTTGATGGTGCTGAGGTGTCTCTTCACTCAACTGGTCCCATAGGATCAGAGCCACACTCTGGGGGGGGAGATTGGATCAGGGTCAATGAAAAAAAAAAAAAAAAAGAAGCCCACCAATAGTTCCACTGTAACCTATAACAAAGACTCTACCTTGAAGAAGTTTGTCTTGTCAGCGATGTACTTTAGGATTCCCTGAGTGAGTGGCGGGCGGATGACGACGGCTACTCGACCCTGGCTGGGGCTCATGGGCTGGGCGGACTCGGAGCTGCCACCGGACGCCACGCTCTCCGCGGTCACCATGGCGACCGACTGGGTGAGTCCCACGAGGTCCATGAGCAGGGAGATGGCCACTCCTTGCAGACTGAAGTCACCGGCCAGGCAGCAGGCGTCCATCAGGGTCTGCAGCCACACTGGCAGACGGACCTGCTCACTGTCTGTGTTGAAGCAGGGGGTATTTAAGAATTTAAATGCAATGAATCAAACCATAATAAGCTGTAAAACAGCTCTAGATCTTACCACTGGGTATCCTTGATTCATGGCGGTCATTTCTACTGTTTGAATCCATAAACAAAAAGTTCCAGAGCATATATATCAAAACAAGAGGGTAGAGGGTAGGTATATTTAAATGAAAGCCATTATTACAATCAACCCAACACGGTCAATTAAACATCTTAATCTTGTACTCACTGGTTTCATTATTTTATTTTATTTTTTTATCGCCCCAAAAAAGAACAAACCCTAAATGTTTGATCACAGGGAGTGTTTTGGCACTTACCAAACTGCTCTTCCTGTGTGGGTGAGGACTTGAGGTTGCCCTCTGCGATGTAGACGGGGAAACTGGAGCATTCTAGGAAGAGCTGGCAGGCAGCAGTGAAGGCAGCGACACACTCCTTCTGCAAAAATGCTGTTCCTGAGCACGACTCCACTTGATCACTGTGCTTGGAGGCGTCTGAAACCAGGGGCCCCGACGGCATCCCCTCGCATCTCTCACCCTCAGCTCTGTCCCCCTGCCCAGGGGTAATATACAGGGTGATAAGTCGGGAGAGAAACTGCTGGAAGTGCTCCAGGCAGCACTGCATGACTGGTTTGTCCAGAGGCTTGGTCTGGGAGGGGCCTGAGGAGCGACGGCCTGTTCTGACCGCTGAGTGGGGATGAGGGGTTCCCCCAGTCTCCTCCGGGCCATCTCCCTGGTACTGGACGAAGTCTGTGAAGCCACTTTCTGAGGAGCGACTGCTGGGAGGGTTTTCCCCCTCCTCAAACACTTCCCCACTGCCAGGTTGCTCCAGAGTAGCAGGCAAAGCCTACAGGAGGACGGAGGGGGATACGTGATGAAGGAAGCTCAGCATAGAGTGATGGAAACAAAAGGTACAGTACACCGAAAATACAGCGAAGCTCAAAGAAATGACTGCGCAGGGTTGTGCAGTGAAATCTAACTACTAACGAGATGTCAATCGATTGTAGTTTGTACAAGCCTGCGATGGGTATGCAGTTACTTTAGGAGGAAAAGCACAGATGCAACTTATCACCCTAATGACGACTTAATCAGCTCAATTAAATGTCCCAGGAAGTCATTCTGGTGAGCCAGGTTGCACAATACCAGGGACCCTTCAACTGTTCACTTAAACAGAATGCAGTCTTTATTAACACACTACACCTGTGCTTTTTCTCATGTCTGCTGGGACAAAAGGGAAAAGATAACAGGATTGCAACCTGTCAACACTGCTAAATTGATGGACACGGATGCTTATTTTTAAACTAGACGTTGTGGCAACCCCTCTAAATGTATATGTGCCGTGTATGACCATAGTGGTGTTGAACAGAGTGACAATATCGAATGTGAGAAAACATTTTGCCGTACCGTTTGTACCAACAGACTATTCCTTTAATATCCCTTACCAGGATTTTTTTGCATCCAGTTTCATTTACAATGTGATGAGGTGCCTTATGTGTCAGGTATTCCCATCTAGAATTTGATCTAGAAACGTAATAACAAATGCTGTGAAAGAAGATATCATCCATACCCCATACCTGTCATTTATTCACTCCAAATGTGTAATCTATTCAGTAGATTAATGCCCAACTGTTAGTTTTAAAAGTGGAGGTCTAACCTCGTCACTGCACTGTTGTGTGTTCTGTACGGTACACAGCTGTTGTGTTTGACCTGAGGGACTTGAGTAGCCTGCGCTCTACACCAGGCTGGCATCCTGCTGCAGACACACTGAGATGGAAGTTCTTATAATAGTTTGTAACAGTCAGCCTTTGGGAGCCGGAGGGCTTTCTGGGATGCATTTTGATCGAGGCAGCATGCACATTCTGGAGCCTGGACTCAGATGGCATGTTAGATAGCACGTTCTCTATATGTCCCTCAGGGGAGGGGGATGTATGTGGAATACTTTCCACTCCGATGGACATGGCTCAACCAGGAGGCATCGCAGGCTAGTGTACTAGTCTACTCTTCTTCCTCAGAGAGAAAAGGCGAGCTGAGCTCAGCTGTTGGTGAACCATCTTCTGTCTTTCTACTTGTCCTCTGTTCTGCCCCTCACGGGCCTGCCTCGATCTATCCAGCCCCTATCCATCTCTGGGCATGGGACTCTTTGACTGACCATTTTATCATGCTTTGCTGAGCTCTCACACACTTAAACAACCAGGTTGCCGGACAGGGACCAGGAGCAACAGGACAGCCAAACGAGGCATTTGGTCTGAACAAGTCTTCAAATGCCTTATGTCGAGGGAGAGTGGGACAGCAGGGCCAGTCGTGGGACCACCCAGCCAACTGCAGCAGGAGGATGGCAGGAAGGGGCCTTGCTCAGGAACCAGGGCACACCATCAGAGCCTCAACTGATGGATTTTTGGGCAGTAACTTGTAGGGGAAGTGGGTTAAGTGGGTCAAACTGGGATTGGCTCTGACTGGGGCAGCAACAGGGCCTATGTTTATATCAAAAGATTTTTAAAGGATCAGAGACCGAACAGATTTATCAGCTGGCACTGTTTTTCAAACTCAGGCATAGCAATGGCATCACTTTTGTTTTGACACACACAACACAACCACACACAACCCCACACACACACACACACACACACACACACACACACACACACTTTCCTTCATTCTATTGAACTTTTTAAACATTTTTCCTCACCCGTTTGTCCTCCTTGTCTCTGCTCTTATCCTTTGCAGAGTCTGAACGATTGCCGGTGGAGTTGGAGCGGCCCTGAGCCTGGGGGCCCGACGGCAGGGCCAGAGGGGACACCAGGGGTGGCTGCACTTTGCTGAGGATCTTGGAGCAGAGTCGAAGGCAGTGGGTGAGCTCCCCGAGGCCCAGGGCCTGCAGGTGACAGGTCAGAGCCGCCACCATGCGCAACAGCAGCTGAGGAAGATGCTCCGTCTGGATCTCGATGTAGGTCTCCTGGAAATGTTGTAGAAAACAGGAGTGAAGTGACGACATGAGGTGAAGTGAGGTGCATTTATTGGAATCTGGATTGAGGTAAAGATTATATTGAGTAATAATCCCTTTCACTTAATTTAGGCTGATGCTGGACTTTTCTTAACATTTTCAACCTGATTTATATAATACAGTTTGCTTGATTAAATGTTATTAAATACAAATTGACATCTAAAATGATCTTCTTATCTCTTTTACCTCTGGCTGTCAACAGGAAAATCCTAATCCCTTTAACAGTGCATGAATAACAAGGGACATGTCGGTAGTAAAATCTAAAGATACTGAAATATTAGGACAAAATACAATCTGCAACTGTCAGTTTCAGTCTCAAAATATCAATATTTAAAAAGCCTTAGATAGTTAGGGTGCTATATTGCAACTGTTAATACGATGTGAGACTATTTATCCAAAGGCATCCCTCCCATCTTCTTTTTTATATAAAAGAGAGAATAGAAGAGAAAGGAGACCTTTTGATGTTGCTGCAATGTTTATTGATGTATGAGTGCATGCTGCAAATATGGGTACTGATTTTAATATTATTATTCTTCGGTCAGTTTTATTTTCCATGTTATGCATTCCATGTATTCTATCTATTTTTTTATTTTTTTTTAAATATAATTGTATCAAATGTGCTTTATTATCCATCCTATTTACCATTAATTATGGTATTCTATCCCTGTTTTATGTTTATTCTGTTTATTTTCCCTTATTGTAAAGCACTTTGTGCTGCATTTCTTGTATAAAAGATGTTGTCTTTATTATTGTTATTATTGTTATTATTATTATTATTGTTGAATGGTCGCCGTTTATTATTTCATTTTAATAAAATTTTAAAAAAAAGGCTCTACACACTTAGATCCAATTCAAGTATTTTAGCCTTTATCAATGAATATATATTGGACCTAAAAGTACAGACCTTTCTTTTCAGCTTATTATGTTCTTGAGTGTGGTCATCTTCTCGTCAGTTTGTTTTTTTTAAATCTTTTTTTTAGTTTTGAAACATTTTGATTGAACAAGCAAAACACATTTTTTATGAAAGAAAAAAAAAAGAGCAAAAAAACCCACCAAATCATAAAATGAGCATTATACGTAAATTAAGTAAATTGGACGTCATATTTCTTACAAATATGTGAGCAATGCAATAGCATATAACTGCATGCATGCTTTAACAGAAAGTACAGACACACTGGGCGGAGATTTCATTTTCACAAGATCCACACCAAACAGCCACATGAAATGACTGTTAGAATCCCACCTCTTCCTCTGGATCATTTTTCTATTGCATTAAACTATGACATGACATGTCAGTCATTGTGAAATGATCACTCAAAGTAGGTGCAGGATCAAAGATGGCCTGAGAGGGATGTTGGCAGGATGTTGCAGAAATGTTATCGTAGCCTCAGTGAAGCAGGGTGAGGTGAAAAAGCAGGAAAGAGCAGTACTTTACCTGGCAGATTACCCTCATGCTTCTAGTAGGCTTCAAGGAGAAAGAGCAGATAGTTTGAACAGACAGGAGCAAGCAGAGCACACGCCACACAACACTTGTTTCGCACACACAAACTTTCCCTTTTCTCGCTCACAAACTCACAGAACACAAGGTTCTCTTTTCTCTCACTCTTTCAAACACACACACACGCACAAACAAGCATTTAAACAGGGTAATAATAAAAGAGTGAGGGATTTCCAAACTATTCAGTTTGGAAATACTGTAAGGACGAGCATATTTCTATAAAGGATGCAAACAATATTTTGCCAGGGAAACTAAACACAGGTGTTTTTTTAACCTGTGTAGAGATTGCACACATACACACAAAGAGACAGAAAAGAGAAGAGGTGCAAACACACACACACAACCCCTTAATGGTGGCCGTAACATCCCAGAACTGGACTCAAAAATGGAGTTGGACCACAAATCTGACAACATGGAGGCCTAATTGCAGATGGTTATGGAGGGTGTTTATAGGGAAGACAATGGACTTTACAAAAGGAGGTGTGTGTGAGCCAAGAGGGAGCGACTGAAACTGAAAATGAGATGGAAAGCCCAAGCAGGGGCAGGAGGAGACGAGGGGCTGGAGAAGAGGGAAGTGAAAGAATGCGGCGGAGACGTACAAAAAACAAAGAAACACATTTTGAAAAAACAGAAAACTATAAAGGAAACGGTAATGAAAACATGAAAGAATAGGGAGAAAGAAAAGATATGAAAAAAATGAGCAAAAACAGTAAAGGCATCAAAGTGTGAAGGGGAAAAATAATGATGGAAAGAAATAGGTATAGTGAAGACAGAAGGAAAGAAAGACAAAGAAAGACAGAGGGAAAGAAAGGAAGACAGAGATATAGACATGAGGAATGAAGACAGAATGAATGAGAGAAAGAAAGAAAGAAAGAAATACAGAAAGAAAGACAGAGAAAAAGACAGAAAGAAAGATAAAGATATAGACAGAAGGAATGAAGACATAAGGAAAGATAGAAAGAAAGACAAAGAGGAAGATGGAAAGGAAGACAGACAGAGAGAACGAAGAACAAAGAGAAAGACAGAAAGAAAGCCAAAAAAGAAAGATGGACAGAAAGAAAGAGAAAGACGGAAAGAAAGAAAGACAAAAAGAAGAAAGAAAGAAGTCTCACCAAGGAAACAATATCCAGCAGGAAATCGACCAGCTGACAGAACTCCACCAATGAGAGCTCTGCAGGATATAAGCTCCCAGCATGCCGAGTTGCATGTGTGCTGCTGTTCACTGTCCTCCTGCAACAGAGCCGTAGTTTAGAGTATTGGCAGTAAGATATGAGGGTGCAGGTGTAATGGCAGTGGGGAGAGCACCTCGGTGTGCCTCATACGATGGTGACATGAGTTTTAACAGACAGACCTGCAGCACTCCTCAAACCAGCGAGCGATGTAGTCCCACATGTAGTACGGCTCAAACGAGTTGAACAGCAGATTGGCTGTTTTGATGAGTTCGGCCGTCTTCTTGTTTTCTCGCAGTTTACTAAGAAAGAAGGGGAATCAAAGCTTTTTCATGATTCAAGCCATTAACCATGCACAAATGTCAAATGCTGTCAGTGTGTCGTACAGCGGTTATGTTTCCTCACCCAGGATCTATTCTAATAGTTCAAGTACTACTTAATATGTTCGAATCAGAAATGCCCCGAGAACGTTTTTCTGCTGCTGATACCAATGGCTGATCGTCGCTGAGCAATATCAGCACCGATCCTTTTGCTGTTGTTTTGTTATAGCAGCTGGTGTAGCTGTATTACAGTGTAGGCGAGTAGTACCGGCGAGAATAGAGGACACGTAGAGACAGGACGGAGCAGTACAGTGCAACAGCAGCACAGAGGTGTTCAGACCATTAGGGTGTAAGCGAGAAACAAATGCAGTATATTATTTATTCTCATGCATGCTGCTCAGTGAGCTCAGTCAGCGTCTCTACGCAGGACAGAGTGAATTACTATCAGGGCTGCAGCCTCCCAAACAGTTTGAAGCTTCATTGATAACATTGACATTCAAATGATTATTATTAATAACTTACAGAAACATTGCGTGCAGCAGTTCACCTACCACCTACTCTTCCTCTCTCTCTCTCAAACAAACAAACTCTCTCTAATTTTCTCAGTCCAGAAGACAAAATTTATTGCAAAAGACAGATGTGATAATTTCCCAAATTCAAAACATGTTTTTATGAAATGAAATGTTCTGCTTCAATACATATTTGTTTGCCGTTTAGCCTGCCAAAAACAACTTTTTAACTGTGGTCATAAAACTGTTTGCTCTACTGCTTGACACACACACACGCACACGGCCTGAAGCTGTATTAACATGGCGGTCTAACAGCGCCATAAATTAGACTTATATAATCACAGTAACAAAAAAATATTTTCCCCCTTTCTGTAGGTTGACAGGACATGCGAGGCTTCATTTGAAAACCTCAATAGAAGCTTCAAATGTACAATGATTATTAGCCAGGAGACTATCACAGTCATATGGGCGTGTGCTCTCTAAAGTGGTTTGTGTTACCGGGTGTAAAGTTGCCGCTTTCTCTGCCTTTTTCCGTTCGCACTCGCAATAGCATATTTTGTACTGATAATCGGCCAATCAATTGGGGCATCCCGAGTTCTAATGTTGTAATTATTAGAAGTTATTAGCTTTAACATATACCCATTGTTCTATTCCATCTTTGTTTTTCCTGTGATGATTCCACAACCACACTTTCAGCACAAGTTTCTCAAGTTTGACCATCACAAGTGTTGGCCTGGACTGACCTGCTGAGGTGCGTGTGGTCTTTACTGAATGGACTCTGGTTTTGGAGGTCCAACTCGGTTCGACACTGTGTGTGCAGAGTCCGAAACACCTCGATCAGAACATCCTCTAGGATTGCTGGACCTGGAGAGGGACACACACACACACACAGACACAGACACAGACACAGACACAGACACACACGATGTTATCCATTATTTACGCGTTTACAACACTAACTGTAACTGTTGGTGTCTACATATTGATAGACTGGTTACCAAGTTCTGGTTTGTCCAACAGACTGATGAGGATACGAAATGGCTTGAGGTCGTGCATGAGGATGCTCTCCTCTTCCCCGCCTCGGGCCTTGCCCTGCAAGATCCCCACCATTGCCTGAAAACACACAAACGCACGTAGAGAGACACACAGTAAAATATCAGAAAACATCTCCAGAGCCACTTTTGACACAGCAGAGGGTACATTTGTGTTTTTTTTTTTTTTCTATTTTGAATTATTATAAATAAACCAATTTCATATATTTGTATTCGACCCCCTTTCATTTTTTTTGTGTGTATTTCACGCTTCGTCTGCCACATAATGGTGTGAAGCACGGAACAGACGGTCTCTGTAGTACCAACCCTCTCCCAATGGAGGGAGCTCCAATAACTATGTAAGAGCAGATGGCAGAAGAGCAAACCAAAAAAAATTAATAATAAAACAAAAAACAAAAAAACACTTTCAATAACAAAACTTCCCCTCCTGG
>CALSCE010010638.1:6369588-6517387 GCA_943593645.1 Bovichtus variegatus | reverse complement strand
ACACACACACACACACACACACACACACACACACACACACACACACACTCTCTCCTCAGACGGTTGCATCAGTGAAGTCAAACTCTAGCACTCTGCAGATGAGGATTGATCTCCCTACTTTTTATTAGTCATTCTCTGCACGAGTGGCGCTCTGCATGACTGAAAGTGAGCACAAAGAAAGAGAGGCAGATAGAAAAGGCTGTATATCTCTCTGTCGCTCCTCCTCTGCTGCCTTCCATTCTGGTTATAGTGGCTATTGATTTTAAAATAGCCAAGTTAAAGATTGGTGAATGATTTTAATTATAATTTAGTTTTTAAACCCCCGAGCAGAAACCCTGCCGCCGACTGGCACTCGTCTCCTGCAAGAGCTGTTCATCAGTGCTGGGAGAGGCTGTCGCACCAGGTATACATCCCTCCATAGATAACATAATGATCATTTTCATTTTCTTTTTTGTGTCATTGAGCCCTTCTCTTTTTGTGCCTTACAGAGACGGTGAAACTGTACATCACACAGGTGGTGGTGGAACACGCTGTGGGAGACAGAGAGCCAGAAGCTTCACTTAACAGGCAGGTTGTTATTCAAGCTTCTAGTGGTGACAGTTGGGAAACTGTGGCTGTTAAAAGTTCTATATATGGCATACGGAGCATTAATATAGCAGCAAGCAACTATTTGCTATGTTGAGATAAAGTGGAGTAATAGCGTGTGTGTGTGTGTGTATAATGACCGCAGTGTTTGCACCATGTGGAGGAAATCCCTCTGCTCTGAATTCCTTATTGACATCCTTAAAGCACATTCTTTCAAAGGGGAAGAAATAAAAAGTGGCTGTGATATGTAAGGGGATATAGGAGGGAACGTTTAAGTTATCCATTGTAACTGCAACACACAACACCGTCTTTTAAAATCCATTTGGCCTTTTTAAAGCTACTTTACACGTACGTTATGATTGGCTGCATTATTTGACTCACGGTACCACCTTTCAAAATTGGCACCGGCATATGCATGACCATAATATGCAACACACTTTCCATTACTTTATCTTGGTGAGTGATAAAAACACGAACACCATGTCACGTTTTGAAAATCCATCGATGCCTCCATTCTGTTTTTTTGTTTTCTTTTTTTTCTTTTTTTTTGCAAGTGCTTGAACAAGAAGGTTAGTTATGCAGCATGTGCTCTATAAAGACTAAATATGCAAATGAACGAACGTTGTCTCTTTTGGACAGATCGCTCTTCGTGGAGAAGACTGTAGCAGCCAGGCTGTTGGGGCTGTCCACCTCACAGAGCACTTTCCACTTCTCCGTCCAGACTCCTGATGGAAAAGCGTTCTTATTGGTAAGAACAAGCAGGCATAATCAGAGAAGCACATGAGGGTTAAGTAAAAATAGACTACTCAATTATTCGTTAATGGGAAAGGGTGATATGTCAGGTTCCTTAAGCGATATAAAAAAAACAAAAAATAAAAAAAACTGATTCACTGATTTGTTGTGCATACGGTCAGGATTTGAGCTTCTTTAAAATCAGTGACAAGTGGATTAATACAAGTAGGTCTTTGTAGAACAACAGTGACACACCGCTGCACGTCATTTACAGGAAGTTGGAGTGTTCATATTCCAACACGTTTCCAATAATAATGTTTCTTTCTTGACCTTTGCATGACATGTAATGTCCCAAGTATTCTACAAAATTGTGCCCTTGTCAGACTTTTAACTATAGGACATTAAAACTCCTCACTGAAAAAGGATGGCAATAACAATATAATGCATCGTGTGTGAAATGAACTGACTTGTAAAGTCTTTAATGGAAACCAGATGGAATCATTTTAAATGGGGATTTTAGCATTTACATTAGCATCATTGCTTACCCTAAGGCTATGGAATCTATGAATCTACTTAAAAGCCTTGAACTTCCTCAACATGTCACACAGGCCACCCACCAGTGTGGCAAAAATGCTCGATTTGGTCGTGTCACTGTCGGAAGGGTTAGCCACTGATCGTGTTTCTGTGTCTCTGATCATTACTGTGTGCCCTGTGACAGCGTCCCATCCACAGCCAGGACCGCAGAGGAGCGTTTGGTTCAGAAACCATTTCTTAAATGCTGCATCAGAAAACGAGTCCTCTTTTTAAGTTCATTTGATCCTTGTAATGAGAGCTGCTCATTAGATGAAATGGTTATTGTTATTCAGTAACAACCTGACTAGCACACTGAACAAAGCTGCCCCACTCGGGGTTAAAAAAAAAAAAAAAAAAAAGAGAGAAGAAATAAAATCGCGCAATAAAACATCTTCATGGATGACAACAATATTATTACTCATGTTCTTTCACATGCCCTTAAATACCAAAATATTAGAGAGGAAAGCTCTGTTGAAAATTTTATTCGGCACTTAATAACACATCTCTATAACCAAGCCATTTTCCAGCACCACGTCTTACAATGTGTGCGCTTCACATAGAGTCCCACATGCTGTTTTCAAATGACCTTTCATGCCTTTGAATGTCTTTTATTATTAGTTGATTTATATGAACTTTTATGCCTTTTTAAATGTCTTTTTATTAGTGATTTAAATGACCTCATATGGCCTTTTTTTTTATTAGTTGTCGTCTATCTTTACAATGGTTTGCTTTCTCTGCAACACTAAGCACTTTATCTTTACCTGTGTTCTTCCTATTAATTCAATTTTATTTATTTTTTTATGTACTGTATAAAAAATAATAGATTAGAGTAAAGCTGACGAGTGAGGAGGCTCTGAAACATTTACCATGTTTGCTCTAAAACGTGGTGCTGAAATATCTTGAGTTGGAGGCTCATTTTTTGGAAACAGTTTTCTTTTTCTTTTTTTTCATCAAATGGTGATGTAAAAATTGAGTGCGGCTGGCAGTTAGAACCAACACGACCAGTTTAGGACCCTGTATCTTATCACGGGATGTTAGACAAGGTTTGCATGAGTGGACGCATCGAGTGGTGGAGTGTGATTCTTTTGCCCATGTGACCTCCGGCTTGTGTATCTGGAGTGTAAAGTGACCTGTCTGCTCCTCCTGCAGCTCTGGCTGCTGAACAGCGACTCCATCACAGCGCTGGTCCCGGAGATGTATGTCGGGGGTGAGAGGTCTATCGGCTCCCCCGCTCCTCACAGTGCATCACCTAAAGCTGCCAGAGCCCTGAAAGTCCTCTACACCGCCTGCTCTGACACAGGCATCCAGCACAGAGAGTAAGCCAGGACTCTAACTGCACCCCCCTCCCCCCTTTCAATCTTTGTGTTCCTCTTCTTAATCTTATCCTTTCATCTTTCCAGCGCACCCTCTCAATCACCACCTTTCTCGGCTCACTGCGAGGGATGAAAGACTGCTTTGTTTGTGAACAGATTTTCCTCCTTCAACACTTTGCACTAAGGGTCCCTGCTCAGACATAATTGTCTATTATTTTGCGAATGAGATTGCCATCAAAGGTGTTTATCGTCCCGATGTTGTCAGTTGCATAAGCCGCGCTCGTGTTTGTTGCACATACAGGGGATGTTGTTTTGACTGGAGCGAGGCTCTGTGTGCCTTGCTGTGATGCATTAGAGAGGGTGTGGGTGGATGTGCTGCATGTGGTTCTCCATGTTCAGTACAGCAGCACCCCACTGGAAGAGAGCCTTCCACCCTCATTATTTTCAACTGAATCAGCACTCGGCCTCCTCCTCCTTTTCCCTGCAGCCGCGGAAGAGGTAAGGCAGAGCAGAGAAGTTTTGTTGTTTCTACCGGGGTTTTTTTGACAAGCCCACTGGCTGACTGACGGAGAACGGGTAATTAGAGCTAAAACTCGCATGAAAGGAGAAAGGCTCGTCAAAGCCGTACGAGTGCATTTAGATGACATGATGAACTGTGTGATCTGAGCGATGCACAGAAAACTGTTTCACCAAAGGGGCACGCTGGGACCGAGAGAGACGTCACCATGGTAAAACAAGCCATGGCGGCAACTTTTGACGGGAGCACTGCTGTTTCTATGGAGGCAGAATAAGAAAGAGCACCTCTTGTTTTATGAGTTATCTCATGCAGAGGTCTGTTCTTCCACTGTCTAAACAAATTGTTTTAAATGGCCGTACAAGCACCTAAAGTGTTATGAGGCGCGTCAAACTGCTTCGGCGCTCGTTCTCCAATCTTGTTTCCATTTTGGAGTGTGAAGCAAGGAGCCAGCGAGCGAAGCCGTTTTTTTTTTTTCTGAAGCTGCGGTACCTGTTTTGGAGAGCGCTAAAAAGAAATAAAAAGCTGTCACCAGTTAATGTAAATGTCATTGTAATTTGTATCGGCCTCTGTTCTCAGCCAAAGCGTGTTCGTGAGGTAAGAGAAGCTTCACTCTGTAACACCACGGGACTACTGCAAGTGGACTGAGGGTTTTTTGTAGTCCCAACAACTCGTTGTGTGGTGAAAAATGTTTTTTTCTAGCAGATCCCGTGATGGCAATTTTCACATTAACTAGGTAAACTCGCCTTCATTATTTATCATTATTTTTGATCAAGTAGCTAAAAGATATGTTATGGGGTAATTGTAATAAACAAAAATGTTGCCTGAATAGCAACCGTTTCCTAAAGTACTGCTGGTTCTGTGGTGTTGGCATTTTAAATCTGATGCCTGCAGAGCGCCATAGGAGCATCAAATGAGGCGCGTCAATTATGTTTTTTTTCATCACATTGCCACAAAATAGACTTTCATACACCTTTTTTTTTTTTTTTTTTTTTTTTAAAGAGTTGTTAATTCTTACAGCTAGACATTTTTTTGAGCTTTACAGAATTGATATTTAATCCAACAACGTATCAGCCGGATATTTTTACATGAACACATTACATACACAAATATTCTTTTATAAAGATCCTCATTATAGTATTTTTGAAGAATCGGCACCAAGACGATTACTAAGTAAAACATTTTACTGTAAAAAAAAAAAATTATCTTGTCAGTGCTCTCTGGTGGACAGACTATGTAATGGTGACACTTTTTCTAAATGATCTCAAACAGATCTTTGACAACTGCATTTTCTTGTCATTTATCAGGCGACACAAATGCTTATATCAATATATCTGCAATACACAAATACCTAGTACCTGCATGACCAATTCATCGAACAACCCCCTATTTAATATTGTGTTTTAAAGTCTTTGCTTTAAGGTGCTTCACATTTGAGCAAACTGCTTTTTCTTTTTTTTCTTTTTTCACTTATTTTTGCCACTTCTCTGAAGTCTTGCAAAGCTAAATGCTGGTGTTATTCACACTTCCATTTCCCCCTACATACTTTACCATTCATCCTTCATCACTCATCTCTGACAATTTTAAATTAAATGTTATGCCTGGGGAGCTGAATTCCCTGGATGATGGCCCTCTTATTCAGGATACAGTCGGTTACAGTCGACTGCAGCTAGAGGTTGCAGTGTGTGTCGTTAAAACGGCCAATAATTGGCTGGAGAATTGGTGAGCCAATGCCTAAATGGATTACGCTTGTCACTAATGGCAGTGACTTGATTATGAGTTGAGTGAAAGTCGCAGGCACCATCACAGTCCAGTACAATGTGGATGAGGTCTCATGGATATGGAAATTGATTCTAATAGAAATTGTATGGGCAACTCCTTTTTCTATAGAATTCACACTGATATGTGAGTAATCAAACCTTACTGTAGATAACATTTCAACACACAAAAATGATGATCTAGACTTGTTTGGATCAATATGTATACAGCGATGACCAACGGGGAACTAAGCCGTTAATCCATCTATGCTCTCATCAAAGCCACCAGACTCCATTGACAAAAACGGTCATTTTTACCTTGCAGGACACAGGAGATGCTGGTTTACCGCTGCCTCGATCGGTTAGTTAGTGTTATTATGGGACTTTGGTGTTTGAAGGGTTACTTCGGATTCACCAAAGTCGCGCAATAACACAAACATACTAACTGATCGAGGCAGCGGTAGACCAGCATCTTCTGCTTTCTGCGAGGTAAAATGACTGTTTTTGTCAATGGAGTCTGGTGGCTTCGAAGAGAGCATCGATAACTGCTTCAGTTCACTGTCAGAAAGGACTGTCTGTAAACTGATATTGATCATTTTAGATGGGCCCTTCTTATAGGTGGCTAAAGTTTTTTCTGCTGCCCCCGGCCACAGCAGTCCATTGCTTAGCTTCTGTGCCGTTACTCATGTCTGTTTCTCCAAACTGGGGGTCTGCTACTATGGATAAGTACTTCCATACATCCCCACTTAAAAAAAAAAAATAATAATAAAGAAATGCGCTTTCCCTTATATAAGTAGAACTGCAAAAACTTTGAGAAGCCCTTTCCCTCTCAGGAACTGCACAGATGGCTAAATGTCACCCAAACAAACTGGATTGGCACTGCACACTGACAGAGCATCAATCTTTCTTCTCTCAATCACTCTTCCCTTTCTCCTTTCAGTGCCCTCTTCCTTTTGTCTCACACACAGACATGTAGCGATGACACACACACACTCGCCATCAATCCACTTTTATGTATCCCTGTGGTTCAGTTTACAGTTAAAAAACACTTAATTAAAGCGTCAGGGCGAATGCTTCAAGATTGGATTTACAGCAGCTATTCTGGGCATCACCTTGGTTGTATAATGTTGTGGCAGTCACTATGAATCACTCCCACTCCACTCTGTGTGTGTTTTCAGCATCGTAACTAGTTGGGAGGCCAATGCCATTGGACATCCTGTGGTGCTGCCACTGAAGGTGTGCGAAGAGCTTCTGCAAGTGATAGACGACAGCAACTCTACACTTCCTGTGTCTATGCGTCGCATGAGGTCTTATGAGGTAAGACGGTTACTATGTAATGGGCAACAAATGATGACTGAGGCATGTTGCCCCATATTTTTTGATGTTTTAAAAAAAAAAAAAAAAATCTTTCTCTGATACTGTGTTATATAAGCAGATAAATGCCTAAAGTCTTCTAATTTATCTTCATCTTTAGTAAAAACAGACTCTTTTAGCTGACAGCGACCACTTATTTCAACTACTTCTTACTTACAGGACCTTGTTTATCCATTACTCAGTAGTTCTTGACTGTGTTTTTATCCCGCCTAAATTAATGATTCAGAACTTTCAGTTAACAGCTTCCCCTTGGGGATTATGTGGGTCAATTGTAAGGTTTTACTTTTGTCAGCCTTATTCCAGCTTCTATGCACCTGTAAGTGTGCAAAGTGTGTAAATTTAGCTTTAGTTGCCAAGGAAAACCCTTTGACTAGAAAATAGGTGGTTATAACTTTGCTGACAGCTCTATTCTCCAAACCTTTTCCCACATAGTTACAGGCGTAATTAGCACCATTATCCTTCACTTCCTGCTCAGAAAGTTTAGGAAGTGACTCCTACCACGTTTTCTATCCACTAAAACAATACGAGAGCTGGAATAATATACGGTGAGCCAAGCTTTGAGAAGGACGTCTGTTACATCATGTGAAGCTGCTTTTGTTGAAAGCATATGCAGGGGGTGTTCACTTAAAGGCTTAGCGTCTCGCTTTTTAATCTAAACTGGAGTAATGCATCACTGAAAAATCACCTATCAAGTATATTTTTTGTCTAAAGACTTCACATTACAGTAGACAACATTTTTCTTTTAACTTCATCTTTTTATGAAGTATATGTTGATGGCACAATATAATGGCTTTAGAATAATGACACTCTCTGCGTTTAGATTGCTTCCCTAGAAAGCTCGCATTACAGCCTGCCGGCAGGTGGCATTTCCCTTTCCTGATAAAAGCCCTACACAAGCACACTGCATCACCACCTACCGAAGAGGATTTTGATAAAAGGCAACTCAACGAAATAGCTTACATGTCAACAAAATAGCATACAGTAGCCAACCCGATTATCTGTTCCTGCTGTATTAACTCAAAAGAAGATACAATCAACCTATGTGCAAGAAGGAGCAAGAACGTTAAAGGAAGTGCGGTGTTAAGTTTGACAGACACCTCACTACAGATCGTACATTTTTCCTAATGCTTCCCATAGGGAGGAATGGACTTCCGGTTGACTGGCACACTTAGACAGACTATTTGGAAATAAGTCTGTCTTTTAGCATGATGTTATGTACGTAGCCATCATGTACATACGGTATTCAGGACCCATTTTACATGGTTCTTTTTTAAATGCAAGTCGGCTGGAAGCATGAAGAAATCTGCTGCAGATGGCGTTTTCCAGCAACAACATTAGCTTAGTTAGTTGGCTATAGCTAATCAAATCTGCCAGCAGTTGCCATTTCAGAAATCTTTCAAAAGTCTTTTACCCATTTCAAAACTTACTGTAAGTTTCCAGTGGTAAATCTGCCACCCATATCATTCTAAACTGCATATGTACTGTGAGAACGCAAAGCTTAACGTAACTGTAACTTAGGGGGTCCGGGGTAAGTGAACAGTCGATAATACCAAGGCTCTGTAGATTGCTGGTTTGGTAATGATGCAGTGATCTTTCAAATGGCTGCACACAGCTCCTGTAACTTCAGTGTACATGTTGCAGCGGGTCCCAGTTTAGCATGCCGCCCTGCAGCTACAGTATATCATGCTGTACAAGGCCTGTGAAAAGGGGCAATGCGTTTGTAATTGTTGTAGCCATACGGCTAAGGAAACTCAATTTTCTGCTTATGACTAAAGAATATGACTATCTAATGTTATTCTTTATTTTTAACCTTAAAAATACCCGTTATGAATAAAGCTTTGATCGATTGGGTACAGCCCTACTAAAGAGCAGAATATTTTTTGGTTGACCCCAACAACAATGAATTAGAAGCAGGTTTTCTGAACTCTCTCGTATTTTACTCTCCTGCTGTGATCTGTCATGTTGGATAACACAATATCAAAGCGGAATTTAAGCTGTGTCTACCTTTTTTTAGAAGAAGTGGAATTTGGGATAGAGGGATCACTTGCACCAGATTGACATTATTTTTTATTTTATCTACAGTAGACTAGGTATTGAGCTCACACTTTAAAATGCTAACTATGGTTTCACTCTCACACCACGAGCCCTGAGGATGACAAATTGTTTCTCTTTGTCTTGCACATCGTCGTACACTGATAAACGGTAGGCTATTGTTGTTTTCCGGTTACATGACAGAGGTGGACGGGGGGGGGTGAGGCTCTACTGAAATGGCTACAGATAGAGCGACCCAGACATAGGACATGGTATCTGTCTGGTGGTGGAAGCGGTTCCAGCAGTTAAGGCAGTGTGATACATCACACACTTCCTAATAGAAGAAGCTTGTGCTACGGGCGGCAGAGGACAGGAAGGAAATGTGATCATAGGGCCATCTGGAGTTACCGGAGATGGTCTGAGATGAAGAAAAAAACTGTCAGTAAGGGAAGGACCAGCATGCAGTGGGGTGGCAGTCTGGAAGCTTGGAGCGTTCCATCTGTTAGACACGATGAGATGAAGATGCTATGTCGCGTGCCATGTTTCTATAGTAAGTCTCGGAACAGACAAACCAAACATTGGCTCTCGATGAGGCCTTTTGTGTTTCTATGTTACCTGAAGGCCACTGTAGTTATTGACACGATTGTTAAACTGCGGTAACGCCAGCCACAGCCTAAATTGCTCCCAAAGGAGTGTCACGTTAGGATGGCCTCTGAGCGTGGTGAAGGTCCTGAAAGATATCATGGTTTTGCACTTGCCGGCTCGTTACCTTGGTCTTTTTAAAGGGACGGACGAGCAGAGGTTGGTGCAACTGAAACGCTCACTGGCGCCAGTCGCACTGTTCCTTGTTTAAAGGACTTTTTTTTATTGTGTCCATGCTATTGGTTGATATTTTTAAATTGCTATGATAGGATTTTACTCACCAACTTCAGTGTTTTAAGAGTGCAACAGTATCTCTAGACACAGTTTACAGTGGAGACCGTTAGGCAAGTAAACATACCACCAGAAAGGATTAAAGAAATTTAACCCAACAATTCTAAATCACATATTTGGAGGAGAAAATGAAGGGGAAGAGAGATAATAAAGGCCCAGCACACCCACACAGGTGCTTTCACTTACTCTGACTCATTAGACCTGTGCTGAGAGCTGTCAGATCACCAAACTCTACTACTAATAAGTAATGTTCGTAATCGACACTAGCGTACTATTCCTATTAAGTTTGCGTAAAATTCTGTATTTTACGAGAAATGCCTGCAATGAATACTAGATTAACAAACATTTCTGAGTAGGAGACATGAGTTTAATGGACATACTCAACCGCCCCACAATGCATTGCGTCTCTTCAGACAGTCCAATGGTGGAGAGCGAAGCAGAAGGTTAAATTAATTTGACTGTTGGCAAGTGAGCTCACATTCGGTATATAATGATCTGTAAAAAGACATTTAAAATATTAAATCATTTAAATTTGTCTTTTTTTTTTTTTTT
The DNA here is from genome assembly GCA_943593645.1 of Bovichtus variegatus. Lineage (NCBI taxonomy): Eukaryota > Metazoa > Chordata > Actinopteri > Perciformes > Bovichtidae > Bovichtus > Bovichtus variegatus. The sequence goes on along the minus strand of CALSCE010010638.1, from coordinate 6,507,023 downwards.
TTTTTTTTTAAATACTATGGAAATTTAAAATTGAGTTGAGCAGGTCATGTTGATTTACCTTTTGTGATGAACAATTTTCATTCAACGGTAGCTCAGACCGGTAACGTTGTGGTTATGATCAGAGAAGGCGTATTAGTTGAGTTTACTTTAATGTGAACAGTCTGCTGGTAATGGCATACTTAATTATCAATTTAGTAGGCAGCATGCGGTACATACAGATTGAGTATAGTATGCAGTATTGGTATGCAGTACGTTAGAATGCAATTTCGATCACAACCATAGGCTTTTTTTTTTTTTTTCATGGCAGACATTTTGATATTCCATGGCTGTATAAGCACACGTGTAGTTAATAAACTGTTTTCCATTTAGATGTGCCAGTTCCAGGGCTCACTGGCAAGGCTTAGTGGGACACCTGAAGGTACTGAGCCAGCATTAAAGTCATTAGCAACTCATCTACAAGTCAAAATGTCTGCTGTGAATAAAGCATATTAGAATAGACGAGTCCGGGAGATGGCAATCGGTCTATTCAGGCACCAGTGAAAACACCTATGCGGACCATGGCCATGTAGGGCCTTCAAATGTATCATTCGGCTTTTGTTATGGATGTTATGGAAGTTTTATTTCGCAAAGTTACTGCTTCAACTGTGACCTACTGTTCCTTGCAGTCTAAAAATTCAATGACAAATGTCAACTCCATTTAGCGGCTTCAGTTTCAGGCTCCTGGTGCAAACCAGTTTCACAGCCGACATAGCACAGGTGTAATCGATAGCATTGAAAAATGGCCGCATTCCATTTAGGAGAGCTGCTCCCAGGGTCTTGGTATTGTGCATGCTAGGACACGTGATGGAACTGAGCCGTCGTTAACGAAATGTGTTTCACCGGAGCTTTTTCCTGGTAGGACAAGTCAAAATGTCCGCTGTGAAAAAAGGTCTATTGTGCATGGTGTCTCACTGTCCCGCTGTCATGGCTTACTGGGACACTTGAATAGAACAGAGCCACCGGTAAAGCTGGGGTGCGGGACTTTTACATATAAATGAACGTCCGTTGCGTTCAAGCGCTTGCCAAACGAGTTCACACAATGCTGATTAAGCCCATCGGCGCCAGGGGAAGCTCTCTGTATTTCCCAGTATACCCGAGTTGTCTGGCATCTGTGGCCACTTTCCTTGGCGCACACAGGCAGGCAGGCAGGCAGGGTGCAAAAAATTATGTTTTTGTCCACCGGCCAAATGGTTTAGTGAATTTTCAAATTTCACCAGGCACTCAATAGAATAAACCCTTGTTTTTTTTGGAGGGGGGGGTGGTGCTGGCGAGTGATGCAAATTTACTAGCCACTTGCATATTTGACCAGCAAATTTGGCTGGTTAATGGTGCTAATTCTGTGCCCTGCCTGCATGTGAGCTCACCGCATCTCCTCCGCCCCAAAAAGCGCTCCCTTTAAATCTTCCCGTACAGCTTTTACTTTCATCCTTTATTTGAGTTTGTTTTCTATCTGGAGCATGCACTCCGGAAACGTAACTTCCGCCATACTCCTAGCTACAGATGTCTTGATACCAGCTGAAATCCATGCTGTTAGTCTCGAGCCCCGACGGTAGTACCGGATACTGCGGTACTGGTACCGAAGCATTAGATACTGTGAATGACCTACTCCTAGCTGCTGCTCCTTTGCTATGGTCTCTCTCCTATGGTAATTACTCTCACTGCCAGAGGAGGGAGACAAAAGTTCCGCTCTCCAGCTTTAATGTTATTAGTTAGCCCTTTTACTTTTATACTATGACAAGTATAGTAGTACAAAATGTCTGCTGTAAAGACCGATTTTTACCAGGGCCCTGGAACTGGCTCACCCAGATGGAATTCAGTCGTTATTGTTATTATTTACTCCTGTGCTTGTCCTGCTATGTTGTCTGCCTGCAGTGTAAAAGGTGTGAAAAAATAGAGGGCCGACAAGCTGCAAAGTCCTATTCAGTGATAAATAAAGTATAATTAGGAATAAACCTAAAGTTATATCCATGCATAGTCTGTTATACATTACATATGTAACCAAACTGCGTCATTAGTATTACAATTGAGGTGGATCTCACTGACTGCTCACAAAATATACGAGTACTGACCCCAACGGCCCAACCCATCCATAATAGCGCTAACCCAAAGTCTGAGTTGACTCTTTTGAATTTTGTGTGCGTGCGTGTTTTCTTTGGATAATTTTATCCCTGCGAGTAGATCAAAGCCTTCACCATAACCCAGCCTGTTATTATTCTGCATGTGGAATGTCTGCTGTTGTCTGGGCTGCTGTGTTCCCTGCCCTCCGTCCCTGGGCCTGCCGGTGTAATGGGGTGTAAAGTGGCTCAAGCTCTGAGTGTCACTTTTTAGCCCGGGAACAGACAACAACACCTCCCACCTCCCCACCACCTCATTAATCTCCTCCTCACTCCCACAGAGACGGCATGTAGGTTGGACAGAAAGCGATCCAAAAACTGCTCCAACGTTTAACAATGAAGAACTGAGATGTATCGATCATACAGCGCCTCAGTCTTTCTGCTGTCCGCACAGCTTCCCACTAGGAGCTGCTGCCATTTGTCTAAATAAATTACTTCCCCCAAGACGCACACGTCTCTATTCATTGCATGTGGACTAATGGATGAGAAGGGAAATTAATCAACAGAGCAGGGGGTCTGTGTCACTGTTCTTCGTTAGTATTTACATTAGGACATCTCCGAGTTACAATATAAATGAGGCTGATATTGTTCCCTAATTTAAAAAAAAAAAAAGAAGGCTGTAATGTTTACCTCTAGTGTGAGATGAAAATGATGCAGTTTGTTGAATTAGATCTTTAGTGTGAGGTGAATAAATACTGCATTGGTTGTGTATGGCATGCTCTGAACCTAAGGTTGCTGTGACATTTGTACACAACGTGTATTAATGTCTAAAGCAGTAGTTATTAGCCTTTTTTTTTTTTTTTTTTTTTGTCTGCCTTACTTCCCACATCTCTATGTGATGAGCTCAAGTAACCCTTCATTGACTCGTCCCACCGTGTTCCAAATGTGTTTATTTCAATTTATCTTGGCTCTGAAGTACCATTACAAAAAGTGTATTTTCTTCATACAATGTCCGTGTTTTGGATCGATTTCTCTTTTGCGAATCATTCAACTGTTAACGTATTACTTTTAAGTGGATTATTTCAAGAGATTTTCTTGAGCTTTCAACTCTTTACGCATACGAATATGTGAATATATATTTTGATAAAATCACAATTGCTATTGTTTCAAATTAGTTGAGCTTCGGGATTCAGCCTGTCTAGCCTGATGGGGGTGAAGTAAAGAAATGTCAGGAGGGCATATTGTTACAATGAGTCATTTTCTTTTTTATCCCTTACTCCTCTCCTAACTAACCACATTAGAATATGTTGTATGGCAGCTAAGAGAAAGTTGCTCATTATTCATATGTGTCCTCATTCAGGCTAATAATAATAATACAAATAATAATAATAATAACAAGGTGATGTTGGCTGAATCTGTAGCTGTAACAGAAAGCGCTGAATTCTCAAAAGGCAGTAATCAGTCCATGTGTCCCCGATATTGGAAGCAGTTGTTGTTCCTTTGTTTTAAATTTGGATTCATGTCCTTAGGGTGGGGTGGCGATGCACCCGAGGATGGTGATGTAATTGCATCATTATATGGGTCAGTGGCTTTGTTCGTTTTGCCAGGAATATATCCTCGTCCATCTCTATTATCCGTTTGAGCTGCAGGACTTTCCTTTTGAGTGTCGTACTACTGCACTACTGTGTTGCAGCAGCAACTTGTTTCTTCACTCAGGTTGTACCTTTCCACACCTTTTTGCTGTCAGTCCCTTTACGTGTGAAGAAACATTCTCCGTGCTGCTGGCCAAGTTTAAAGTATTATGATGACAGTTCCTGGCACCGAGCATCAAAGACTACATGTTGCTCGGAAGACTTTCCCATGTCTTCTCTCCTCTTGTCATTGTCTCAGAACCTTTTTAATACCCTGACATTAAGTACCTCCCTTCTTCAGCTAAAGAACTGTTGTATAGCGATGGAAAATCAAATCAAAAGTTATCTCTTGCTACAGTGAGATGTATTACTCTTAAGCCTTTGCGGTGATGTTTTATATTTCGCTGTGCTCGAGCTCCAACGATATTCAATGAGATCAAAGTGTAACAGCCTTAAGCATATTATCATCAAGTGTTCTGGGAAGACCTGCTGTCAGCATCACTACCAGTTTAAAGACCTTCATGTGATTTTAACACTGTTAAATACAAACTACCTGAGAACTGTTTTTGTGTGGTATATAATACAAACCGTTGATTCCTAAAAAAAAAAAAAAAAAAAAAGTAGTGGTATACCTTGTATGCCTCTTGGACCTTACGTTTCATGTTAGACATACTTAGAGTAGAGTGTGGTACAGTGTTGTGAAGGACCCACCACTTGCATAATATAAAGAATATAGATAATAACAACTTTAAAGGTCTTGAAACTCATTTTCTCATCAGAAATCCGACATTCACCCTAGCATTACCGCACATCTACGGCAAACAGCTTTCACAAGTTCACCTCGAAACTGCCAAACCACAAGTCTGTTTCTCTCTGCTGTCGTTTTTTTAAACATTAGCTAAATGTCACACATTAGCTAAAGTTAGCACTTGTTCCAGCGGAACCTCTGCCAGACCAGCATAACGTCAGTTAAAAGTTAACCTTAGCCCGGTTCTATGTGACAAGATGACGGCAGAGAGAAATGGTGGTAACATACTTAGGAGCTCCAGGTGAACTCGTGGAAGACATTGCTGCGAGCGCGTGGTCATGCCTGAGGCTTTGGAACACGCTGTCGGTCCAGAGGAGTGACGTTCTTCCTTCAGCATACAGATTATATGTAAATCAAGCTTTCTTTGCCCCCTCCACGCCAAAACGGTGACAGAAAGTTGAAACGGAAAACACCATCACTGCAAAAATACTGACAGAAGGCTGAGGAAAAAATCATTACATGGAAAAACTTTGAATCAGAATGCAAAAAAAATGTGGTAATATAATAACATAATTTTTAATGACTGTTTCTGTGGAACTTTTATCAGTGCCAATACAACTTTTTAGAACTACAAGTGTTTCAATGCCAATGTTTCCTTTTTCAGTTCTGGTCTTGTTTTAAATGCCAATTTTATTTTCGATGCCAATATTTACTGTTCACTGTCCTGGCTCCAATATTTTTTAGTGCAGCCACAGCTCTAGCGTTAGCCAATGTAAAGCTCCAAACCCCCATTCCCTAGCTTCATTTTCCCAGCTTCAGCCTAGCAACGGTCTAATCACAAGCCAGCTTATGTCCTCCATCTAGACTCTCATTGCTCTGGTCCCTTATCACACTTTGTCTTCTTGTTCTGGGACTCAGAGTTCACCTCTAGTTGCCGTGTGTTATCATTTGTATGAATTACCATTGATGCGCTTGAGTGGTGAGCAGACATTGGCATGGGGACGGAGAAGTCAGGGCCTTGAGTGAGGCAAATGCCCTCATCCATCATCCCAATATAGAGCCCTCAGTGGAGCGCAACCATTGTCTGCTGCCGGCAAATGCCCAGGAATAGCAGATGGAGGTAGAGAGAAGGAGGGCAGGGCTGAGTTGATTTGTTTCCTGTGCTTTGTTTATCTGCATGTGTGTTTTTTGAAGTTGATTAAATCTCTACCACCTGTGGTGTTTTTGTTGTTTGAAGACGGTAATTGCAGGTATTGTGTTTTTGGGCCGATTAGCCGACCGTTGAGATCCAGTTAATCTGTGCTTTGGGGAACAAAAATCCTCATTGTACAGTACAAACGGGAGTTTTTTTTAAATGCTTAAGTTGATCTATTTTTATTTGATCCTCATGTGTCACAAACAGTGTTGGGTAGCGTTACCTTTAAAAGCAACTTGTTACATTACAATGTTATTGCCATTAAAAAGTAACTTGTTAACTACTGAGAAAAGTAACTTGTTAAGAGTATTTTTTTGTTACCAAAAATGTATCCTGCGCATTCCTTGCGCATGTTGGTTATATTGTCCAGAGGGCCTGTTGTACGCCTACCTTTAGAATGTATTGACTTTCATGCGTAGCCTCATCTACGGTCTCTGTAACTATGCAGGCAGGAATGACTGATGCATTTCCCCTTTTAATTTGCTGCTCGAACGGCCCGTTAGTTCAGGTGCATGCTTCCTTCTGTGCGCAGCAAGCGGGAGAGCAAACTATTTTTTGACCGCAGTAAAAAGGTTGTTTTTGAAAGGCTAAATGCCAACAAATATGGATTGAAGCAGAATATTTCGTTAGATGAAAGCATGTTGTGAATTTTGGAAATTAATACATCTTTCTTTTCTCAATTAATGTTGAGGACTGAGACGATTACAGAGATGATGATGCCGCCGTGCGGCATGTGTGCGTTTGAGTTTTAGAGAGTGACTAAGAGCGGGGAAGAGAAGGTGGACCATCACATGCAGTGTTTCTGTAATAATAATTTGTATGTCAATGTTATGAGCGAAGCGTCAAACTATTCCGTACAGCCCTATACGCGTGACATAGATACATAGATTTTATTACTGATCTTACAGAAAGATGGAGACTACAGTTGATATTGGTAGCATCTCCCCGACCACGTAACCAGCTACAAGCTTCTTAGTTTCTGTTTCGGAGCTGTAGCACCAGAATCATTCTACTCCTTGATGCTCCTTGATGCTCCTTGCCAGACAGACGCTTATCCCCCAGGCACTTTAATGTTCTTGTAACTGATTGCTTATTTGAAAACGTAACTAAAAAACTGATAAGGTAAAGGTAATCTGAGTACTGTAACGTGTTACTTTGTGTCCACAGAGATTTTAAACCTTTCTTAAACTTTTGCTTGTTGTTCTTAGGTGGCGTACCTGAGACTGTGAGGTCAAAGGTCCGATGCCAGGAGGTCAAGACTCCACTCGATACTCTTGGAGAATTGCAGAGGACCTGGTACAGCGGAGTCGAGTTGTGGTTTCTGGTGGCTTCCGTCAACATGTTTGGTATTGTGTCATCAGCTGCAAACAGATTCATGTTGAAACAGGTTGTTGCCAGGCTTGTAAATGTTAACGCATATCCAGTAAATGCAAAACTGCAAAAACATAAATCAATATAGTTTTTCGTGGAATAGTTATATTTCTTTGTAGTTTTATTATTTTTTTTATCCTATTGTATAATGATATGAAAATGTATCATTGTGGTTTAAAAGCCTGTGTACATTGTATGTTTGTCCATTGCTACGTTTTATTTTTGTATTTTTCTTACCGATCTCAACAAAAACAGATTAAACTGTATTTTTTTTTTTTGAAAGAATCACCTCTTCCTTTCTTTTCTCTATGTGCTGTAGAGCACTCCTGGTTGATATGTGGGACATTGTTTTTGAGTTGGCTCTTGATGAAAGCTTATTATAGAGGCACTTCAGCCCCAGGGTACAGCAGTCCATCCTCCACTTGAGTGTAATTACAGCTTGTGGAGCTAGGTGATTTTTTTTTTTTTTTTTTGTCTAGTTGTGGGTTTATTTGTGTGCGCCAATGTTGGATGGTATTTATGTAACATGCGTGGTAGCAAGAGTCATTGCGGAAAAAAATGTATGGTTAAACACACTTCACCTTCTAACTCTCACCATGATACGGCTGGTCAAGTAGCTCTCACAGTATGTCAAAGTACTTTTTACACATTAGTGGTGTGAATGTAGGGATGGCAATGTCGGTCTGTCATTTTATCGGTCCAACACTTTGGTTCAGACTAAAATATCTCAACAATTATTGAATATGCTGCCATGAATTTGATATACTGACAGTCATGGTTCCCAGAAGATGAATCCAATTGACTTTGGTGATCCCGTAACTTTTGCTATAGCGCCATAGTCTCTAGTCTCGGAACCTAAAAACGTCAACGTCATGTTGACGTTTTTAGGTTCTGGGTAAAATGGCTCCATGTCTATCAGATGGATTGTCATGGAATTTGCTACACACAGTCACGGTCCTCAGTTGTTGAATTCTATTCGTTTAGATCAGGGGTTCCCAAACTTTTTTAGTTCGATACACACAAAAAAAAAAATTCCCTTCCCATCAGCCTCAGCTGTACTTTTTGTTAAGTGGTAGTTAGCAAGTGTTAGCATGCTCACATGCTAAACATCATGTTAGCATTGTCACTGAGTCACAAAGTTAGCATGCTGACATTAGCATTTAGTTCAAAGTACCCCTTGTACATTACAGACTCACAGCCGCGAGCATAGCTAAACACTATCTTTAATCATGTAATATTTCTACATACATGTTTCTGAATATATTTTATAATGTATGGATCAATGTGACATTTTAAAGCTTTCGCTTTTCCTGTAAATAAAGATGAGAGTATTTTGACTGCGTTAACCAGCAAAACCGCCGCTAGCGACGCACACTCCTCCACTTCATAGCCTTGTGAACATCCAGTCACCATAGGCTCTCCCTGACCAGCAATGCAGCATAATACATGCCTGCGTGTCTATTTTTGCAAGCTCTTTTTTTTTTCTTCCCCTGACTGCATGCCTGGATCTGCTGAATGCTGATGCAGCAAGTGACAATTACTTTTAGAAATACAAAGAAGTATTGTGCCCACTGAGGCGGCAAACCAGAGAGTGAATTGGCTAATTAAATACATCCAACACTGAACCGTCAAGGGGTTCTCATTTCCTTTCTGCCCTTTCTCCACAAGTGCAAATGAAGTAGGCTCTAAATAACCCATTTGTTTCAAGCCCGCTGAGCAGAAGGAGCTACTACACATTACTGTCTGCTGCTGCTCTTTTAAACACACAGACAGACACAGTCACCCAGGAGCCTTGAGGAGTTGCAGGCGCTCTTTGTCTTTCTACCCTTGATGGACAATGGAAGTGTCAAATTAAAAGTTTTTTGGCTAGTACACCGCCTTCTGTTGACACCGTGCAGCTCATTAGCCTTTTCAGACATTTTTTTCTTGGAAAATATCAGTCTGAACAAAGGTCTACTCCATATTCAGCCTTAGTAATTACTTGTCCATGGTTGGAGGACTCTTTCTTTACATGTGTACATTCAGGGTGAAAAAAGGGGGAAAGGATATCCAATTGCAGCCACTTTGAAAGCCATAGCAGGTCATCTTTACCATGTTCACCGTCTTTTTGGTTAGCGTGTGAGACTGATAGGAATGTCATTAGTTTGGCAGGCATTTGGTCATAAACCAAAGAACTGGGTGAATGAACCTGATGGTGGCACTAGATAAAAAGGTTTCATCAAAGTTGAGACAATTCATTCTGAGGGGCACATAAATACCTATAAATCAAGACATTTCACTCAAAAAGCACAAATGTCTACCTCATGGTGGTGCTACAGGAAACGTTGGGCATCACCAAAACGATTAGGATTCATCATATGGGAACCATGAATGTCTGTACCAAATGTTGTGGCAATCCATTTAATAGATGTTCAGATATTTTACTGGATAAGTGAAAACGTGATGAAAAAGTCTGAGGGTAACCAAAGTTATTAGAATTCATCTTCTGGGTACCAAGAATATCTGTACCAAGTTTCATGGAAATCCATCCAAAAGTTGTTGAGATATTTTCATCGGGAACAAAATGGTGGACCCACTTGACATTGCCTTCCCTGGAGCCATGCAGCTAGCGTGGCTAAACATCTCACAATAAAGAGGTGAAACAGGTACAATCATCAAGAATAATACTAAGAAGAAGAAGAATCCTCTAGTTCCTGGACTGGTACTAAACATCTCGATGCATTTCTTCACCCAAAACTCTCCACTTCCCCTCTGACTTCTCTGCCATTGGAGATAAATGTCCATTATAACCGCATGTGACATCACACATATGGAGTGATCAGGTCTACGGGCGCCACAGTATGAATTTCAAATTGGATTTTCCAGGCCTTTGCCTTTGCTAATGTGTTTGATATTATTTTCGGATTAAGCGAGAAAGCGATGTGTGAGATTACAACGTGGGTCGTGGCCACTGTGGAAAGAAAGAGATCCTTTAGCGAGAGGTCAAGCCATACAGCTTGTCTCATCTCTGAGCGGAAATGAGGCATTAGATTGAGTTTCCGTTTTAGTCACCCAATCCTAATGGGTCATCTAGCCTGAGAATCTTGGAGTCGTTCTGCGAAACGGGGATCACAGAAACTTTTCTCTTTTCTTCTGTTTCTGAGTCACTATGGAGGTGAAAAGTAAAGACAAAAACATAATATTGAAGTGACCTTTGTTACATTCATAGTTTTCATATGGTTGCTCTTACCCTGTTGCTCTGGATCATCCAATTTGTTTTTTTACTGTATCAATGAATGTATTGCTTTGTACTTGAGGAGCCAAATACCTCCAATAAAGGGCTGAATTGGGTTCCAGATGTCCCTTTATGACCCTCCATTGTAAAACTTTATGTGCAAACCATTGTTCTCAGATATGAAGTTCCATGCAAAGAAATTACATTCTTTCGTTGAAAGCCTTTTCGTTGACTTATTCTCTATTGTTTGCATGCTAGCACGCTAGTATGTTAGCATTTCATTGGGGGCATGATGTTAGCAGTTGGCTCAAAATAAGTAAGTGCGGCCTCAAAGAGCCACAGCATGGCTGTAGACTCTTAGTCTTGTTTTTACTGTTATCTTTAATATATAATATGTAACATTTCCACATTAAAATGTCTAAGAATGACTAGCTCTATGCTATATAGGTCTCCGCATTGACATCAGGTCAGCAGAAAGTCTTCACACTTTTCGTCGCAGACTGAAAACCCACCTGTTTCAACTGCACCTTGGCCAATTAAAAAGTAAATGATAATAATTTCTTGTTTCTGTATGTAGCACTTAAATTGGTTTGGCTTATTTGAAGCTAATGGTTGAGTTTTTATTCTCTCATTTCTGTATGTAGCACTTAGAGCAGTTTGGCATATTTGAAGCTATTGTTCTGCACTTCAAATGATTTCCCCTATTTGAACCTTATGTACTTGCGAGATTCTTACTGTTCGGAGTTGTATGCTCATGGCTGTTTGCACTTATTGTAAGTCGCTTTGGACAAAAGCGTCCGCTAAGTGAAATGTAATGTAATGTTGTCTATTTTGTGGAATTTTGTACAACAATTTTCAAACCTAGAGACATCTGTCATTTTAATAAGATAAGATGAGATAGAACTTTATTTATCCCGGGGGAAATGGTTGTGCAACAGTTGCAATACACAGTAGGAGACTGTATAAGATGCAAAAAATGTACAAATAGTGCAAAATGTTTTATACAATATATATATATGTAGAGCTGAGATGGGGTAAGGTGCAATATTAAGGTGTAATATTCAACAAGATGAGGTAAGGTGCCGTATTTGGCAATCACTGATTTTTAAAGTGAATCTGTTTCATTCTGTTTTTTTTTTTGTTTTTTTTACCAGCTTTACTCACCAGGTCCTTTTGTTTTGGAGATGAGGAGACCTCTGTGGATACTTCGGCTCCCGGTTAAAATATCCTGAACAAAGTACAATTAAGTGCTGACTGCAATGACAAACTCCCATGATCTGCTACGTCGTCTTGTGTTATTGTTTTGATTGTGAGCCCCCTGTGGCAGAAAATGACATATTGTACATTTAATTCCAAAGTCATACTGTCTTTCCCTCTAGCGTGCCCCAATTGCCCCCTAACTTTAACAAGCACCCCACCTCCTACACCCATATCTCAAGCCTTTCTCTCCCTCTGCCACTCCCCCATCTTGGCTTTCTAACAAGGCCATGGGGCATATCAGTGAGGCCTTCAGGGGCTCATTAGTTCGTCCATTGGTCTCAACAAGCCTCAGTGGCAACCTTTGAGTAAACCCACGCCAAGCCTTCAAGCAGGCACTGGCCACAGAGTCAACCTGCTCCTGGGGAAGAATGACACAGCTGCCTCAGCGAGCATGAGGCAAAAAAAAAAACACAACTCAAAACAGCCATCCAGAAAGCACTTTTTTCGAATTTATAATGCTTATGACAGACACAGAACTGCTTACTGTCATGAGTGGCTGATCCAATATGAAAATACAGTATGTGAGGATGAAACTTGTCAAATGCATCAGCAACATCTTTGTTGTTTAGGTTGCAGTACACGTCCGCTTTTGATTTACAAACATGATGCAAAAGCTCATTCCTAACTTTGGCGAGAAAGTGCGGTGGTAGTTGGGCAGAGAGACACAGTCTGAGTTTAAAGCTCCGGTCTGACAGGCAGGAGACATTTTGAGCTGACAGCTGACAGAGGAGATGGAAGCCCTGCTGGAAGTCGGGTGCTGGAATGCAGTTTCTGCCGCTGCTGCTACTGCTGCTTGATATCTCCTGCAGCCCGAAGGAAGATGAATTGGCTGCTGCTTCTGAGTCTGGAGACGGAGGAGCTTTTGCATCACTGTCGGGGGGGAAAATGCTTATCAGCAGTTATGTTCGGCTTGTATTATGGAAAAATAAGCAGTAAAGTTTCCTGTAGCTGCTAATCTGCCTTTCCTGGGGCAGTCATAGTGTGTGGGTTTGCATTCTAAAAAAAAAAAAAAAGAAAAAAACTTTATTCAAAATGATTATTTACAGGCAAGCTATATTCAAGCTTGGATTAGAATAACAAAAACAAAAAAATATAGGTTTACTTTTAAAGGTAGCCAGTGGCTTTCGACGCAATGAAATCGACCACATCTGATAAATGAAAGACTTTTGTTCCAAAGTTAAGATCTTCTTACTGTTTAGCAAAGATAGATCCTTCAGCTGTGTCCCATGAGTGAGATGAGATCTACTGTGTATGGACGTCTGTACTGCTACTGCTTCAGGGAGGATCTAAATGAGGGATGGATAGAATTGGGAACAGGAAGAGATGGAGAGGGGGATGTTAACGACAGGGCAATCTGTCAGCACTCACGGCTAAGACAAATGATCCAATCTACACAGACTCATGTCTCCGGCATGCCTTATGGGTGCACCCGCTGCAGCTGTGGTGTGGCTATAGCCGTTTTGGAACTTGGAATGAAGAGGAAAGTAAAACATTTTTATTTTTAAAAGAACGTTTTTTTCACTCACTTTGACTTGTACGCTGCACTATCCGTAGCCCCTTGGCTTATGGCTTTGTGCTTTGCCGTTTGCTATTGACTTTAAACAGTCATATCAGGCACGTAGTCAGATTATAGAAATTCTTTTTAATACGGCTAAATATAATTTTACCAGTTCAGCAGTGGATATTTTCAGTATAAAATGAGAAATACTAATTTGCCAACAAAAAAATGCAAGTTAATGTAAATAAAAAATGACACTAGCACATGTTGTTGTTGTTTGGAAAAACAAAGTCAATCCCACTTCAATAATTTGCATTGCGTTTGAAATGCCCAGATCAAAACGGCTCACAGAAAATTAACTGAACTTTTTTGTGCAGTCTGTGTTAATTCATCCCAAACAGCCAATGAACAGTTAATATGGGAGTGTGCGTGTGCGTGTTTGTGTGCACCCCCGCCTCTGATCTCAGGACTCACCAGAAACTCCTGCTTTTTACTGTAATTTTTCTCCAGTTTCTCTCCTCTGTGCGTCTGTGAGGCAGTTTCATAAAGCCCCAGGGTGAGCGTAAAAATGTTTTCGCTCAGGTTGAAACATTTTCAAATCACACAGTTGCATCTTCCCCTTAGTTTGCGCTGCCCCGGGGAAATTCACGCCCACTTACATCTTTCCGTTGACTTTTAATTCAATTGTCCCACCTCTAAAAATGTGCCTTGTGTTCTGTCTGAACTCATGGTAAGAGTCTAGAAGCCATGCTGGTGACTCTGTGTGTTTGTACTTAAACTAAACACAGTGGTGCTTTGAGCTAAACGCTAACGTCGGCATGCTGACAAGCTCACAATGACGAAGCTAACGCTCTAATGTGTAGTAGGTATAATGCTTTCATGTTCTGCGTCCTAGTTGAGCATGTTAGCATGCTAACATTTGCTGATCAACACTAGCACAAAGGGAAAGTAATATTCATTTGTTTTGCAGGTATTTGGTTATAAACCAAAGTATTGGATAAATTAAAAAGTTTTACCTTGGAACACCACAGTTGTTAAGAAGCATCCTGTAGGGGACATGAATGTAAGTTTAATGACAATCCATTCATTTTTGAGATATTTCGGTCTGGACAAAAAGACGACTGCCATACATAAAGCTGAAACAATACATGGCCACCCCCCTCCCCTCCCAAATGTAAATGTAAAAGATTAGGTCCTCCAACTTTCCAACATTTCTAGATCACATAAAAACTGTGGCCAGGGAGAGAAAAGCGACGAGGGCACCAAATTACTCAGCACATCTCTCTCCTGTCCTCCCCCTCTCTCCAGGAGTCTCAGCTGATTGTAGCTCCAGGAAAAAGAGGTCTTCTGTTCGTGTAGCAGACCTGACCCCTGAACCCTACGGCAACACATATTTCTCATGATAAACCCAAGGAAAGTGGAAACCTGGAACTAAAGCGAATAATAGGCAGAGACATATTCCCACTGGCCAACCAGGACCGATTTCCTCGGTTTCTGTGTGTGCATGCGTGCCAGTTTGTGTGTTACCCATTCTCTCTTGCCAATGAGAGGCCTTTTGTCTGTTCCAATATATTTCCATGAATCTATCTTTAGATGATGAGTCCAGTTTTCTGAATGGTTCCAGGACTCTGCACATTGTGAGTCTCTGAGGCATTCATGTTTTGAGTTCCTGGAGCTGCTCCTAAATTATAGTTCCCTGCACACGCAGGTCTCTTAGGCAGCTCGTCCTATCGGACAGAAGCTTTTATTCAGTGGAGGGTTTGTCGCTGAGACAGAACAAAGCCACCCGCTATCCCGCAGAGGCGACAGGTGGAGGGGAGGACGTTTTTTGACAAGATGAGAGCATCATCTCATCTACTTTCTTGTCAAAATGTCTCTTCCCTTTTCTATTACAATGTCTTCTTATAGCTCAGAGGGAGAACAAAAATGACTATAATTTTCTTCACATGCATTTCCTTGTCTTCTTTCAGTATTACTCACCTTAATTGTTCTTGGGAGGCGGGATGGGAGCATCAGGATGGATATTTCAAAACGTTGGAAAATCAGACTAATGAAAAAACTAGAAACTATTAGGTATGAGTGCTTTTTATGATTTGGATAAGGTAACCCTTTTGGAAAGGCTTGTATACAGACATTTTCCAAGAAACAAAAGACCAATATCACAGACAAAGGGTCTTATTTATTGTGGGCAAGAACAAACGCGTTTCAGCTGAAAACATGTTAGTTTTTTTTTTTTTGCCCACAATAAATAAGACAACCCTTTATCTGTGAGTGCTGGTGTTTTGTTTCTTTTTTCCTTGCCACCACCGAGCACCCGACACTATCTAAGATTTGGAGCTGCGCGTGCTGCTACTTTCCATTATCTACAGACATTTTCAGCCATCACAGAAGACAATTGTAGTAATCTCACATTTTGTGCACGGGGCATGTCTTTGCAATATGTTTTTAGTTATTTCACCAAAAGTCTGGAAATGAGGCTGTGATATAGATTTGTTAAAAACCTAAATGTTAGACCTGCCTGTCTCAACTGCCTCTTATATATGACAGAGTCAATTCTCACGACGCCTCTGGCAGCGGCTCTGGCAACTAATTGCGTCGACTTTAATAGCTTCTGTAACAAAGTTAAGAAATGAATCACTTGAATTTGCTGAACGCTACATGTGCTGTATTCAGAGAATGAATCATGGTCACGATATGAAGCGCTAATGTAATTTTTGCAGAGGAAAGAGGGAGGGAGAGACGGGCATTTTTTCCCTCTGCTTTAATTGCAGTGCATATTATTATCTGTAGGCGTAGCAGGGACATTTTTACTTACTTTACCAGGGATGCCTTTATAATTACCATACATTGGTTTTAACTGTCACTCTCAGCAGTACTATACTGTGGCTTCTGCACATGTAAAACGATTATTTTAACTCGAAAGTACCATACTCGGAAACTGGGACAAATGTGTTTCCCAACCCGCCAACACTTAATGTGAAGTAGAAATATAGGCAAACATATCATATGGAAATAGTGAAGTAAAGGTTTTATTTCCCTTTGACTCTGATGACCAGCATTAATTTACAAACATGGACTATTACCAAAAGTAAAATAAAGAAAAAATAACAGCCTTAACAGCCACTGCACCGATTTCACATGTTTTACATTGTTTGAAAATGGGCAGTCAACGCATAATTGCCACTTGGGGCCACAGTGGCTATTGATCAGCAAACCTCTCTTTAACCGATCTGCACACATTTCAAAATGTTTCTTTTCGTGAACAAAACTACATGTCACTCGATTTGTTTCTTCAACATGTGATCGGCTATTTTGGAGTTTAATTCCACAAACATTTTTTAGAAGAGCAAGCTTTTTTTTCTGTGAGCCGCACAGCTCTCTGTTGTTTTTATATATACCACTAAATGATGCCTCTCAGGGCTGTCAGTGTCTCAAGCAGAGGATCTTATTACAGCAGCCATTTCCCTCTGATCTTCCCCCGTCTCTACTTGTTATCCCATAGCTCCTTTATCACTCGAGCAGCTCCATCATTACAGTACAGAGTCCCCTGCAGAAGAGAGCAGCAGGCCATGAATACTGGGCTCATAATGTTATTGTTTGTCATGAGGTTGTGGTGCTTATAGGGCGCAGTATGTATACTTCATCAACCCTGGTGGCGAAAACTCCAAAGAGATAGTGACTAGCTGGCCAGTAGGGACGCTGATGTGATTACAGTGTGTGTGCATGCACAGCCGATCTGTTGTCATTAACATTTTACACTCCTCTTTGTAACATCAGTGTACCACGGTATTATTGCCTGTGGCCTTGGCCCGCCTGCAACCCTGCCAGCCTTGTTCAGGATCACTGCTGATGAGCGAAGGATGTTTGAAAACTCTGTTAATGGGCACAACGCGGAGGAAGCGTTTCATTTCTCCACAGCAGCTGTCTGCCTAACTTTGGACACCCTCACACACGCGCGCGCGCACCTTTACAGTCTCTCCCTCACTAATTAAAGTTGGCGTTTACCTGATGTCCTTGAAGGTAAATTAGCTCGCAATCTGCAGTTCTTGATTTTAAAAAGCTTATTTATGAAGCATATTTCGAAACAACCAGTGGTTGCACAAGTATTGAAACACCATCATTATATTATTTTACATACACATAATACACACAACGCATTTTGTATATTCAGTCAGGGTATAAATTAAAGCCTCAAGAGTGGATATACTGGAGCATCTTAAGAGTTTTAAAACCAAAAGATCTTGTTTTGTTGAGATATCCAGAAATGGTTCGTCATGATCTGAATTTCAGATTATAAACTAATAAAACCCTAAAAGAAGATCACAAAGGAAGGGCGTCTCAGGAACATGATTAAGTCAATGATTTATGTTATAATTCTCAGATTGTTGTAATGATGTATTCATATCCTTCACTTACATTAAAGTAGCAATGCCATAATTAACATTATTACAAATTAAAGTCTTGGCTTCAAAATTTGATGGGAGCAAAATTATAAAAAATAGTATCAGCAAAATGGACTTAAGTATCAAAACTGGGACGTCCTGGTGGCCTAGTGTTGAGACGCATATGTATTTTTATACTATATATGTACCTCTTTCTGTCTCCCCATGTTTCTTGTCTGCATCTCTACTAAAGGAAGGAAATATGCCCCAAAATAAATCTTAAAGAAAATATTATTTGTGCAGCTAAATGGATCGTTTCAGAGTGCTCAAACAATACATATATTATTAAACGTTTTTTACTGATCTATTAACATTAAAGCTGCATTGATGTTGTAGTTAGTCAAGGGGGACCTGCTTTTCTTTGCTTTATATACTGTAGTATTGGGTAATTCCCTGCTATAGTAGTGGATCATATTTTATGAACCGATTGAATGTTTTGAAAAACCTGCAAAATCATGTAGTGGAGTATAACTTTATTGAAAACTGGGGGGAAAAATGGAAAACTAAAGTGAAGTACAAGTACCTCAAAACTGTATATAAGTGTAATTCATAAGTGAATGTACTACAGTGAAATTCACAGTCTGTGGGATAGATTGGTGATTTAAATTGTACTTTACCCAAATACCACATACATACAACAGAAGAAGAAATTGCAGCAATCAGATACCTGAATAAATCTTTAAAAGACTCAATTTCTCTAATTATGTGACAGTGAGAAATGCAATGGTAATTATGGGAAAACAAGACTGGGAGAAGAGTACTGGGATTAAACACACATTAGTAACCAAGTTTGCTCCTACAGTGCCTTCACTGCATGCGAATACAAAGGCCAAAAAAAACTACATTTTGAGACAGCCAAGAGCTATTTATCAGATGACTGCGCATCTAGCAGATCCCACCGAAAGTAGAAATGAACATAAACAAAGAGCTAATTTCTTTAATCTACATAAATCAAAGAGATATTCGTGGAGTAACAATGCCCCACAGACAGCATTTCACAGGATTCATTTGAAACTAAATGAATCTTTGACAAATGGTGTCTCTGAGGGAAGATAGAAGAAAATAGAAGTTGGGAAAACAGATAAAGGGAGGGAGAAAGTATCAGGAGAAATGGCACATTTTGTCTCAAAATGCAGTGACTTCACCACATACCTTTGCGGTTACTGAATTAAGAACCATTTTGGCTGCTCACTCATGGACGCCTTCAACCACATGGCCAGTTGTCAGATCAAGCTTTCTGCTCATGTTTATCCCCACATTGTTTAAGAGATTTGCGAAAGAGCGTGATAGTTTAATCCCTCTTGAGCTGCACTTTTTGTATACTCCAGTGAATTGCAAGAATTTGGTTTTATCAGGAGAAACTGGGTTTTCAACTGAAAAATTCCAAGTAGTGACAATGAACCAATAGGAAAGGTCCTAACTTGGTGTTTGATCTTACAAAGAAAATATGGAATATGTGAGCTGGTATGTAGAGAGCCCCTTACAAAAGCTAATTGAGTTTTTATCCTTCTCATCTCAGATTGGCTCATGTACAGAGGGGTAACCGGAGAAATACTAATTGCCCAAAGCGTTGGCTTGTGGACGGTAATAGAGGTATCGTCAAGTACTATCTATTATCTACATATGAAGCTCATGTTACACAGCACTTTAGGAATATTGCATTTCATCTGTCCGGAGGCTGTCTGAGCCTGTACTGTATCTGAAGCCTATTTCATTATTCTCCAGAGCTGCTGCCAGACTGCTTTGCTGGCATGGAAACTCGTCTCATTTCATACGGAGAATAGAAAATGACAAGACGGAGCGCAAAGGGGCGGAACGACGTACTTGACAACTGGGCCCGAGATTGTAACTGGAGATATGTGAATGTAAGTATTGTCACATTCACTGAAGCTCCCAGGGGAGAGGGCTCTATTTGAGGTCTTGGAGATTATGCACAAAGCTGACAATGTATAAAGCGCTGAAAGTGACACAATGTTGTAAAAAGGTTATCAGAGAATTTGAAGTTTAACTGCATGCATAAATAAATAATGCTGTTGGATAAATAATTAAAATAGAGTGTAAAAATAAATAGAAAGCGTTACACTCTTTCTTTGACATGCAGTCTTTTGGTTTAAAAAAGTATTGATTTTATTTAATTTCTTTACCACCTGTATTTTTCAACTCCTTAGTTTTCCGTCTTAGTACAAATTTAATCAATTTTATATTTTATATAGGCCTACATGGGGGATCATTTTCCCCACCACATTTGCATCCATATGCCCAGGGCAATGATTGCTTGACCTTTCAATCAGCCTTTTCAGTTAACTACATCTTTTAATAAAACTACACCAACTAGTGTACCTAATGTTAATCATCCATACACTGCACGGCATACTCTAGCATCACTGTATAAACTGCTGTAACAGTAGCTAACACATAGCATGTACGCTAGCACAAACAAAGCTAGCTAGCTAACACAACTTAGCAATTCACATCCATAGACTGTAGGCTATATAAGAAGTGGACGTAGTCATGGCGGCATAACCTATTTGTTTGTGGACTACGGTTTTGAAGCTTCAAATTAGGCGTTTTACCCGTCGTCATTTTTGGTTTTTGGCTGTCGCCATTTTGTTTTTTTGCAATCAGAAGTGACACGAGAGGGTGATAAGAGAGTAAGAGGGGGAAAAAAAGCTTTTAGCTGATTTGAGGTTAAAGGAAAAGGCTTTGTATTTCTTTTCACTCTCCATCAAACATCATTTATTGATGTATTCAGTTACATTTTGAACAAAAGTCAAACACTGAATACATTATGCACTACATAGCCATTGTTCAGAAGGGGGCCCTATAACAAGGTGGGGTTGTGTTGTTTCAATAGTGCTCCTCCTGAACCTTCCCCTTAGATGGAATAATCCAGAATAAATATTATGCCAAATCAGCTGTAACATGAAGAGAAGTAGAAAATGTTTTCCTAGACTAAACGTACAAGAACAGAGAGTTGCAGGTTTTCCGATCTGGCTGCCTTGTGTAAAGAGCTGTGAAAAATGAGATAATTTGAGGCAACATAACAAATTCCTCTTTCCTCTGTAAATGGTGTAGCTGGAGGAGTTGAACCAGTGTCTTGTACCAACAGATTAATGATGGGAGCACAGCTTTCATTTTCTGTGTGGACCATATTACACCATTTCTTCAAGGCCTGCTGAGCGTTCTAATTTGGAGGGTAAAAAAAACCCCGAAATGTTTTTAAAATAGGAGTTTTGAACCACGTGACCTTGTGAAAGCGTTGCAGGATGGTGTGATCGAGCTCCTGGCTGTCTCTGCTCCCGGTGCCTTGCTGCTGCTGCGGTCATTACTCACTGTGACACCCTCCGCTGATCTACATCATATTACCAGGCGTTTAATACTGTTCCCTGCTGACCGTATGGCCTCGCAAAACAACCACCAAGAGGACTACCAGGCTGTACTAAATGCATCATCATAATTGTTAAAGTGCGTCTCTGCATATCCCTCACACTGCTGTGCTTCTTTTGGAGAACTTTTTAATGTTTGCTATGCAACTTTGTTTGACATTCTGGTTGATTAGTTATTGAGCATGTCCTCTGAAGTACTGTGAGAAAATCCACACACTATGCAAACAAAATCTTTTTTTCTACTTTACCTCCCGAAGTGTAAATTGCTCAGAACATACTGTGACAAAACATACTGGCTTACAGAAAAGTCTTCAATTATTCTTTACAGCGCACTCTACGAAATTGGAAAGAAAGTGCTCTCAGGGTCCCATGTTCCCCGGCTCAATATTCTCCCACTTCAAATTAGCAGGAAACACAGTTTTCTTGAGATTAGACTTTTTTTTTTGCAATTTCAACAGCAAAGATAGCCCTTATCAATCTCTTACAATGAGGACCCTGGGAACACAGGGATGACCCCCACACAGAGATAGAGAGCAACAAAGATTTGATAGATTGGTTTTCTGTACAGACCAGAAGCTACTGTATTTTCAGTTATTCTCCTCTCTAAATCGGTTTCATTTCTCTATCTGATGTACAGTACTACACGCCTTAGATTATATAATAACCACTATATCTTTACCATTTATACTGTGTACAAAAATAAATCACACCAGAAGATTCAACACTAAATCTATGTATTTTATTCTTCACACTAGTGACATGTATCACTTCAATCAAGCTTTAATACACTTTATTTGACATTTCTCAGTTAAGACATTAGAGGAAGTAATGATTAAAATAGCTGCCAGTGTATTTAATTATATTTGGAAATACTCTGTCAAAACAAGAGTAGAAACAATACAAAAATAAACTCATGCACGCATGCATAATTGTACATTCCTTTATTGTATTAATAATACACCCATTACTTGCAAAGCGAGTATGCAGCTAATTGAAGGGCTGTAGGCATCCCGGCTTCACACATTGAGTATAAAAGTGATTAAAAGGTAAGTATTCAGACTTTGTAAATATATTAAGACGTGGGATGGGAGCATTCTTTGGACATGTAAACATCAGATTCGTAATATGTGTCTCAATTTGGGTTTCTTTTAACGGCAGTTTGCGACACATGACTAGCTCTGTGTGTTGTACACAAACCAATGAGCCTTCAACAACACTAGCAACATATTTGCAAGGGTGGGGAAAGAAAAACCCACATTTCTGGTCAGAAGGAAAAACAAACCTACTTTTAAACATTATGAAAGACTTGGATATCAACTGATTTTTGGATATGCCCAAATATCGCGACGCAGACCTTTTCAAGGAAGTGGTTGACAAAGAGGGAGGCTGTGTTCGCACAGTGAAACAATCTGCCACCGGTGGAAAACTTTGAAAATAATTTGATTTAAAATCGGAGAATGCATGGCTGCGTATTAGCCATGTCCTACAGCGTAATAGGAATATTACGTGTAAACTCATTGTCATCTCTGCACACACAGTGCACTAATGTCATGAATTGGTCGAATTAAGCAGACCAAGTGGTAGTTTGATTATTAACATTCTTCATCCCGCATTAGTCTATGATAAACACCACACACCCATCTTGAGGGGGGGTTTGCTATTTGTAACCAAAGATGACTGAGCTGTGAAAGCTTAAAGGCCAGAAATCTTCTCACCACGTCTGTCAGGATATCAGCTCATATATGAAACAAGTGAGTGTAAAAAACACTTCTCACTTTCGGTTTTAAGAGCAAACACAAGAGAGCACTTGATGGTTGAGCCCCGCATCAGAAGTACGTGTTCACACATTAATCAGTCTCTAATGGTTTTTAAGATGCAATGGAAAGACCACTCATGTCTCTCAGACATTACAACAAGCAAGCTGGGTTTCAAGTTTTGAGTTCACAGAAAATGTATTGAAGGAAAACACCAGCTCCTTTCGAGACTGGCCCATTGATCAGCTGCGCTATTGAGTGCTGATAAATCAACATGAAAAAAATCTGCACCTGATAGATTTGCAGCTGCGGTGCTCAGAGGAAATACTTTAACATTTACCACGCTGAGTGAAGACTGACTTTTAGGACATAAAAGGTTGTGGGAGATTTATTACACAGTCTGACCTCTGGATTCATAAAACTGAAAAACTGAAATATCATTAACTGTGTGCACGTTTTTTGTGTGAGGCACACATTTTTTAAAAACTAAATATTTTGCCAGGATAATATTTCCAACATCCTTCTTTTATTTTATTTTTTTTAATCTGTGAAACAAAAAGTTTTGGCAGGTGTTTTAAAACATTTTTTTTTTTTTTTTAAAAAAGTGTTTATTGTTGTAATATACATTTCGGCCACAAGAGGCAAACGTGTACCACTACCACAAGTTCTAAATAGGACTAAAAGTATTCATGTTTTCTTCCAGGTGAGTTTTAATTTCTCTTCGCACTCCAAACAGAAGGTACATATATTGTGTTTTAGCAAATAGTAGAAATGTGTTTTAATCTGTGCTAATCTGCCACTTTAAATCCCATTTAGAACATTGGGTAGTGGTGCACTGCAGCCTCTTGTGGCCAACATGAGTATTACAACAATACAATTAATTAACTTTCTCACAGATGAAAAAAATATTAGAATTTAGAAAAATTATTCTGGCAAAACCTTGTTTGTCACCCAAACACAGCAGAGAAAACTATTTAGATCAGACTTAAACAAAATGTCTTACTTGTCTCTCAGGGCTTCTGTAGAACACAGATTAGATCATGTGTTATTTCACAATATACAGTACAGAGCATGTGATCGTCCTGTAACACGAAGATTTTGCTGTCTATGTTTAAGATATTTTGATCATCAGAACATCTTCAGAGGGAAATCTTGTAACATAAAAAAAGAAAAATGACATGTATTTTCTAAAGTCCTCCGAGAGTAAAGGTCACCCAGGAAAGGTCAGTATATTATTAACATTTTACATCCTCAGCTATCATGCAGTTACTCGAAATTCTGTAAAAACAAACTAATAGCCTTACCTGACCCTCAGTGCCGACAATTCCACACATAAAAAGTTATTCTCTGTGAGTATTTTTGACATGTTACATGTACCACATCGAGTCCCACATTTGAAAAAGTTCAGCAAGAAAAAGCCAATAGATACCTTAGCCTGATCCACGATGCTGCGCTCGATCCCTGCATCTATCCTTCAAGCACGTCAGGCAGATGCTGCACGGCCGAGCTCACTCGGAGAGACCGCAGCGCAGTCAGCTCAGATCCGTCTTCGTTTAGGAGGCTGCTTGTTCATTAAAGTCCAACAAGGCTCAACGGGAGGCAGGCTTCCACAACGTGCTCACGTACGGCATCATAAATCCACATTAGAGATGCAGAGGCATCTCATGTGGAGGGAGGCTGCAGAGGTGGCGGCTGATGACAAGTAGTCCAGCCCGCGATGCACGCCCGGCATAGCACTACATCCTAATGATCAGCACCAAAGGTGGTACATCAGAGTGATTGAATGAGTTTCTGTTCCTTTTGTGGAAAAAAAAAAACCCCCCATCATAATTTCAGTCGACAAAGCGTGCCCCGTATGACTGCCATTTACATAGCCTGATTTTTTTCTAAGGGAAAGGTCAGTGGCTGGGGCAGCTCGCCAGGTGTTTGTGGAGCAGCCGACCAGTGCAGTGCGGTGAATGTAATTACGGCACTCTGGCAATCTGATAACCTGCCAGTCTGTCTCTCCACACTAGAAAAGTGCACTGGAATATTAAATGTGGCTCAACAAACATGGTTGTGAGCAGGGAACAGTGACGGTGTGTGCAGTCTTACGGGGGTGGTGTGGGTCGCACAGGGTTGGACTGATAGGTTCTTGTCAGGTTTTGAAGGCCAGTATGTTTTTCAACTGCAGGTGTGTGATTATTCAGTCCTTAACATTTCATCTGAAAGGAGTTGAAAAACATTCTGTTTTGCTTGGAAAGGTTAGACCAGGGCTACCCAAAGTGAGGCCGGCCATAAGGTTTGATTTGCCCACCACATATATTTCTAAAGAAAGAAAATCAAAATGAAGTACTATTTTGCATCTCAATAATACAATACAATACAATACAATACAATACAATACAATACAATAGGGTTTTGCTTTTGGCCCATTAAGTTTCGGTTTGGGCCCTCCAAGGGAAAGATTTGGGCACCTCCGGGTTAGACCATCACATTTCTCCGTTAAAGGATAACTTCAGATTTCTTCAAGTCTATCTAAATATAATTCCAAGATGCCAATATCTACATTGAAATAATTATTTGCTGTGATAATTCCTCCTGTTCATCCTGCCTGTTAAGTGATTTTTTTTGCAGCACAAATATGAGACAACAGCCCTTGTTCTGTGCCTGTTATCGGTGTCATTGTTGCAGGTTTTTTACTTTTCGACAAAGATGAATGATAAATTCTTTTGTGCGTTCGCTTCATACATGTAGTTATGTTAGTGTTTTAACTATACTCATCAATTTCATACCCCTGAACAATGCTCGTGGGTCATGGAACGGCAGCAAAGGATGAGACTTTTGTCCTTTTGAGTTTATCCCGAAGACGACGCTTCTTACCAGGGTGGTACACCCACTGCTGGAGGGAGGCGCCGCCTTAAAGTCTAAAAACCGGGAACAAAAAAGTGTCCACGTTAAAGCCACAGCTAACATGAAAGATTGTAATATAATTGGCTGCAGCCTTGCTCTGCAAGATGGACAGTGATTTGTATCTGGCTGGAGCGAAAATGAGGCTCCAGAAATGTAAGTTACAAAAAGTCAAGAGGGGATCTCCCAGAGCAAGGCAACATTTCTGTACTAAAAACACTGTAACTGCACGATACACACCTGATCTGTCGTCCAACTCTGACTGCTTAAGACTCTGGATTTTTATCCCCCATCTTTTATACATTAGTCACACACAGGGCTCACTTCCCAGCCATCCATGTGAATATTGTTTAAGATAGAATTGGAAAAAAACTCCGAACCCATCCTTTAAAAAAATAATAAAGCGCATTCATACACATTCAATTAATAGGGCCTCCAGTTGACCATCAGTATAATATTAAATATTAAATCAGTTATACAATAAAAGAATGAGTTCCAGTGTGTCATATCCATCTTCCTAAAAGGTGAATGACACTCATACAACATATGCTTTAAAGGGCTTGTTCATATCTTTTGAAGTGGGTTTGTATGAGGTACTTATACATAGTCAGAGTATTACCTACAGGAGATGACGGTCGGCGCGCCGGCAGTTTGGAGAAACAGAGCGGAGTAACCGCAGGGAAGCTAAGCAATGTGCTGCTGTGGACACAGGCAGCAGCAAAACGTCAAAATAATCAGTTAAAAGTGTACGCTATATTTACAATACTTTCAATGCTTTACCTTTCTGTCAGGCAGAACTTCCCAAGGGGGAACTGAAGCAGTTATATGTCGTCTCATCAAAGCCACCAGACTCCATTGAGAAAAAAATGGATTTTACCTTGCAGAACGCAGTAGTTGCTGGTCTACTGCTGCCTTGATCTGTTAGCTTGTTTGGGTTATTGTGCGACTTTGGTTAGTTTGAATTCATCGAAGTCACACAATAACAAACAAACTGAGCTACTGTTTTTGTTAATGGAGTCTGGTGGATTTGAGGAGAGCCTAGGTATCGGCTTTAAAACATCTGAACTATCCCTTTAACAAAAAAAATTAATAATAATAAATCAACCCCACATATCTGTTCACAAAAGGTAGCAACCGCAGCGAGGTGTCGGACAGTTCAGACAAAAGGGTACCTGCGGGATAAAAACAATGTTTCTATCTATAATCATATGATAGTCCGGCCTCAGTAGGTCAGATAAATTCAATAAAAAACACAGAAGAGGAGACAAAACATGGATGACTGCAGTGTCGAACACAAAGCCTGTGTTTAGTGACAAGAACAAACAGCAGTCCTGCTCCTGCCCGAGACACACCGCTGCCTCTCTGGATCTCAGCTGACACCACAAGTCAATGACCGGCTATTTAGACGTCGAAGCCGTTTGGGGGACGAGTGTTAACGAGCACAAGAAGGGGCCACTGAGTGAACCAGGGAAGGTGTCGACACGCTTGTAGAACGGAGAACACTCTCCATACTCATCCGTTTCATTCTTCTTCCCCTTCAGCCAGTCACTCTCTCGCTCGTGTGTGCTTCCCTTTTTTCTCACTGTAATTACACCTGCTCTGCCAAGCGTAGCTCGAGGCGTGGCTGGGCAAAATCACTCGTTAATATGAATCTGCAGAGTATGTGAGGAGGACTCACTGACAGTCTCTGTGGAAACATTGGGTTCTAAGTAGCAGCCTGCACCTGAACGTCCCTCCGGGGACAAAGGAGGCAAGGAAGCCTCACTTTGGGGAATTGTGTGTGAAGTGAGACCATCCATTTCCAAAATGAACCTGCGACAATTACAAAATCCGCAATGAGGAGACGAGCCGTTGGGCTCGTTAAACTGAAATCCACCTTCAAAAATCACAATCGTACAACGACGTGAGAGCCAGAAATATAAAAGGTGTGATCATGTGACATCAGAAGTCTGAGAAACGCACCTTAGAAAAAAGGGACAGTTCACCCCAAAATCCCCTTACCTGTCATACTATTTATTATTATATAAAATATTGGGAGAATGGGAAAATGTTGGGAGGTATCAGCCGTAGAGATGTCCGCCTTCTCTCCAATAAAATGGAACTAGATGGCACTCTCTCGGCTTGTTGTGAGCAGTTTGATGTAGGAACTATTTTTCTTTCTACCGTATCACCGCGCAGAAGGAAGCGTGCATTCAATCCCGGACGAGAGGTTCTCCTGAGCTAGCTGATGTTACAGCTCAACCGAGGAGGACGCCATTAATGATTAGAGCTCGCGCTGTCACGAGCCTGTCATCCATGCGCGCTTCCTTCTGCCCCGTGATACATTACATTTAGCCAACGCCTTTTGTCCGAAGCGACTCACAAAATAAGTGCAAACAATCATGAGGATACAACGACGGAAGAACAGGGAGAATCTTGCGAGTGCATGAGCTTCAAATAGGTGAAATCATTTTAAGTGCAGTACAATAGCTTCAAATAAGCCAAACCGATGCAAGTGCTACATACAGAAATCATTATTTTAAAAAATAATAATAAAAAAATGTAACGGTAGAAAGAAAAAAAGTTCCTACATGAAACTGCTCACAACAAAGTCTGTGGATTATCTTGAGTAACCGGGTCATGATTTCTGAATACAGACATTGCTGTTGAGTTTTTTCAAATGTATTTTTTTTGCCACTGAGCACCACAAGCAGAGTTCCATTATAGGTCCATATATCTCTACGGCCGATATCTCCAACACTCTGCAACTCGCACCAAAACAATCCAGATTGATAAATAGCACTACAGGTAAGAGGGAACAAATATATTGTTTGATGTTGGGGTGAACTGCTCCTTTGAAGCCAATGAGAATAATAAACCTTGCAGCATATTACAGACAACTACACTTTCCTTCTTATCTCCAAGATTGGCAATGCTCTTTCTGAAAATAAACTTCTTCGAGACAAAGAAATTTTCCAGGCGGGAAGTGTGAAGCTGAAGGTGTGACGGCACGTCTTCAGCCCACAGAGACAGTTGAGCGGCTGCTGTGTTTGTCAGGAGACATATAGGATTATTAACACCAGCCAGAGCAGCCGAGCAGACATATAGTGTGACACAGCGCTTCCCTTCCTCGCGGAAGGGAATTACAAAAATGTATCTCTTAATGAACGTTTTTCATACTGAAACACTTAAGATATGCCATGTTACCGCTAGATGCAGGCCTGGAAAACTGTGAGAAAAATCTGTGCACGAGCCATGCTGTCGTACTGCAAATGACATGACGCTGCAGGCTATGTGAGGCCGGTGGTTAGAGATGCTTGTGTTTGCGAGTAAGAGCTGAAGGGAGAGGGAAATCATTATCTATCCAGGTGCTCTTCAAAAAGGGCCAAGGAAGGTCATTCTGTGTGCAGACACAACAAACATCTTCATTAATTTAGACTGCTCAACAGCAACATGCATGCTACACCCTTCAAAGAAATACCACACATTAATTATTCATCCATACTATCCTGGACGGCACGAAAAATAGCAATTGAATTGGTATAAACGCTAATGGGACACACTTTTTCCCAAGGATGCAGGTTCCCCTAAAACAGGGTTACATGAAAAGCCGCTTGAGCTCATTTCCATAATACCTCTGTGCGACCCACGAGAATCTCGGATTCAGTTTGCCTTCATTTGCATGTGCCTAGAAACAGCATATACCATTTTTCTCCAGGTCTTTGCAGCTGGAGTACATTTTAAAATGCTTTATATTGGAGTCTGCTTTGTACTGGAGTCTACTGGTAGGAGCTGCTGGATGTGAAACCTGGCAACTGGCTGCAGCTCACAGACAGTATTTTGGGGAATTAGCAGCAGAGCCAAGGACTTTTATCACTCACAGCAGGAAGCAAATTGGATGGGAGATAAAAGTTTGCTACCGTCATCACCTATAGACCCACAGATAGAAGCTCATTTAAATTCAGACAGTATGCCCTCTATTCACATTCCTAATTTGACTCCATTTCTTGCTGCAACGACTCGTTATGAACGGGAAAAAAAGCTAAAGTTAAACTGTTGCAGCAGAGATACTATAGTATAAATGACGCTTCAAACATTGACAACTAGAGTAAGATGTAGTGTTCCCCCAACATTCAAATGCTAACAATTGATTTAAAAAAGTATAAATAAAAAAATAAAAAACAAACAATTGCTAGGCTATGATAGGCAACCACACACAGCCGTAGTTCTGCGTGTAGTTTGCCCACGTGGTGTTGCCATTTCTGAAATCTACGTAGAACGCTCAGTGTCGGTCGTACCAAACAGCAGAAATATGGAATCTATCATTTAACCTTAATCCCTGACTATTTTTTCCATTAGGCATTGCTTTTTCTTTTTTCTTTATTTAAATTTAAATAATTTTTTGAATATAGGGAAAACATAAATGCCACGGAGACAGTTGACCTGAAATTCTTGCCCGGCACGGCCAACATTTACCCTTTAATTTCGTTCCCTAGTTGGGACCGAACAATGACATCACAACAGTCTAATCTTGATGTACAGACTCCTGCTGGCCTCCAGTCACTAGCTTACGGAGCATTTTTTTTTCATGTTCACTCTGGTGCGTTCATGGCCGGAAATTAGTTTTCTTGGGGTTGGGCAGGGGTCACACTCGGTCCCCCTTAATGGTGGCTCAATGGCTATGGCCTTGGTTCATGCTAGCTGTGGCACTGCCTGAGGATGGAAGCCTTTGGATCACACTCCTTAGTGCTGAGATTGAAGGTCCTTAGTCAAAACAGATGCCAGCAATCCAGAGGCATTTTATTTAGCCGAATATCTTCACAGAAAAAAAATAAAAAGAGCAATTACATCCACCTACTAAATCCAAAAACTATGCAATGTGCACTATAATCATTCAAAAAGGAGGCATACTGTATATCGCAAATTCACATATTAAAAAGAACAAACTCATAAACAAGCAGTAGAGCATTTCTCTGCGGCGAGAGGCATAATGAGAAGGATGCAATAACTGGCAGTATGCGTTTTCTTTCACTTAATAAAAGTCAATGTACTCCATATGTTTATCCTTTAGGAAAAGTAAAAATAGAACATATCACTCTTTGCAACTCTCAAAAAAATGTTTTCGCCACAATTCATTGTCCATGCAATGTTACACAGAAGTTGACATCACAGCTGCCAGGTACTTGTATTGGACATGCGGCAGTGGTTGAATGGAGGTTGTGATTGGGGTTAATTATGACAGATGTAAAATCTGAATAGCATCATGAGAGGAACAGGGTTAAGGGGAGGAAGACTTTCATGCAAATTTTAACAGTACAAGTCATTTGATATCTCACTGCGGGCTCCCAGACAGTGTCCCGTCCTCGCTCACACATCCGAGTTGATGCTCAGGTTGGCCAAACGCGGGTCAGAGTTTATCTCGTACCTGTAATGATACCCCTCCATGTGGTCCCTACAAGCATCCCTGATGTTGTATATCCACCGCTTGATGCCTTTTCTGTTCAGGTAGAGCACCAGCAGGAATATGACCCCGATCAGGGCCAGCACCAGCCCCAGGAAAACATAGGATGTCTCCAGCACGCCCTCCATGTCGCCCAAACACTTCAGCTGGGACTGCTCCACCTGCAGGAGCGGCTGGCGTCTCAGGGCATCGGGGTCGGCGCAGGTCTGGTTCTGCACATCAACGACCTGAGTGGAGTTTTTCAGCCACAGCAGCATGTCGTCGATGAAGCAGTCACAGCGCCACGGGTTCCCCGCCAGCTGGATGCGGAGAGCAGGCTTGAGACTGAACTCTGCCAGGGCGGTGGCGGGCAGGTCCCTCAGGCTGTTGTCCCTCAGGTCAAGGTCACGCAGCGGGGGCGCCCTCAGCGTCCCGTTCTGAATGGAGATGATGGAGCTGTTCTGCAGGCTGAGGTCAACCAGGCTGGAGAGGCTGAAGAATATGTTGTCTGGAAGAATCACAAGGTCGTTGTTGGACAGGTCCAACACTGTCAGCTTGAGGAGGTTTCCACTCTGTAGGACGCTTAGCACCACATCCATGGAGGAGTGATTGTGGAAAGACCGGCTGAGGTTCAAGAGCTGCACTTTATTATCAAGAGGGAAAGCTCTTCCACTGAAAGTCTGGATGTTGTTGTTGCTCAGGTCCAGCCGCACAAGGTTGGGCAAGTTGTCAAATACCATTGCATCCACAGACTGAATCTCATTCCCGCTGAGATAGAGATCTGTTAACATTTGCAGGTGCGTGGGGAAAGAGTCCACACTGATACGGGAAATGTTGTTCCCTGTTACAAACAGGAATTTGGTGTTGGCCGGTAAAGAATGCGGAATCGCGTCTAAATCCTGGTTTTGGCACTTCACAGTTTGGGAGAAGCACAAGCATTTGTCCGGACAGCCGTGGCAGGACAGCACGGCCGCGAGGAGGAAAAGAAAATGCATCACACCGGACATGTGTGATCTCGCTCGGATTTCTCGGCGGTCACGTCCGCACGACGTGCTCAACAGGCGCATCTTGAATTGAACAAATAAGTGTGCGCAGACCGTGCGTAAAGATTACTTTACAACAATCCACCGCCCGGGAAAGTTTTTCGACTGTGTCTCCCGCCTTTATCCTTTCGAAAGCTGCTCCCAGTTCCAACTCAGACTCCATATAACTACCCCCAAACCATCCTTGTGTAGGACAAGTCTACGTTGCCATAAAGGTGATGGGGGCGAAGCTCGCGAACTTCGAGGCTTTCCCTCTTCGTGTGTCTTCCAAAACCTTACGATATTTTTCTCCAGTCCCGTCAAAACGACCCAGTCGGTGACTAACTCACTCGGGCTGCTGGTTTCGAAACCGAAAACCCCCGCCTTGTCTCCCAAAAGGTGCCTGGTATTACTACTTCCAGCCTGCTGCTTTCCTAAACGTCGGGAGTCTAGAGGGAAAGACCAAACGCAGCAGCACAGTGCAGACCATTGGAAGGAGGGAGCATACCATTTTCCGGCAAAAGGGGGGTGAACACAAACGCTTACAAGTTTCGTTCACATTTTGCATTTCAATGTTGCACTCATGATAACGCCACGCCGGGTGTTTTAAATGAATCTCAACTTGAAAGCTTAACATATAATTGTGAAAATCGCAAGTAGTTTTCCTTAAAATGACCCCGGAGCACGTTAGTTCTGCTGCTGCTGCTGCAGAAAGTGATCCTGGTGTCTTGGGGACCTCTAGGGGTCCCTGGGGGACCTCCAGTGACGAACAAACCCGCCTCACTATGTGCAGTCTATAGAATACAAGGTAGTGAAATATGTATCTTCTCATCAGATATAAAAGTGATGCTTTTTCCAATTCCTTAGAAAATCATTACCAACCACAAAAACAGATTTTCGGATTTGCATTTCTTTCTTGGAATAAGAGATCTCCGCATAATGTTGTTTGCAGTGTTGGGATTGTTATGTAATAGATTACTAGTTACCCTGTTAAAAATGTAACAAGTAATGTAATGTTAATTATGACATTTGACATCCTAAAAACATAAAGTTAAACCAGGCAGTGTAATCCTTACACTATACTGTACACTGATACACTGATTACTGTAAAACGTGTATTTAAAGTTCTTCAATACAACTTCAAATAAGATTGGAGCAGAGCAACTGAATGAACGTTATATTCTACATATAAGCTTTTTAACGAAAATAAAATAATCTGATGCAACCCCTTTGTAATTGCCAACATTTTGATTAGTAACTGTATGAGAATTACCTATGTTTTCTTAGCATATGTAACTGATTACAATTACATTTGTTTTGTTATTTGATTACATGTAACTATTTGCTCCCCAACACTGGTTGTTTGATAGGCAAAGGACTTCAGATGTAGGGGTGTGATTCGTGAGGGAAAAGCAGTTTGATATATTAGGCCAATCGTAAGATCTGATTGTGTGTGTGTGTGAGTGGAAAACACACATAGCCTAATGGACTTGAGAAGGCAAAAGAAAACCGGCAGAGGAAACACATGCATCATTTCATCCCTTGATAATGTCATATTACTGCATATCATTTATTGCTAAAAGCCACAATGCCTTTTGAGGGTTATATGTGTCTATACCATACCCAATGAAGGCAGAGGGAAAAAACATTGTCAAAAATGTTTTTGTATGTCGAGATAATACAGAACCAACTAGACAGCAAACTCAAATTACCACCAAAGGAATGATGACTTGTAATCATTTGGAATAAGGTACCTAACTCAGATTTCCAAAAAAAAAAAAATAATAATAATTAAGGTAAAGGTTTAAACCAATTTCTCAAAAATTTAAAAGTTCATCATCCTTTTCGGCAAACAGTGACTTGAAATACTGCATTTTTTGTACAAAATCTTCCCAGGTTTTGGTTTGGTTGGACAAAGGTTTATTTAATGGGTTTAATCAAAATTGATCTGAGAAAAGTTTAGGAACTCCTTGATTTTACCAATGTGAGAGGAATGTTCTAGTTATTAGGCATTGTGGAAAACTTATTTTGTGCACCTGTAAATCATTTTCAGTGGTGGAGGAAGTAATCAGATCCTTACTTTTAAGTGTGTAAAAATAATCAAATTACAAATAAAACTCTTGCATGGAAAAAGTTACCGAAGTAACAGTACGTAAGTATACAGTAACCAGGAAAATGTACCCAAAGTATTAAAAGCAAGAGAACTCAATACAGAAAAATGTCCCATGTGACATTTATACTATAATATATGTGTTATATTATTAGATTATTACTCACGCATTACTGCAAAAGCAATATTTTACATTTGATAGATTTTTGCATTAAAAATGACTTAATTATTATCAAAATAATCTTCATGCCATTTTTTGTCAATCAATTTATCGTTTATGTAAAGTAAATAGATCTGCAAAAAAAATGTTGTGGAGTAAAAAGTACAATATTTCCCTCTGAATTGTAATCGATTAGAAGTATAAAGTGACTTGAGAAGTAAATACTCAAAGTAAAGTACAATTGTGTCAAATTTGTGTAACAGTACTTGAGTAAATGTACTCAGTTAAATTCCACCACTGATAATTTCTTCAACAAAATAATTAGGAAAAAATGTGCAACATTTGACAGTGGCAAGGATATTATTTTAGAAGATAGTGGAAGTTCCTTTCCTTTATCTGTTTTTCCACATGTCCTTTAGGGAAATGACTTGAGGGCCGGTGACCTTGTAGTTGCCTACTTGATCAAAACTGTGGATGAGTTCATGCATGAATGGTAAGCACGCGCATGCTCATCAATATCTCATATTTGGAAGCCCCCCCCTGGTGTAGATCTCAGTGTAACCCTAGCTTTATCCTGCTTTGATCCCCTCCTCTTCTTAGCCTGGGTCAATGTGACAATCATCTGAGTAATTCCATGAAACCTGGATCAAGGCTGAAAGTGATACTCCACCTGAAGTCTATCTGTTGGAACTATTGTAACTGACATGATGTTCCCAATGACGATCTACAAACTTTTTACATCCACCTTTCAAGCCCACACTACTGTAGGTATGGCATGTTCAAATGATAGATTTGAAGTGGAATATCCAAATATCTTTATTCTCTATTAAAGGAACACATTTGTTTTGTCTTACTTGTCCAGAAATTATACAAAAACAACTCTGATCTTTTTTGGCTCCTAGTTGCAGCTAAGTAAGTGGAAATATAGTCCAATTTTGTGAGAATTGAAATCCATTAATGAATGAATAGCAATAACACTTTAAAATTAGTTGTCAATTAATTTTAAACAATATAAGTTGTCTTCTTGTATCATTTAAGATTAATTTACAATTTTTTAAAACTTATTTTATCATGTTGTTTTCCTTTCTTTATTTTATATTTCTTTCATAGATGTTTCTTTTTTCAACAAGAATTGTAGAAGAAAAAGTATTATATGAAAAACTACAGCAACAAAAGACAAATTAAGAAAATCCACAAAAATAAATAGATACATGAATAAAAAAGGAACATCTAAAACAAAATGGGTTTTCTAATACTTCTCAAATTATGTTTATAACGTAAACCCTAAAATTAAAACAAAAACTAAAAATATCCTATGACATCATAGATACAGCAACAGCACACTCTGAGCGCACCCAATCAAATCAACCAATAGAATATTGGGATGTACACACCCTGGCCAATCAGAAGTCTTGACATTAGAGACGTTTTTACCTAACCTGCAGGGTTTGAGGCTACTACCAGTCCTGTCAGAATTTACAAACCGCTCGCGTCTCTTATTAGTAGTAATGACACAGTGGATGTACGTCGTTGATGCAACTTTCTCCATGTCCTCCTTTTTCTTTAACTAGCGGAAGGTGAGAAATGATACGACGATACTTTCCTTTAGCAAAACAGCTCGCTAACGCTAGCTTTGGGTGATGTGTCAGTCAAGCTAGCTGCCAAGCTAGAATCAGCGAACGCTTGCTAACAACACTTGACACACCTACATCTTTATAGTCGCTTTTCCCCACTGCATGTTTCTAGTTAACGTTAGCTTTCAGATATACATTGTATAGCTCATTATGACATGGCTTGACTTGTAACGTTATCCAGCTTGGGCACTATGAGCTAATACTCGGGTGAAATAGTTAGCTGTCCGTGCTTCTGCACAGCCTGCAAGCAAGTTAGTCAGCTATGTGGGTAATATGATTGGTGTATCTTATTATAATAAAGACATAGGTTCACAGTGACTTCAACGCCGCAGTTCTATCCCGTAGAAACTAATAGGGGGTGAATGGGGTGCAGCCAACAAGGAGAACTAACAAGCCTATGGCTAAGTTAGCCTGTTACATAATACTGCTGTTTAGGCAACATCGAGATCCCATCCCCACCCCCTATCGATGCTAGCGCACTTTCTTCACACACACGCACACACAACCCATATGCAAACTTTAAATTGGTCTCAATTTTATTTATACAGCGTTGTTAAATAGCTGTCTAGTAAACCTGTCGACTCAGCTGATTTGTGCTTTGTAAGTCTGTAATTAAGCCAAAGTTGCTCTGACCTTTGCACCTGCAGTTTCATCTCACTTCTGCATCCTGCGTTTTGCTGTTTGCAAGTACCCAAAGTGTGAATGTAAAAGTTTTTCAAATTTTTTCACTAATGACTCGCATTTTCTTCCTCAGGTGCACTCTACAATTATGGAGTTTTGAAAAGGAAAGTGAGAATTTTGGGGGGAAAGGGGGCCTTTCCCCTCAAGTTCGATGGTTGGACTGCTGGACAAGAAGGTCAGAGGGTTGTTGAAGTTTTTGCCTTTTGTAAATTATTAAGAGTATTTAGAGGAGAAACTATTTTTGCAAACATTGAAAGTACAATTTTGTATAAAACGCACAAGAAGTTTTTGTATTTATTGAATTCTTGATGCCATCAAGTGCAGCAAGCACCTTAGTTTGTGTTACATTCTTGGTTGAAATGGTGGACTGAAACAAGCCACAGGAAGGCTCTGGGGTCGCTAGGGTGCAGTGGAACCTCAACACAAGCACAATTCTAGCACTCCAAACCATCTTGACCTTTCGTTGACTCATATCTTTTTCTTATATACTTTTTCTTCTTGGAGAGCAGCTATAGTCACTATTTTATTGACTGTGTTTTTGATTTGTTACATTGCATTGTATTTGTTTTGGATTTTTTATTTTTTGCAATTGTGGGTGGTGGGCTGTCAGGGGTACTTTTATAATACAAAAGGGAGGAGAGTTCACTGTGAGAATTTAACGGCGGTCAGGATGAGTCTGGCAGTGCCGGACTGCACACCCAAATGCCGCTCACAGCAGCACGCAGAGGAGGTGGTAGCGGCACTAACGGGCGGCTCTGAGGGGCAGCTGCGGGCGTTCTTGACCTCACACTGCCACAATGCGGCCACCTTGCGGGATGCCTTTGGTCGCACAGCCCTGCACCTTGCATCCTCACTGGGAAAGAAGATCCTACTGGAGTGGCTGTTGGAGAGTAAGAGTGCTGACCTGATGCTGAAGGATAAGGAGTCCGGCTGGACTGCTGTGCATCGCAGCGCTTTCTACGGACATATCCACTGTCTCATATCGCTGGTCAAGGTATGTATTTAATGGGGGATCACAGAATAATGGGCTGTCAAATTGTTCAAGGTGTTGCCATTTAATTAATCCCATTTTCCAAATTAGTCAAATAATGCAACATTATGGAAAAAAAACAGCATAAAAGGATTATTCCTTGCTAACTTTCAAGATTTTTGACTTAACTTTAAATATCCTTTTGTTTCCTGACATTGTTCCAGCATGGAGGACTTCTCTCCACCCAGGACAAGGAGGGTCTCTCTGTCCTGGACCTTACAATGAAGGACCGACCAACACATGTTGTGTTTAAAAACACCGGTAAGGAAAGCCGATTACTTTTTTCTCTCTTTTTTTTGTGACCACATTTTTTATTGGTTTACAGTTTTTTTTTTTTTTTTTTTTTTTTTTTTTTTTTTTTTTTTTTTTTTTTCCCCTTTTGCATTCAGTATGTAGGAGACTAGGAGACCATACATATGAAAATCAAGTACCTTAACTAAAGAATATATATTGTGTGAATAATGCATAAAAACAATGTATTTCTGGGAGATCCCAAGATAAGCACTTTGGTGGGCTATGCCAACACCAACACTTTCAAATAAAACTGATCTGATAATCTGATCTTTTTTATAAATAATTTTCCAACCTCCATTTAAACCTCCTATGATACTAATTATACTCTTTATGAATATAAGCAAAGCTGATTACTTCTGCACTTGAGTGGAGTTGGGATATCTTCATCTATTTCCAAGGTGCATGAAGAAGGGAGAAAAGTGTGAATTGGTTGAAACTCCTCATATACCACATTACAAAGAACATTTTCTGTTGACATTGTCATACATCAATATAAGATTGCTGATGAAAATATTGACACTAGTTTTGTTTTTGTCAAGAGACGCCAGGCTTATTAGCATCCCGGTGTTCCATGATGTTTAATGATTCATTTCACACTTGTATACATGCAAGGGATTCAATCCCCCCTGTGCATCACAAGTCTTTCTAGCCATTATGATTTGTGCTTTTCACATTACATAGAAAAGGATGTAGTACCCTCTGTGTATGAACAGGACATTCTTCCGTTTGATCGATTTTTATTCTATTTTATCTTTTTATTTGTCATGTGTTTATTTTCTACGTGTATTTTATATCTTTATATAAAGCACTTTGAGTTGACTTTTTTTTTTTTCTTTAATGGCAGAAAAGACAGGTTGTTAAATCAAGCTTCAGGTGGAGGCAGTGTTGTGGCTGTGCTTGTAATTGTGTGTTCTTCCTCATTACAGACCCAACTGAAGTATACACATGGGGAAACAATACTAATTTCAGTCTGGGGCATGGTAATCAGGAGAGCCGACAGCACCCTGAGCTTGTGGATGTGTTTGCCAGGACTGGGGTTTACATCAAGCAGGTAGGCTTAACAACACACTGTTGTTGTCCCAGCTCTCCAGGGAGTAAGAAAGTGTTTTCCTACAGCATAGGGCTTCCCTAGCCTGAGTGTGTCCTCCCAATGTGTCACATTAGTAAAGGCCTCATGCTTCAACTCTGAGTCAACATGTGTTGCATTAAAAACAAAAGGCAATGCACATGGGTAATCGAGATAAGGCACATCACCTGCGTAAACCAGTAAAACACTCCCTCCCCAGAGGCCTGTATTACACAACCTTCTCTTCAGGGTAAATCAGCATTTGTAAAATGCGCTAGATGCAAACTTTGTGGGGAGGCGGCAATTGTAAGCCATATGCAAGAGTGAAAGCACTGTAGTCTCGTCACAGCATCCTCTGCACCCAGATTCACGCTGGCCCAACCCAACGAGAGACCAAGAGCAAGCATAACAAGTAATGAATAATAATAAATAATGTAATGGCATACATAATCAGAAAGTTGCATGCATGTGGTTGGATTTTAAAACATTTATTTTCATAATAAACATCGCCTTTTATAGCCTTTTATACTCGTATGTCAAATGTAATCTGAAAAAAATCTAAAGTATCTGGAAATTTGAGCTGGGACTGTATGGAATTATGAAATGGAAAATGTGTAAGAACCCTGAGAAGTTGTTGCTTATACAGTCACGGTACATTATTTGTAGTATCGGGGGGGGGGGGGGTAATGTTATTTGACTGAGTCAAATAGATGGCTTAGTTGGTGTGTCAGGCGTGGACTGATTAGCTTTTGTCTTCTCATGTGTAGTCTTCATTTGGGACTTTGTTGAGCTGGTCTGTGCCTCACCCTGGCTACAATTTCATGCATTTGTTTTGTGGATGCTCTCAGTGTGATTAATATAGTTACTGGCACCAGTGCAACTACCCCCAGTGGTGTGCGTAAACACCAGATGCTAGTTAAAGTCGATTAAGTGATGACCGCTAGATATGTTGTCATTTTAGTCCATTCTTAAGACTCTGTTTTTATGTGTTTAGTGTATTTAAAAATGATTAAGCTGTGCTTCATGTCCCTGTATTATTGGTATTTACAGAAGAAACTCCATGTTTTAAGAACCCCCCCCCCCCCGACATGCAGGACTTGTCATGCAGAGTAAATTCATAAAGCCTAGTTGGGGACAGATGGATCTGATTTCATGACCACACAATGACCCAGTGGCACTGCGTAGTCTTTGTCTTGCTAACCCAACCCAGCAGGTGCCAGAGGTTAAATATTAATTCCACAATGACATGCTTTTAATTAAATGAACTACACCGGTGTGTATGCATGCGTGTGTGATTGTCCACATCAATGTGATACTTTGGGAAACATCCCTGCACTCTATTGAAAGCTTGAGGGGTAGCAATGTATTAATAATGATGTTTGCTTTTCCACTTGTGCCACGGCCTTTATTGGCATAGTGTTTTACTATCACTACAAGAGGGCTTGGCTCAGGGACATGGAAAGAGATGCATCGCAGCCTCTGCTTGTTATGAGGTCAACATTATAATGTTAGAATAGGTGATATAGTATTATCAAATACTAATAAAAACAGAAGAATCGCAATTGTGTTCATGTTCAATCTCCTCTTCTCCCTGTAGGTGGTCCTGTGTAAGTTCCACTCTGTGTTCCTGTCTCAGAAAGGCCAGGTCTTCACCTGTGGGCATGGGCTGGGAGGACGCCTTGGCCATGGAGATGAACAGACTTATCTGGTGAGACTTGTTGTAGTTGGGCATTATTTTGGTGTAACACAACGTGCCGTATATTTGAACATAACTGTGAATTTGTCAGTATTTCTTAGAACTATCATGTACAACAACACAAAAAATAAACTTCTCATGAGAGGAACGTTCGTGCTCAGTGCTTCACCCTGTTTGTCACCTGACTGTTTGTCTCTGCCAAATTTTTACCAAACTTAACTAAATGTTTATTATTGAGCTTGTTCTTTGTAGTGGTGTTGAACTGGACTGCATTATGTCTAATGTTTTTCCCACCCCATTTACAAAGAGGCAGGGGAATGAATATTAGAAACCCTTTTCAATATAATGCAGTCCAGCAAACCCTGTAAAATTTGAACTAAAACTGGCCATTATAAGCTCTGTAAAGGTGCAGTATGTGGCACAGCTGTTGTACTGGGTTGCATTGGATAGTGTGATCGTATAGATGTCCCTAATGAAGTGGTCTGGGAGTTTATCTTCGTGGGGAAACAAAATAAATAGTTTTGGCATGAAAATGTTGAAGTGTAAGGAGTATTCACTCTTGCAACCTTAATTCTAAAAAGTATTTGTGCTCGACATTTTTTAGGATAGATTATGTTGACATCTCTTAAATCGGTTAAGTTGGAGCAGGCCCTAACATCACCTAAGCAATGCACGTTTTATAAATTGTAAAACATGTAAAAATGAATGACAGTGCCCATGTTGATGTAGGAACGTGTCACCCAGTGTAACGGTTTGGCTCACTGATGTGTTTCTAATAGTTTTTGAACAACAATGGAGCTGTATGGCACAGAGGAAGAAGATGTATCAGGCTTTGATACACAGATGGTACTTGTTGCAGGATGAATTCGTTGTTGGTTTTGGTCTTTTTGTAGGATTTATTGACAATAAGAAAAATTATAGACCATCAGCAGAATTGTCCTTTTACATTAGCTCTCGCAGCAAATGAATTGAGTGGAGCAGAAAACAACAGAGCTCCTGCTGTGACGGTGCCACTGGAGTGACAGAATGACTGGCAAATAGTTCTAAACAAGGCAATGTTATACACAGGGAATTGCTCTGGTGCTAAAAGTTCAGGCATGTGATACTGTCACAAGTAAATGTAGAGGAAACTCTATAATCTTCAAACCCAAATAGAGAATTGAGCTTGGGCTGTTGTTTCACATTTCTGTACACTCCAGTCTTTTTATTTTCTTTTTTTTTTTAATCTTCTCCTTTCACTCCTCTCCGCAGATTCCTCGGATGGTGGAGGGTCTGATGTCCCACCACTGCTCCCAGGTGGCGGCAGCTAAAGACCACACAGTGGTGCTGACAGAAGAAGGCTATGTTTACACTTTTGGCCTCAACACCTTCCACCAGTTAGGTCTGGCTCCTCCTCCTGCCTCCGCTCATGTC
This sequence comes from Bovichtus variegatus, assembly GCA_943593645.1. NCBI lineage: Eukaryota > Metazoa > Chordata > Actinopteri > Perciformes > Bovichtidae > Bovichtus > Bovichtus variegatus. The sequence continues at coordinate 6,465,017 of CALSCE010010638.1, read as the reverse complement.
CCCAAACAGGTAAGAGGTAAAAAGTAGCAGGGAGGGGGGGCGGTAATGGATAGGGGCAGATGACATTTTGCAATACATGTAACAAGAATTGTTTGTGTGCCAAATGAGGTTTTGGTGGATGATGAAATGACAACGGAGGACGACTTCTTCAATGTGCTCTCTGTTTTATATTATGGGGCCTTGTTTGACCGTCTTTTTCCAAGTGGAGGCTGGCATCTTCCATTACTGTTTCCTGAAATCAACACCTATAAACTCGCTTTGGCACTTCACTTCTTTCGCTCTCTTAAAGCTCTCTGTTTCCCGCTTCTCCCCAGATATAAAAACACACGCCCCATACGCAAATGCATGCTCATATGCCACACACACGCACTCTCTTAAGAGAGAGTGTCTTTGGAAGGGAGCCACAAGAGAAGCAAAAACTCCAAGCGTCATTTTGAAGTCAGATTAAAAACACTGTTTGAAGTAAAAGGGATTGGCTAAAAGTCATCATTAAAGCAAGTTCCTAAAATGTCTAGTATGTTGATTTTTTAAATATCATTTCTCTGCTTCATGTAATCTTAGAGGGCAGTGTGGAGGTTTGTGGCCATTCAGATGCCGGGACATGGTACGAGCGAATCCGCCTGGAGAAACTCCCGTATGTCCACAGAGCTGTCAGCATCACCATGGACTCTAAGGGCCGAAATTTTGGAATGCTTCAGTCCGACCCCAAAACAAGGTAGGATATCTCCCTTAAAGCTCAATGATGTACTTATGTTCCCAAGTCTGTATAAATCTTAAAAAGACACTTTGGGACTTTGCAGCCAGTGCAAACGGCTACATTGATTTTGAAATGTAAGCATATCAAAAGAAGCTTAAATACATCAGGGTGTTAAAAATGTAATGATCACTTGAGTGACAATTGAACTAGAGGAAATAAACCAATAAAATCCAAATTTTTTTTTAAGGAAGGGATAGAATGTATGAAATCCAAACTTCACCAATGAGGTTATCCCCATTGGTGGATAGAGGAGGTTCGATGATTCTTAATGGGGGATGTATCCTTTGATGAAAAATGAGATGTTTGTATCTTTCTCCTCAGTGAACTCTGATTATAATATTATTATTGATAATTATCTTTTTTGCATCACCCATGTGCTTCATTGTGTGCAATTTCATAACAACATGAGACATTCATTTTCTAGAATGAGGAAAAAAAAACTTTTAAAGAACTAGTGCTTTGACTCAATTTGACTGGGTGTGTTATCCTTGTGGCTAAATATGTTGGTGAAACATTAAGAAAGCTTATACAGCTAAATAGTTAATGGATAAAGAGCATTTAGAGAAACTACAAATAATATCTATAAATAAATATAGATAGGAGTATGCTTTATATCTATTCTATTTTAGAGTTCATCAGCATTAAGCAGGTGATGGGAAGCAAAAAAAGATGGATTTTAAAAGCATTATCTCCCCAGGGACTCAATAATGACTTACCACTGACAGAATATTATGTTGCTGCATTGAGTCTGTTAAACACAACACAAAATAATGGTCTATTAATCTTATCTGGTTGGGTCTAATTGTCTTAATTTTTAGATGTCTTCCCTGCTTATAATATACTGTACATGGCTTTATTGGAAGCCAGAGTTACAACATGGAAGCTTCTTGCTACTTTTTTATTTATTATTGTACTCTTCTCTTAACAACGTGGCTTGACTATTTAATGCACCCTAACCACGCAGTGTCTTTTTAATCCAGCTTGTATGAGATTCCCAGTATCTCTCCATCCTCCTTCTCCCAACACTTCCGGAGCCTTCTGGACGAGGCGGACGAAATGGACAGCATCCACGATGTGACCCTTCAGGCTGGTGATCGCACCTTCCCTGCCCACAAGTACATCCTGTCCATGAGGTCCGAGTTCTTCCGGAAGCAGCTCATGTCGGAGCATTGCGACGTCGACGAGGAGCTTGACGGAGAAGTGAGGAAGAGTGAAGATGCTGTGGGCTGCGATTTAATAATTTTGGAGAAGATCCCAGCAGACATGCTGGAATACGCCCTGCACTTCATCTACACAGACTCCTGCGAGTTGCTGGTGCACGGGGCCCGGCCGAGAGTCTCAGGGGCCTTGATTGGACAAAACCAGGTGAGGGGAAAAAGAAAAAAAAAATTCCCTAGAGAGTAAGGAGAGAATGACTTCTTGGCAAATGTGTCTATCAAAACATTCAGGTACACCATTTGTGCTGCACTTTACATGCTCAGGCTAAAGTGAATGCTGCGAGAATGATTGTCCACGGTATGTGAGAGTTTGCCAAGTCAAGTTTGACTCCCTGCAGCCTGAGCAAATAAAATGCCAGCAACGACAACACAAAATAAATAATGTTACTGACCGTTTAAAGCCACTTCCCTGATATGCAACGTTAGCTAAGCTAGCTAGCATTTGCTAAATTCCTGATATTTAATGTTAGCCAAACTAGCTAGCATTAGCTAACTTCATTGCCTTTTTTTTAAAAAAATGTTTTATTTGTTTAGCAGTGGTGGAAAGTTACTAAGTACAAGTATTGTACTTTTTATTCCACTACATTAATCTGACCGCTTTAGTTACTAGATACTTTGCAGTAGATTGATGATGATATTATTATACAAATTATGCTCTTTTGGTCCCCAGGGGGAGGGCCGTATGTAAAGTAATCTCAAAAATATCTATAAATAATTAAAAGTAAGAAATCACCCTTTCTACTACTCTAGAGTTTGCACATCTGATATGTACTATTGTTTGAAACTAAACAAAATAGTTGCATTAGCTTTGAAGAACCGAGCCTCTGACTCGACTGTGGTTGTTTCACGGTCTCTGTTGCCATTGCCAGGACTCTGAGCAAGAGAGGCTTATCAGCAGCCTGCAGGACTTGGGCCTGAGAGGTCGTTCTGCCCTCGAGATGTACCGCTCCCTTCCCCCTGCAACCCAAGGAGATGGCGACAAGGCCAAGAGCAAGTGCGCCAAGCCTGGCAAGAAGGGGAAAGGAGGCAAAGGGGACAAGGCCGGAGCCAACGAGGGAGGGGCCAACCCTGTGAAAACCTTACAGGGTGTTTCAAAAAAGCTGGGCCTTGGAAGCCTGTCTGCACGGTGAGAGACTGAGCGTGCTTTAAACCCTGAGGCAAAATCGAATGTGGTGTCATTGTTTGTTAATAATTCTTTATTCCGCAACAGACTGGACGGAGTCAAGTATGAAAGTGGAAAGATCAATGTTATAAAAAAGAAAACTGGCAGCAAACCTAAATTCTACCAGAAGAAATGGTGTGTATATATTGTTATATTATATATCAAAATGGACAAAATTATATCTAGAGTATATCTATCGATCTAAGTTGTAGCTATAGATTAGATGCCAAATAATACATTTTACTTTTTTGTCTGTACAGCTCCTATCTTTGTGACGTCACTTTGAAATCTGATGATGGGAAAGAGTTTCCATGTCACAAGAGTGTCCTCTGTGCAAGACTAGGTAAGGTCAGCCCATCAAAAAGAGCAAAATGCACAGATGTTGTCATTCATTCCTACTGATAAGGAATGCACGGTTGTTATTTTGCACAAATGGATATGTCATACATTAGCACGTGCTTTGTGACATCCAAAATCCCTAGTAAAAATATGATTGGATCTTTTTTAAATAATAGCAAACTTTTTGTGTCCATCTTTTCTGCAGAATACTTCAATAGTATGCTTGGAAACCCCTGGATTGAGGTATGCTATGTTTTTATTTCATACTGTCTCATTCATTAACCAGTGTTTCACTGGTCTAAATGCTTGCAACGCACTTTCATGAACATAACCATAATGGTACTGATGATGATCAAGAGGCGACCTCCGGGTCTGCATTACTTTTGCTTTACTGGTTGCAAAAAGAAGTCTGATTCAAGTCGGGCGCAATCGCTAGTTTCAATACAGAATCATGTTAATTTCTTTTGGTGGACCTACAATGTATAAAAGAGTAGGCCACTCTTAGAGTCACTGAGCAGCATAGCAGCTTTACAACCTGCATGTAAGCGTTTAAGCGTCTCTGTTTTGAGAGAACTCCGCTCCTTATTACAATAATAAAGAGACTTTGTTTGAACTTTGAAGATGGTGTTGGCTGAAAATATTTTCTCTAGCAACTTCATAAGAGTTAATTGTAACATTTTGATTGCCAAAAAATGACTTGTTCGATTGTACTTTGCTCCTCCCTCTCTTGTCACTTTAGGATCCAAAAAATAAATAAAAATGATGGCGACAGCCAAGAACCAAGATGGCTATGGCCAAAATGCTAAACTTTAGGCTTCAAAACCGTAGTCCACAAACGGGGGTGACATCAAGGTCAATATGTAGCCTTCTTACATACAATCTATGATACTATTGTTTTCTTGTGCCTTCCTCAGGCCACATCCTGCACTGCACTGGAGATGCCTACCAGCTCAGAGATCCTGCAGGTCATCCTCGAGTATATTTACTCAGATGAGTCTCCAACCATTAAAGGTAGCTTCCCAGGTTTCGTCTTGACTGACAGCATTTAGAATGTTTAATGAATTGCTGAATTTTCGCAGTAAAAAGGCACATTAACAGGACTTCTTGTTATCTTTCTTTGACAGAGTCTTTGAATGTAGAGTTCGTCTGCAACGTATTGGTCGTGGCCGACCAGCTGCTTATCACACGACTGAAGGAGATGTGCGAGGTCGTCATCACCGAGAACTGTATGCAGTGTTTGTCTTTTCTCCTAACGTCATTGACTTTGCCCTTAGCTTTTTCCTGCTTCTTTTTTTAAATATTGAAATAATGCTGCATTCATGTCCGAAGAAAATCACAATTTGATGGATTTTAAGTTTTTAGAAGCAACAATTAGTTAAACATAGTTTGGTCATTATTCATTCTTGGGGTTATTTACAGACTGCTGTCCCTTTTTTGTTATTCTGTTTCTTGAGATATTTGATCAGGTGTTAATCATCAACTTTTACTTAATTTCAACAAGAAGCATCAATAAACCCGTAAGGAATACAGAAAACCATAACTAAACAACACTATAGGCTCAGAATTCAGCCTTTTCTTTTTTTACTATTTTATGTTGGATCTTTACATTTTAAGGGTTCTGACCACAAATTGCGTATGATGTAAATGCAGCACAATTTTACAAATGGAAGTTACAGAAAACTTTATTCACTTTAATAATATATAAAACAGAGAAAAGCAGGAGAGCTACATATATGAGACTGAAAACAGCAGATTAATCTGTTATCAAAATAGTTGATCGACTAATAGATTAGTTGACTAATCGTTGCACTTCCATGAAAATATTACTATACTAGACACCATTGCTTCTGTGAAATAATAATTTCCTGTGAATGGGCAATGAAGCGGCTTGCTTTGCTCTTCTCAGTGACTCTGAAGAATGGTGCAGAGCTGCTGGAGTTTGCCACCATGTACAACGCAGAACAGCTTAAACTCTCCTGTCTTCAGTTCATTGTGCTCAACATGGCCGCCCTGCTGGAGTCAAAGTAAGAACCGCAAGAAATAACCTAAGCTGGAAAGATCTTTTTAATTCATTGGTAGAGCATTTCGGCATTTTATTTGATGTTTTTCTATGTTCATTGGTCGATACAAGGTTGTCCATATGTATTGAGTAAAGTTGTGGACATTCTGATGTACAGCAGAACAAATACTTTCCCCAGCAGGAGAGGGCTAAACATATCTTTTCTCATCTCTATGTGCGTGTCTTGTCTGTCTGCCCCGTTGGGTTTTGTGTTGCCCTCAGAGCGCTGGATATTCTTAGTGATGAAGTGCTCGTGGAGCTTTCTGCAGCCTACAGGAGGATGGTGAGTCACCTCCCCTCCACCCTTAGAAACATCCCGAACTGCATCCTCCTTTCCATCCCTTCAATGCTTGCTTATTGTTTGCTTTCTTATTGGTTATGCCTTTTTGATTTTTAAAAGGAAGAAAAAAAACAAAACAATTTAATGCAAAGGGCTGAATCTGACCGTCAGATTTTGGTCTCATTCTTAGACTTTACAGAGTAAGAGGACTCTCAAACTCATCATTTTGCTCTGACTTTAAAGACTCCATCTCAACAGCAGCAGACGTGACCCTTTTTGTCTTAAAGAGGTTTATTGGGAAGAACGTATGTAACTGTTGTTTTTGTTTCTTCTATAACTCGCGGCTGAATGTCGCAACCTCTGGTACCGTAAAGGGATAGTTCACCCTTAAAATCAAAAATACATATTTTTCCTTTTACCTCTAGTACTATTTATCAATCTAGAACGTTTTGGTGCGAGATATCGGCCATAGAGATGTCTGCCTTCTCTCCAATATAATGGAACTACATGGCACTCTTACTAGAGGCTTGTGCTCCAGACGGCGAGAGATGTAAACATTAATGGCTAAGCTGTAACTTTAATAAATGTGTTATGACTGATTGCAGTATTTCAGTATTAAACTTTTTTTCCTTGTATGGACAGTTGAATGAACTGATTGCACCAAATCAGTCTTGGTTCTCATATCTCGATGTCAATCTGTACAGTCAGGTTGTGGTGATCAATTGTGTTGTTTGTTTCTTCATTTCAGATCCCAGCCATGCAGAAGAGAATTATCACTCCGTACCCTGGTGCCCCAGACCTCAGTGTGTATGAGGATGAGGATTTGGACTCAGCATTTAGCCCCAAACCAGAAGCAGAACTGGATCACTCCTGCAGGTACACAAATGGAGATGTTCACTATCTCCACATTGACTATTACTGTGTTTGTTTTCTAATTCTGCTGCTGTGCAGAATTTCATATTTTTGTATCCGCTGTAAAAAAAACAAAAAACACATCATTGCTCTTCATGTTGGTACAGACCAGACAAAATATTCAGTTGTGAGAGTTCATGTATAGACCTAAAGTTAAGGGATGAAGTTCTTGCAATCCCCTTTAAACATCTTAAATACAGAGCCCCAAATAGATGTCTGCTCATGATTGTACTCCATTATATCCCCCCAGGGAAATCCTTTTAAAGAGGGCCAAGATTAAGGCTAAAAAGAAACCAAGGAGACGCTCTGACAGCTCAGGGGGCTACACTCTCTCTGATATCATCCACAGCCCCCCTGCTGCAGGTATACTTAAACATCAGCTCCTTTTTAAAATGCCTCAGGTTTTTGTTGTTGGGTAATATGTACAAATTCCCCTAACACACACTCTCCTCTCAGTGGTCTCCCCGTGCCTGGTAAAGTCATGCAGGGCTAACTCAACAGAGTCCCTGCAGGAGATGCTCACATCCGACTCTGAGGGCAGCTACGTGGGGGTGGGCAGTCCCCGGGACACGCAGTCACCAGTCTTTCGTGACAGAGCCGAGGTTAGTGTCTGACCACCACAACAATCGCACGCAATTATTTTGTTCCAAACCTATTATAACAGATGATTTATGGGATATTCTACATTTCTGTCCAAGTGCGACTAGTCATTTTGCAGCTTACTGTGGGCGCACTATACAAATGTAAGACACAAAATAATACTTAACTTATTATTATATATAATATTATTGTTTATATAGTTAAAGGCTACATTGCATGGAGTGGTGGATATAATACAACAGATGACTTATAAAATTGTCATTTATTATCTGCAGGATGAGAAGGCTTCCAGTCAGAGGCTAAAGACTCCACCCAGCACCCCAACCTCCCTGAGGGACGTCCTCCCAACTCCCCCACCCTCTGCTCCACAAAGCATCCCCAAGGTCCTTCCCGGGTAAGATGGACGTAATGTTCCTGTATTGTTGAGTTTTCTCTCTTACTAAAAATACTGTGGATAAAACATTCACAAGTAGGAAATCATTGGTTTTGCATTTGAAAAACAGGTTTGAGATTTCAGGTCCTAACTTAAACAACAGATCTTTATATCCTCCCACTTCGTTCTGAGGAGGAGGTTTTGACAAAGGAGGAAATGCTTTCATCCCCAGTCAATTAAAAAAAGTATTGAATTTTTAGCTGTATGTTCTAAGTCGTATGTGTTATTACAATCTGCAGTCCTGCTCGTCCACCCCCAGTCTTGGATCTGAGAGCCATCATGGACATGGAGGCCAATTCTCTGCAGACCCTCGGAGCGACTCCGAAAAGCCCTGGAAGGTATGAGACGTCTTCTGTATTTATTATGACTGAGGACATTATTCACAAACCAAAAATTAACAGTGACTACTTGATTGGATGCAGTGTTGGTGATCAAATAAGGATTAATTGTTTTCAAAGTATAGTTGAACTGTTGCTTTATTTATAACTTGTGATGCTTCATTTTGCCCTTTTGCCAATTCTGAAAGAAAGCATTATGACCACAAAGAGACACAAAATAACCAAAAAAAGACACAAAATAACCAAAAAAACACAAAACGGCATCAAAGAGAAGCAAAAGAACCCAAAAAAAGAGGGGAAATTACCGAAAGAGGCACAAAATGGGACACAAAACGACCAAAAAGAGACAAAATAACACCATGAAGAGACTCAATGTCTACAAAAAGATGCAAAATGACCAAAAAAGATGTTTCTTTAAAAGTGTGGCTCTTGTTCTGAAGTAGGAGGATTGGGGAATCTCTACAAGTCTGTGCCCAGGGACCAATCGTCTCATAATCCATCCATGAGTACTGCCTAAGGAGTGACCAATTTTTTTTAATTTTTTTTATTCACTTCAGCTAACGGTACATATTTTTCTTCCTGCCTGCAGTGTTAGTGCCAGCATTAAGCACTCCCCTGTTCCCGCTAAACTGTCCCAGAAGCAGAGGAAGATGTTGGCCATGGCCAACAAGGAGGCCAGTGTGGAGTCCACTGCATCCAAACCAACCCCCACAGTCACCCCATCCAAAAGCAGTGGGAAGGCCTGGTGAGTGAGCCCAAATATGAAGACCACTTCTGTGCACTGCTCAGAACTGTCAAGAAATAACTTCCTGTTGATGAGTTTATAGTACTTCACTGGTGCGACAGTTTTCAAGCAGCTACAATCCAGTATTTTTGTTACAATAACAAAGGATGAAATTAATCTGTGTCAGAATGACAAAACCACAAGAATTATCACCCAACTACAGTTCCCCTCAGCTCTATGTAGGGTTTTTGCATGTTTCAGATCATGAGAAGAACACAGTGACAGAAAAGTCACACATATAGCATAACTCAATTATCTACAAGTTGGAAGCAGATAGATGCTAAAAGAAAAGTCAGTCAGTGTTTTTTTATTTTCAAGGTATTTTAGCCTTCAAGTGAAGTCAACGTTAAATTAAATGAAAAAATGGAAATTTTATTTTTCATTTATTTAATTTTTTTTTAGAAAGAAGTAAGTTCTGGCTACAGAATAATAGTTTCTGTGGACAGTAAATCCTCCCTAACCCACTCACCTGGGCTGATTTTCTGATGATTTTACACATTAAGAGTACCTAAGCTTTTTAGAGATGCAGCGCTTGAGAAATTGGAAGGATAAGAAGAAGAATAAATATCCACAGCAGCCACAAAGTGCAACAATCTCCCACTTTTATCTTGAATTCATGTGTCACACGTTGCGCTTTCTTTTTTTTTTGTGTCATTTGTTTCCACCTGCAGGGCAACAGCAGTCCAGTCCCCACCCTCCTTGTGCTCATTTCGAGCGCTGCTGGAAGAGGAGGAGGAGGAGAACCGCTTGGTCAGAGTGGGACCAACGGCAGCCCAGAGGGGCCCAGGTGCCCAGGTGTCCCCCGTCACCGCTACTCCTGCAAGAAGGGTCACGTTCAAATGTGTTGAAAGCAGCGAGCCAGAGCGACTCCCTCGGTGAGCATCTGTACATTAACACACTGGAGAGTTCTTCTGTGCTGTACTGCTGTTTTCCACTTGGTGGCACTGTTGAGGTGTCTTCATAAAAGTGCTGTTAGTTTTTTCATTTATTTAATCGGCAGCCCACACACACTATATACTATATACAGGATACCACATCAACTAAAGAGTCATTCCCTAGTAATTCAATACTAACTAACCTCATTACAATACCTAATCTAAAAAACATAAATTATATCGATCCTAATTCTTTTATCATCTCATGAGATCGGGAACTTTTTTCATTTTGTGCGGCCACTTAGGGGGAGATTTTAAAATATTTTTTCTCCGTGGAAAAACATGAGCAAATGAAAAACACATTGCCGGTTTACAGGTCACTATTTATTTATTTATTTATTTTTATTTTCATTTCCCCATCCATCATTCCACCGAGCCCATCCCCTGCACAAAGGCATGCATACAGAAAAAAACGGGGGAAAAAAAAAAAAAGTGACATTAAAAACTCAACTTCAACTTGTTTAGAATTGGCCTTGGGGTTGTGACACACTGGCTTTGAGATTAAGAAATGAAAAGGGGAAGTAACGATGAGTGTTTATCTAAGACACAGGGTTTGTCAGTCTGACTGGACAACTTGTTGAGCGTACGTGCTGACTGACAGAATCTCCTGCAGTTGGACAGATTGACAGAGGCGTGATGCTCTGGCCTGAGTGAGGGGAACAGCTCTAAATGACCCAGTACTGCTGGGTTGACCTGCCTGCAGACACTGAGTCACCCTGACCATTACAACATTGACACACACACACACACACACACACGTGCATTTCTAGTTAAACTAGAAAAATGCAAAGAAGAGTTGAATCTCACTCAATTGTCCCTCCGATGGCAACAGAGATAACAAAAACGGTGATTTGTTTATCTCGCATTGTGTCTTACTTAAATGGATCGGAACATATCCGGTATGGAATTAATATGCAGTTGCTCGGGTTCAAAATGAGACCAAACTTTTCTATGCATGTCAGTTTTTGAGCCAAATCAGCAGACTAGGTAAGGTTTCTTTTTTGCCTAGCCGATTGCCGGAAATGACTTTTGCTACTGAAATAGCGGTTGATCACTTGTGGCCCACAGCGGCCAGTTAAGAGGAGTGACGAGTCAGCAGTCAATGGCGGTATAATACCGTGAATAAAATATATATATTTTTTATCAGCGCAGCCACCAGAGGTTCTTGAGCGTACAGTCATAAATGAGCACAACAAAAATATTAGGTTGATGAGTCCTGTAATGGGCAAGATTAGCTGTGGACGGACACACACGACCGAACGCATGCATGATTTCGAGATGATTACATCCCATGAAGGCAGATAATCTTTTATTGCATTTATTTCTAATATAGGCCTATGTATGAGAGAGACAGAAAAATAAATTCAACTGTTGAAGTGTCTCTATCAGTTTCCGTCTTTTTTGATCTGATATCATACTTCCATGGCTTAATCTTTGCAGCATGAAGCGTGGGCAGTCTTTAGAGCAGACTCGTAGATATTAAACAGCTGTGTGAGTCACTCCAGTGAAGCGGGTGATGTTAATCACTGTTGATAAGGGCAGCCTTCATGTCACATCGGATCATACAGAACAGGAAGCAGGTTTCATGTTCCTCTTGGTATTTGGATGAGCAGAGAGACTGACTGGTTCAAGGCTTAGCAAGCGGCAGATATTCTCATATCTGCCTTCTGGGAAACTTTTTCCATATTCCAATTCAGAATTATTAGAGATGCCTTTATTGTCAGACTTTCTCTCCCTCTCTCTATCTCCCTCTCTCCCTCCCTCCCTATGTATTCTATGAATATTTCCAGCGGCACCTCTTGGCTGGATTCAAATGTGCACAAATCCTTTCCATAAAGCTTTAACATGCATCATAGTGAGTGATGAGGAATGTTTTTGGCAATATTTCTGACAAACTATTAATGCCGTTAGTCTCCAACCCTCACATAGTGACTATGAAATGAGAAATCACTTAAAGCGCACACAAATCAAACTACAGGGAGCTCCTGTCATCTGTGTGACATGACATATTTTACATTTTAATGCCGAATAGATGTCCAGGATCCTTGTGGGATTGAAAGTAAAAAAAAAAATTAAAAAAAAACCTGTCTTGCTTTTTCCAGAGTCGAAGAATATAGATATCCAGAGAGGAAATAATGTCTTCTGCAAAGGCACATTTATCTATATAACACAGGTCATATACAAGGGGGCTTCAAAGTGCTGTACAAACATTTATACATTTAAATCAAATTGAACCAAACTTTAAAAGATTGAATACATTTTTTTTTAAACTCTTATACAAACTCAAAGAAAGTCCTGACGTAAAAATGTGAAAAAAAAACTTAAAAAAAAAAAAAAAAAAGAAGCAGTAAACACAACTTTAGAAGGCCACAGGAAATGTTAGTCTGGTGATTTGTTCCACATGTGTGGCGCAAAGTAACTGAAAGAAGCTTCTCCAATATTTGTTCTAACTCTGCAAATGTTTAGCAGAGGATCTAAGTGGCCGTTTCGTATTGCACAAGCAGGTCCGCAATATATTTCTGGGCTAAGCCATTTAGTGTAGAGCTGTAACAAGTTTTCTCTGTTTTATATGATATTAAAGTGAATATCTTTTTGGACTGACAAAACAAGACATTTAAGTCCTCACCTACGACTTTCAGAAACTTGAAAGGACATGTTCTACTATTTTCTGACATTTTAAATTCTAATGGCTTAATGTAGAAAAAAATCTGCAGATTATTTGATAATAAAAATAATCGTTAGTTGCAGCATTATCTGGGAGTTTTTAAGTTATTAGTCAGGTCAATGCACTGACTTGAGTATTTCAACAGCTATAATATAAACCAGTTTAGACTGGTCCTGCAGTTCTCCATTCTACCCAACAATATATTGTGAGCCGCTGTATCGCATGCAACACTGGGGTCAAGAAGAAGGATGAAAGGCTTGTGCAAAGGTCAGTTAAAACTTTAATAAGAATCGTCTCTGATGGAATCCTGACTGTATGACGCAGATGTGTCTTTCTTCAGTCCCGTTCCACAGCCATGGAAGAGGTTTGTGAAAGCCAGGTGGACAGGCGGCCGTTCACACACACAGGAGCTTGTCAACAGTAGTTGACTCAACCTTTGTCCGTGCACTTAAGACTCTTGTTGCTTTCACTATCGCAGCAACAGGCGCTGATACCCATCCTCTCTCTCTGTGTCACCCGTCTCTCCCCTCAGGCCCTGGGTGCTGGGAGCAGTGGGCAGCCCTCCCTTCTCCTCCCTGGTGACCTTTGCCTCCATCGTGGAGGAGGAGAAGGAGCAGGAAGCTGCACTCATCCGCAGCCGGGAGAAGCCGCTGGCGCTCATCCAGGTAACAACATCTTGTCTGTGTGCGTTAGTGCTCGCACACTCACCCACACAGGGAGTGCGCACTCCTGCCATGACTGAATGTGTAGCTCGTGTGTGCAGCAGAGATAGGGACTCGAGTCTCTTGAACAATCTTTATTTTTCTTATTTAGGCACAATAACATTGTCATTCTGCATTCTGCTGTCATTCCCACTATCATTATCATGCATACCCATTACATATCTGGTGCGCACGGCCACAGATGACCGTGAGCGGCGAGCACACCGCCCTGATTAGATTAGTTCTCTGAATATTTTGAAGTGTTTGTTTGTTCGCATGGAGTGCTGGCTTTGCAATGACCATATAAATGGTCGTGTAACTTAGTCATGCACGTTCGGCTGCCACCATCTGCTAACTAACGCTAAACCGAGATAAAGGCCGCGTTTAATTATTAACGTCGGCTACAGGTAACAGGTTTGTTGACCACGTGACGTTACAGGCTTATAAGGTCATCATTGCACTGTGTTTGAAAGGCTAGAGGGATGCGTCAATTTACAGTAGACTGTAAGCTGTCATTAGTTGGACACCCAGTATTCTTATGAAATACAGTTGTACTCTCACTGTTGGAAAATTAGGTTACAGATATTGTCGCATGCCTGTACTAATACAGGGTTTGTCCTGGCTTAAATGAGGCGGGGATGGTACCATCCTCATAATGTGCCCACACGTGCATGTGTACCCTGCCTTTACCTGACACGGGTAACACTTATTTTACAAGCAATGAGTTCTAAAAATGATACGATTTGAAGAAAAGTGAAGAGTTTTGTTTCTTAAAATGTTTTTCTTTTTGCTGTGATGGCAAAGACTCTACCAGTGGTCCAGGCAAAAAAAATGGATGTCTCTTTTCTTCCTGTTTGCCAGTTTTGGCAGCGGCTTTTGCGGTGCACTGTGTTGATTATGATTCATTATTGGAAAACATAGTGGTGGTGTTTCAGGGTGGTGTGGCCACCGCATGCGTCTCTTTTCTATCTGTATCCGGCAGGCATGTATCTAATGAACACCACGTTGGATACAGCGCTGGTTAGAGATGAAGTGTCTCCAGTTTTTTCTTTTTCGACAGCCCTCCCTGCTCTTCTCCAGCTGCCGCCAGCCTTCCTGTCAGCGCCTCCACAAAACACTTTTTTCCCCCTTTGGCTTTCGGGTTGCCGTTATGTAGAACACTCATCATTAAGCTCCCAGTGTCAGCGTTTTCTCTTTTACCCTCAAATAACGCGTGGTTTCGTTGCCCACAATATCCCTGGAACCATCTTCTTTTCTTGTCTTTTTTTTCTGTCCTTGTAGATTGAAGAGCGGGCAATCCAAGACCTTTTGTTCCATTACGGAGCACGCGACAACCCCGATGAGCTGATAGTAGTGGAGAGGTCTTCCAGAGGTCCCATGGCAATCCCAACCTGGAACAAACACTGATGTTTAAAAGCACAGCCGCTACAGACCAACAAAGAGAGAACATCGGCTGCGGTAGTTACTCTGTATTGTTGGCAGCGTCCTTGCTGCGAGCTTCCCCCAAGCCCCCTCCGATCCATCAGTCCGTGTTGAGATGTACCTCAGACTCCAGCCCAGTGAGGGATGGGTTTGATGCAAATGTATGCTCGTCTCTGCAGTGTTACTTTCAAGTTTCCTTTATTGCTGCTCAACATTTTGTCTGCTTGAGTGAGAGAGTGTTTTTCATTTCTGAATGTGGTCCTGAAGAGAAGTTTTGGGCCTGGGATTACGCATGCATGTTTTTTTTTTTTGTTTTTTTTTTTCTTTCTTTTTTAGGGTCTTTACTTGGCAACCAACGATACGAAAAGTAAACAACTTTCCCAAATAAATATGTGAAGTTAAAGTTGCCAAAGAAATAAAAAAGAAATGGAGATTTCACATGGGACCAAACTGCATCACCTCGAGAGCTTTGTGTGTGTTAAATCATTGGAAGCTCTCAATGTGATTAAGAAAGTAAGAGTGCCAATTGTCAACTGTGGCAGAGCATCATTTGTATTTGAGGTAAAAGGAGCTGTTTACCAAGGCAGTATGTTTAGTTTCTTTCAATAGTGTTTTTTTTTTTTTTTCTTTTTTTTTTTTGACTGATGGCTTCAGCTGAATTGCAGTGACATGGTAATTATTGCTGGACTTGGTAAAAACATTATTGTTTTTCATATTTAAAAAACATTATTTGATGCAGTTATAGTGTGAACTGGCTTTCTAGTCTTTGAAGTTATCCCTAGTTTGTCCTAGAGAAGGTTCTTATCAAATACTGAATAATACAGCAGCTAAAATACCATTTTTTTCAATTTTTTATTTTTTTTTGCTGTTCATTAATTTAGTTGTTTTACTCTCCAGCTTGGCTCCTGGAGCCAATGTAAGCTTGGTAGGTACCTCAGATCTTGACCATGTGATTTTGTCTTTGGATGCCATTTGTGTGTGTGAGACATAAGGATGTGAAGAGAAAATGGCATGTAATAAAATAACTCACCTGTGCAATGATCCTGTCTCCCGTCTCTATATCAATTTATAGATTGCAGCGGACAGAATGAATGGAGAGATTGCATTTTCTCAATTATTTCCTTGCCTTTTCCTGTCTTTTAATATAGCAGAAACTCGATCCTTTACTGAAAAATGTGGCTCTCGCTGCATCTAATACCGATTTAATATGGTTGACACTTTAGCTGCCCTGCATGAGCAAAGGACCATTATCAAGTCTCAGCCTGTGATTAACTTTGATGACCCTGATCTGAACAGTGAGTGGGGCCATTTAGGGATTTTATTGGCTGTAATTACAGGTAGAGCATCACATCGGAAGTCATGGAGAGATGGGTCGTGGGGGAAATAGTAATTACACATTAGGATCTATTAGTCGGTGCAGAGATGACACATGAATCAAAGCCTCAGAGAAAAAGTCTCCTGCTTTACATCACTTCACAATGAGCTGGGCTGATACCACAAGCCTAGAAACTAATGTGGAATTTTTCAAAAGGACTGCTCTTCCTGAGCGTCTGTGCCCTGAATAAAAATGTAGTGTTTTTGTAGGTAGTGAAATGCCACATGACATGTTTTAAAATTAGACATTGAGGCATGAAAAAGCAGCCTACATAATGTACTTGAACATGTGCACGCTCTCTCTGAGTGCATTTACATTATTAGCACCCTGGTTTTGATCTTATTTGGGATCTAAAGTTTACATGGAATATGTAAGGACCCCTTCATCAACACTGCCTATTATGTTCCAAATGTGTTCATTTCAACTGAATGGTATTTCACTGTTAATGATATAAAAGTGGATATTGTTACAAAACTTTGTTTAGGTTACTTTAGTCAGTTCTGCATTCATGGAGCGGAAGCTGGCTATTTCAACCATTTAATGCTATCCATTATTTGTCACTCATTTATCCATTAACAGATCATTTTAACTATAGGTTTGAACTTTTTGCCATTTCTTAGCAATTTTTTTTAACCATTCATTTTTTTAACTAACTATTTAAAACATTTACCCACTTAGCTATACCCATATAGCTACTTAAGCTATTTTAACCATGTATTCTTTTTTAGCCAACTATTTAAAACGTATCCATTTAGCTTTAACCATTTAGCCATTACTTTTACCTATAACCATTTAGCCATGAGCTTACTGTTAGCTACGACCTTTTAGCCATTAACTATTTCAACCATTTAACCACTACTTTGAGCTATTTATTTCAAGCATTTCTCATTTACTTTCATCTATTCCTTTGAAGCTATGTATTGTATTTAGCCTTTAGCTAACTATTTAAAGTTATCTGCTTGCTAGTTTTCACGCACTCTTTATTGCGACACGTCTTGTTCAGGTGTCAGCTGACTCACTCGGCTGTATGGAGTTAAACAAAAACAAAAATCTAATTGTAATTCCTTTTTTTTTTAATAAATTTTTTTTATAAATCAGTTGACCTACTCGTCATTCCCTGGCAACTACAGAACAACCCCTAGCGTAGTCTACAAGTAGGCCTACCCCTGGTTAGTAGCCTAATCACTGCTGTAGAGCTCATTGTTTCGCAGAGAAGGACGTGTCAGAGCATATAATGAAGCATACTGTATTTGGAGACGGCTCACTCTTCCCGTGGAGAGTTGGTGGAGGATAGGCCCTGGCCAACAAGCCTCCCTGCCAGGCAGATGGAAAAGTCATAGGGGCGTCCTCCAGGCAGTGAGGATAACTTCAGGATTAATTAGTTTATAGAGAAAAAGCTACGTTCTAGTCAGTCCACGGAATATCTCCTACATTCCCAACCTACTCTGACTGGATAATGCCAGATTAAGGCAAAATGAGCGAGGTAAAAATCCACATTTATCAATGTCAATGTCATCTGTTAGTTTATAATGATTGTAAATGACTCGTAAGTAGTTCTCCAACTTTTCCACTAAGTGTAGGCTAGCAGTCCAGTGGCCTATTCCTGGGAACAACAGATTATTACACATTTAGAGCAATTGAAATTGTTCAGTTTCAGGTTTATAGCCTTTTTCTGATTAGATGAGTGTGGTTCATCATGTTCCACAACTGTGAACTAGCAACTTGAAACTTGCTTTGCAAAGGTCACTTTTTAGGTCACTTTTTTGTGAAATGACAAACACTACATAATCACTTTTCTTTTCTCTTCTAAATAGGAAGTAGATATAAGGTCGAGATAGAAATTTGAGGTAGTTGATGAAAGTGACAACACACATCTTGACACTAACTCAAATGTGTATAACCTTGTCTGCCCTGTAGTAAAATTTACAATAACCCAGTGTCAGATCTGCAAACGCATTAAGTTTGTAATGATCAGCTTAAATCCAATTGTACAGCGTGTGTGTAAGTGTTTTTAGGGACACAAAAGTATAGGAAATGTGTTTTGGGACTACAGTCTTTCTGCCAGTCATTACAAACTCATGCTGTGCAGCCAAACTTTATTTAAACCCACATAAGCTGTCAGCTCGAATTTTGGGGAAGCGTGTCAAAAATGATGCACAACACATGTCGAATATTTCCATTTGATGGAATGGTGCAGCCGTACAAAGACAAAAAACACAGTATTTGGATTGAATATTAGTGTACTCGGTTAAGCATCTGAAAGTATGAGCTGGCACAACTTGAAGCGCAATATACTTTATACTGTCAGACAGAGTCGAATTTAGACTGTGGAGTCTGGGAGGTGTCATGGAGAAAAAATGTATATAATCACGTACACGATTGTACACGATTTAATGATTTGTAGTGCTCTCAATAGTAGCTGACAACCTACTTTTTTTTCCATCCGTAACACCTCTGTTGGAATGAAATGATTTTAACAACATTAAAGCGGCTTAATGGGTACTAAAAATTTCAAAAGTTAAAAGTATTAATATACTTTTATACAACCTCATTCACTTTGAAGAGTTATACTAGAGTGTATGCAATATTGTGTATGGAAAAAAATGACCTACCAAAAATATCCAAATATCATAATTTTTTTTCATGCATATATGGACTGTGATGTACGGTACTGTGCAATTAAATTGTAAATTCCAAATAAGTTAAAAGGTATAATAGTAAGTAACATTGCTGCGTTAAAATACCAAAAAAACGACTAGACCTATGTTAAATATTTTTGTTGAGTTGTGTATTTAGATTATTCCAAATGTTTTTCACATTTTCAAACCTAGGGAAATTTATCATTTTAATCAAGGTTACTGTCCGTTTTATTCGCCCGCCTGTAATGGCGACGTAGTATTCCCTGTGCAAGCCTCAGTCTTGTGGTTGCCTGCCAGAACTTGTCATAAATTGTCTTTTTTATCCAGTTTTAAGCCACATTTTTACATTACACTTTTTAGATCTTTTTTTAACTATTTATTTTAACTGGATGAAAGATTGAAGTCATCAGATGTCTGGATCTTAAGCTATCAGAGAAACAAGCTGAGCAAACATTAGCGGCAGCTAAAACAACAGTGGAGAAACTTAAGATTTCTTACATGGAACTGCTTTATTCAGAGTTTTTATCCGTTTTTATTTACTGGGTCAATTTGTTTTGGAGAGGAGAAGACCTCTGTGGATAATTTGGCTCCAGGTAAAAACCTCCTGAAGGATGAACAATGAAGAAATCCTAACCGGGAGAAGCTGACTGCAAATGGTGGCGAAGACAACACCTCCCATGATTCTACGCTACTTCAAAGCGTCACCAAACTCCGTCTTATGTTACGGTTTTGATTGAGAAAACCCTAGTGGCAGAAAATTACATATTGTGCATTCAATGTCAACTGAGCAGTTAATTTAAACATTTTTGCAATTGAAAATGTTGAGACAAGTGGTTTTCCCCACTAAATTCAAAGGCACTACATGTAGCCATATGTGGGAAATATGACAATATATATCATGAGATGCTTGAGATGAATTTGCGTCAGCCACTACTATCACTACTAATACAAATAATGGTTTGAAAAAATATCACTTTTTCAAGGTGCACTTTTAGATGACATCTAAAATTAGATATGGAAGTGGCAGTTCAGATTTGGAACAGTAGGTAATTTAGGAGTCTGATGCCCCGTCTCCCATAATACCTTAAGAGTTACTTAAGAGTTATTCATACTCTTCTTCAGCTTGAAGGCTGACCTGTGGCTCCGTCGGAGAGGGGTTAATATTCAACTAGCCCTTTCAATCCTATTTAGTGGACATGGAGCCAGTTAGCCCTGGATTACCTGTCCTCTCCACAGCCGTCACCCCGCTGGCAGCTTTACATAGATCACCAGGGCCTCAGGAAGTGTTTCACTCGGAGAGTGTGACCAGAACGTGGCGTCTCTCCTGCTGTCTTGGCTCGTCCAGCTGGCGTCCCCATGGTTTCCTGGGTTTTGGGATGCTACCATCATGATCATAACTCACGCTTCTCTCTCTTTCCTTTTCTTAAACTTTTGCACTTTTGTAAACACACACACACACACACACACACACACACACAAAAAAAAAGCTAAAATGGTAAAAATACTGATACTGAAATGATATTTCATGTGAAATATATTTGCACACATGGTTGTTCATAGAACATTAATGTTTGTCAGGCATGCAGCACCAGGCCTGTATACTGACTTTGGCATGAACACAGCCAGACCATGATCCAATTCTGGATTTGTTGTTTGTCTTACTAGTCAGCCTTTTTAAAGTAATAGTTCAACATTTTGGAAATAGTCTTATTCTCTTTCTTGCCTGATGAGAGCTTCTTTTTTTCTTTCATGTCTTCACAGTAAATATGAAGCCAAGGCTTTTAGGCAGCTATCTTAGCTTAGCAGAAGATGGGGAAAACAGCTAACCTGGTTCTGTCCATAGTTCAAAATACACGTTCCAGCACATCTAAAGCTCACTTATTAAAACTTTATATCTTGATTGTTTAATACGTAAAAAAAAAAAGAAAAAAAAAAAACAAGGTGTGAAAACCAATCCAAGATATTGTCCCACACATAACCCCTCATAAAACGTGAGTTATAATTGTATTACCTTTGGACAGAGGCAAACAAATTGTTGTGTGCAGTCCTTATGCTAATCCAAGCTAACCGGCTGCTGGATGCAGCTTTACATTTGCTGCACGAGAACAGTATCGATCGTTTCATCTCCCTCTGCAGAAAACGGAAAAGCGTATCACCCATAGACTGTATGTGAGAAGTGGACAAAGTCATTTTGACATCACGCACTGGTTTGTGGACTACGGTTTTGAAGCCTTGAATTTGACATGTTGGCTGTCGCAATCTTTTTTGGAACCAGAAGTGAAACGAGAGGGTGGAGCTAAATAAAATCTGAACTAAACACTGAACACAACATTTTTAGACGAACCAAAATGTAAATATTAACTTTCATAAACTGAAAACAGACTGTGAAAGGGTTAAAGTTCTTAGACGAAAACACAGGACAACACCCAAACCAGACAACACAGTGGTAGCGACCTGTCAATCACAAGGCAGCCACGCCCTAAAGCATACACTTCTTTATCGTCTATTTTACTCTAAATGGGACCATCATTTACTAAATGAACATCATGCTGCATTGAACAAGTATTGAAACTAGAAATTGAGACCACAACTTTGTCAGGAAAATGTTTACGAAGGTAATAAATCAAGTGAGAAGTAGGGTAATTTTCTCATACACTTCTATACAACCTGCCTTCTTTTCACAACCAGTGGAGTCATCCCCTGTTGCATAATAGAAAGAATGCGGGTTTAAGGCACTTTCGCATTGACTTGGTATTTCCCCAAAATGTCAAACTATCCATCCACTGAAACTACCGCTGATCCTCCTTTCTTTTGTTTCATCTCTCTGTCTCGAATGACTGCTTAGACATGTTGTTACTGTAAATGGACACACCTGTAAAAGACGAAGAGTGCGCCTAAGCGTGCCGTTACAATTACAGAGATTAGAAAACCACGCTTGAGTTTGAGGTGTGGCTGTTTGATGTGGATGTCTTCCAGCATCCAGCTTGGGAAGAGGCTGTCATGCCATCAGAATGAATCCACTGAAAGCGTGTAAGCCAAAGACAGCACACAGAGTACCAAGATCACAGCGTGTCTGTGCCATCTATTAGTCTCTCAAGCATTCAGCTGCTTTACTGTCCCTGGACCTGCAAGCTGTGAGATCTCAAAGACATATAATAAGGCAGATTAGAGAGATGGGTCGCTCTATCTCCCTGTGAAACAAGACCCCCTTTGTAACCTTCAGCGTGAATCTGCCAGGATAATTTGAAACCAAGCTCACCACTCACGGCAGCCCTTTGGGATCAAAAAAGAGCTGAAATAAAAGAATCTTCTGTACTGAAGCGATTGCTGCTGCTGCTGCTGCTGCTGCTGCTGCTGCGTTTTCTCGCCACAGACCCTGTATGACCCCACTCTACTTTTACTTGACAGCGGAGCGATTCTCCAGCTTTTTTTTTTTTTTTTGTCATTTGGTATTTGGATTGAAGAGGACTGGAAATCCCATTTCTTTACCTTCTGATCCACGACCAAAACTAACTCCGCTGTCAGCAGTGGGAATATCTCAGTGATGACAAACTAATGTCACCCTCCTGGAAATCCAGTTATCTCAGTGAGAGGTGGGCGAGGAGATACAGGGGGTGGGCAATCACTAGATCTTTGTTTTTTCTGTGTTATGTCATCGCTCACGTTTTCTCCAGCAACTCTGGCTCAGAAAGTGCTCGCCCATATGTGAGGCCGCCGTCACGCTGCATAGTTTCTGAGGTCAAGTGTTTCAGACTGAATTTGACACCCTGTTATTCCATCTCTTCTCTTGGGGTCACACCAGCAGCTGTTGACAGCTTAAAAATGAAATGTCTATTGTTTGACACCGCAGTTATACCTCCCGCTGTCATCACAACACGAGCCTTTTTCTTTTTTTGCACCTTGCAATGCATCGTTTCATCACTCATTGCTGCTTATTGGCCTGTTTTTTCCCCCCATTTCGGCACACCATTACAAGCGGCTCTGTTCTCTCCTCCTCTGCTGAATGTGAGGTTGGTGGAAAAAGGTCAAGTTTTCGCTGGATCGCTCCTAATGAGACAGACATTCTGATAATTACACTGGAGGAGCAGCATCTCTTCTAGCTCATATAAAGCTCATTCCTTAAACATGGCTATAATTGGAAGATAGGTAGAACATCACAGTGCACCGGTGGAGATGTTTTTAATAGGCTTCCCTTATTGCAGGCCCATTACAGAAGATAATCCATATGAACAAGGCCCGAGGGCTTTTGCTGACATCAATAGTATTATTTTTAGGCTGAGATTAATGATATTAATATTATTCATATTTAATTTGTCACAGTGAATTCAGTGTTTCGCCCTCAATGTTATTCTTGTAAAGGCGACCACACTAAAATTCTCCAGCCTTGTAAAAAGAAAAGAAACTCTGGATTATGGAGCCCCAAAGTGTTCTATATTCCATTAATAAATAGAACCAATCAATTCTGAAATAAGAATATATGATATTATTAAAACCAGTTAGCAGCTGCTGCAATTCGATTTATAATATTTATATTATTTTTTCGTTGGAAAAAGTTTTTACATTTTTTTAAAATGTTTTGTTATTTTAAATATCGAACACTTTGATGCTCCATACTGTTGATTTGGCAAATAAAAAATATGTTTGACCCTTAAAACTCCTTAATGTGAGTGAAGTGTTGATTTAGGAGAAACGAGCCATTACATGTCCAGTATGTTACAACAGAGCTTGATATTAGACTCTGGATCATGTTAAGTAATCAGATGTTACGCTCATGCTACATAAATCCAACTCATGCAGTCGGCACTGGAAAACAAAAAGCTCTTTTTTATTTTATTGTGCTGAATTTTCCAGAAAAAAGATTCATAGACCTGCAGAGACCAACATTGTGCTTGTAAACGATTGTTTCATGAGGAATAGAAGAAGAAAGAAACGGTGCTCTGTTTTGGATTTAAAATTATAATTTTTTTTACATTCCATATTTTAAGTTGCTAAAGGTTTTGAATGAAGGAATACCAACCCATGACAGGGAAAGACATGGACATTGCCATGGGGAAAGGAGTGTGTTGTTTTTGAATTCTTGCTTCCATTCAATTTTCTGACAACATAATGTCATTCATGTCTTTCAATAACCACCAACCGATGAGTCATTCATCTCACCGTGAGTAATGAGGTGCCAAGTAATATTTACACAAAACCATCATCAGCAGGGCTCTGGTTTGGACGTGTACTGTATGCATTTACCTGCTGTCTCTGTCTCTGGCAGCGCCTTTGATTTAGCTTCGCACAGTGCATGGCCGAGGGACTTGGCCCAATCCATAGCAAGCATTTCTCCACGCCTGGGAAACACATTGGTGAGGCTGCTCTCGGTCCCTTGTAGTTCCATGGACATTTCCAGATGTGGGGATTCAATTTCAGAGACCTGCGATCAACCTGTCCGACACGTGCCAAAGCAAAAGTATGAAAACAAAACAAAAGATATATTTAACAAATGAACTGAAGGTCCACTCTTCAAAACTATTAATACAAACAACCCTTACATTTTATTTCTTAGCTCTTAATTGAAACTGCCTGTGTGTGTGCGGCGTGCAGAGGGAGTGTGGGCTACTGTGTGGGCCTTGGATTTAAGACAGTGCAACAGAGTAAATGGGATAATCAGGGTTTACAGGTCTGGGTGGCGGTGACGCAGGGTTCTGCGCTGCCTAATGGAGCATCTGTGACAGCGGCCCTGCCCTGACATGGCCGTCACCTGTTCCTTCCACGCCCTGGGCCTCGCCTCCACTTTCATCTGACCCCTGAAGGCATCACACATGCTGCCTGGACCAGGGATCCGTTGCTTGGAAATGAATATAAAGGAATTTCTGAAAGGGTTTCTCTAAGGAAGACTGAACAAGATTTACTCCAAAGATTACTCCAAAATATATCAAATGCAACAGTATTATATTGAAACACGAGACTGGAAAAAGTATAAAGTAATACATAAAACAGCTAATTCTAGGTATTTGAGGGAGTATTCTCCCATTCCTTATCACATCAAAAATACAATCAAAATGTACAATATCCATTAAATCAGACTGTTGGAGAAGCTGTGGCGCAAAGAATGCACATAATTCACATGTGTTCTTTTTCCGCCCATTACTTAAAAATGTTATGGCAACTGATTATAACCTCTCAAATTTCTAAAATAAACAGGCCATTTTCTCTACTTTAGTATGTTGTTGTTTTTTCCACTTCAAAATGTAGAAACATTGTAGGAATCCTATAAGTATGAACCACATCCACAGTATGATACATTTGTCTCTAAAGGAACATCATACAGTAGCGCTACCTATAGCATCAAAGACCCTTCATGACACATTAAAGGTCCCTTATTGTAAAAAAGTGAAATGTCTTTATATGTATTTATTATAAAGCAGGTCTAGGTGCTATATAAATACTGGAAAACACAGAAACACAGACCAATCAGAGCAGACTGAGCTTTTTTTTTCAGGAAGGGGGCTTAAAAAGACCGCACAGATTGTACACGGAGACAGAAGCTGAGGTTAACCTCTTAGGGAGAGCTGCACACCCTGACCCAGAAGGTGTTAGATGTCAACGGGTAACAGGGTTATGTCTGTTTTAAGCAAAAGTCTCACTTCCTTGATGGCTATTTGAGTTGGCACACGTTTAATGTGTACAGTATCTATATAGCAATTTAATGTGACATTTAAATAGGAAATAGTCCATCTCAGGCAGTGTATTACTTCACGTCAAAACCTAAAGCAGCCCACAGAGGGCGACATGGCAACACCGAGTGAGCTTTATACGCTGATAAGCACCAGTTGAATCTTTAGTTGATTCTTTTTAAACAAAAACTTTTAGCATTCTTTCTTTAACTTTTATTTTGTTTTATTCTGTATTTGCTTATAGAAAGATGATGACACCTGACTGTAAATATCTTGTCATTTATGAACGAATCCAGGTGCATGGATTAGCAAAACATATTGCATCTAATATCTTGTCGATGTAAGTGAGCAGTTCAATGAGTTCAGAGGAAAAGCATTGAATTGATATAATTAAAGTAGGCCGTGGAGCTGCTTCATGAAGTGTAGCCTTACAGTGCGACCATGTTGAGCAGCAGGGTTTTCAGTGAGCAGCAGACTGTCAGAGGGGGGCGGGGTGAAGTACAGCTGACATCTCCAGACTACGGAGCTGGTTGTTGCAGAAGGACGCAGCATGTCGAGCGGGCAGGTAACGGTTAACTTCTCCACAAGTGGGAAAAATATGTCGAACTAAACAGAGTTGGGGAAAGAAAGCTGGATTTCCTGAACAACATTCAAACTGCATTAACGGGATTCTTTCTTGGCAGCAAGAGGAGAATTTAAAAAAAATGTGTAAGAGCTGTGCGTAAAAAAAAGAGAAAAAATCCAGAAGATTCCTGTGAGGGGTTGATATCATCGGAGGGAGGATTGTGCTAAAGTGCGACTTGAGGAGCTGCGTATTCATGCAAATTCATGAAATCATAGGCGTGCCTTTGGGCGATGGAGTCACGGCCGGAAAAGCAAACCCCCTCCTGGATCATCAGCGACCTTCAAAGACTGTGATGCGCAGCGCTCGGACGCATTGACAGTGGCACCGGGGCACATGTTTTAAAAGCACAAGAGAACGAGAAGAGAAAGTTAGGTCTCTCTTATCTGCACGCTTCTTGACTGGCTGCACTTCTTCTTCAACACAACGACTGCTGCGCCACTGGATCTCCAGCCACGGGCTTCTTGCGCAAACTGTTACGCACTGCTGCAACTATCACTATTTGCCTTGGGTCTTGAATATTTTCTTATTCTTATATGTTTACAGTCAAATCGGACGACTTCAGATAATAAGAATCCTGATGCGGATGAAGTTACAGTTACACTACTTTATAGAATTTGTGCGTAAAGACGCACTGATTTGTTCTTATCTTATTTAAAGGAAAAACATCTTTTTGAGAACTTTTCACGCTTCACCATGTCAGAGGACGACAGTAGCTCCACCACCAGCAGTATGTCTGACACCGAAGGCAGCAACGTCAGCGTCCTCAACTGGGAGCAAGTGCAGCGGCTGGACGCCATCCTCACGGAGACCATCCCGATCCACGGCCGAGGGAACTTTCCCACTCTGGAGATGCAGCCGCGGCAGATCGTGAAAGTGGTGCGTAGTCGGATGGAGGAAAAAAAAATCCACGTACGGGACGTTCGGTTAAACGGCTCTGCAGCCAGCCACATTCTGCACGGGGATAGCGGACTGGGCTACAAGGACCTTGACCTTATATTTTGCGCAGATATGAAAGGTGAAAGTGATTTCCAGACTGTGAAGGACATCGTTTTGGACTGTCTCCTGGATTTTTTACCCGACTGTGTGAATAAAGAGAAAATAAGCCCATTAACGCTAAAGGTACAGTCACTCTGACAACTTTTTCAATGATTTAATTTTAGATATGTGACAAGAATGGATTGCATTTGTGCCAATTTCGACTTAACGTACATTACGCGCAGCTCAGTATGCAATTAGATTAGTTTAGTGATAGTAAAATGTTGGTTTTCTGTAGTTAAGAGGATTGAGTTAAACCAATTTGGAAGGGATCCTGAGCACAGCCACATACATCCCACATCCAAGTACATTCTATGGCCTTACATATACTATAATAACACAGTATCTATAACATTAATACATGCAGCTATTAATGACTACATATATATACATTCTTATCAAATATATAACATATTTGCACAATGACAATAGGCTTAGATGTGCATGCGCATGGTTCTGCTGTACACATTTTTTATACTTTTAAGTCTATCTACTTAATATTTACGCTCCTTCTCTCTCCCTCACACACACATAGGAGGCCTATGTGCAGAAGATGGTGAAGGTGTGTAATGACTCAGACCGCTGGAGTCTTATCTCCCTCTCCAACAACCGGGGAAAGAATGTGGAGCTGAAGTTCGTGGACTCTCTCCGGAGGCAGTTTGAGTTCAGCGTGGACTCCTTCCAGATCAAACTGGACTCCCTGCTGCTGTTCTACGAGTGCTCGGAGAACCCGATGGCCGAGACCTTCCACCCCACCATCATGGGCGAGAGTGTGTACGGGGACTTCAGCGCGGCCCTGGACCACCTACGTCACAAGTTCATCTGCACCCGGAACCCGGAGGAGATCCGAGGCGGGGGTCTGCTGAAGTACTGTCACCTGCTGGTGAGGGGTTTCAAGGCCGCCTCCGAGACAGAGATGAAGTCCCTGCAGCGCTACATGTGCTCGCGTTTCTTCATCGACTTCCCTGACATCGGTGAGCAGCAGCGCAAGCTGGAGTCCTACCTTCAAAACCACTTTGTGGGCCTGGAGGACCGCAAGTACGACTACCTGATGACCCTCCACGGGGTCGTCAACGAGAGCACGGTGTGCCTGATGGGACACGAGAGGCGGCAGACCTTAGGGCTCATAGCCATGCTGGCGGTGCGCGTTCTGGCCGAGCAGAACGTCATCCCCAACGTGGCCAACGTTACATGTTACTACCAACCTGCTCCTTATGTGGCAGATGGCAACTTCAGTAACTACTACATAGCGCAGGTTCAGCCGGTGTTTGCTTGCCAGCAGCCTGCATACTCCACCTGGCTGCCCTGTAACTGAGTCAGCCCCGTGGAGAGGTGGAGGGAGAGATTTGTTTAAACAGGAGTGAGCAGCACAGTCACCGCCTCAAACCTGCCCAGTGTTTGACAGCCGACAGAAAGATGAGGCTTCTTTTTTTTAATGTTTTGCATCAAAGCTTTTTTTTGTTCATACAGTTTTGTATGAACTGTTGGCTTTCACTTCAATTTCAATGTGAATATCTCACATTCCTTGAAATGCCAACTTCAACTGATCCTGCCCAGGCCAAGCAGGTTGGGAAAGAAAAAAAAAAACTTATTGGGAAATAAAGGCTAAATGTGCAACGGCCTTGAACGCAAGCAGCAGAAGTGTCATCGAAACTGATTGAATCTGTCGAAAAACTGATTAGCCAGCACGTTCCAGCAGCAGACCAAAAACGGCTGCATCAGTGCCCTGAAGTTGACAGTTTCTCCACACACACACACACACACACACACACACACACACACACACTCAAGGTGAAATCAGAGGTGTGTGTGCAGGGCTCCAAAACGAGCACCCTAGACTCATCTTTACTTAAGCTAAAACTGAGCTGAGATGCGTGTTAAACTAGTTTGGATAACAAACTGGCTTCTCCGCCTTGCATTTGGATATAATTATGGTTGTTTACAGACCAAAGATATTTTTTTTTTGATTGTTTCTAACATTAAAACCCCATTTTGATGGGGGTAAAATAAACAAAATATGAAGCTACGTCTATTTGTATATGTGAACATACTGTGTGTTTTTAAGTGCCTATAAAAGAATGAGCAGGCCATATGATTTTTGTGAATTAGTCCCACTCTGTTTATAGTCAGGCACACAAGACAATAGCACCCCAGAGGCTTGTGAATGTATACGTGAAATCATGCAGTCAGTGTTTGTGTATGTTTGGACGAAACCATGCCTTCGTGTGGATTTTGCATTAACGTAGCAGTCAAATGTGCGATTGACAGATTGTTGCAAGATTCACATTTTTCCTTCGGGTGTTTGGAAACTCAAAACCAAACATGCTGTGTTGCATGTCCCAAATTAATTAAAGTATTGCATACATGAAGAGTTCATTTGCAAGAACAGATAAAAGCCATTCTTCAAAATGAATAAACCAACAATTATATATTATATAATAATAAATAATTGATATTCCCTTGAGTGCAAAATAATAATAATAAAAAAAAGGTATGGAAAAAAATTAATAAAAACGACAATATCGGTGTTTGTAAATGACCCTTCATTGTTATGAGAAAGGATGGCAAGCATTCTCAAATCATCAGCAGCAAAGAAAACATTCGCTCACACACAATTTCCTGTATATTTTGTACAGCGGTGCTTCTCGTTTTCTCCTCTGAGAAAGAAAACAGTTCACAAGAAGTAGATAAGAAACAGAGAGAGAGAGAGAGACACACAGAGAGAGAGAGAGACAGAGAGAGAGAGGGGAAAGGAGTGCATTCAGAGAGCTGCTGTCTGTTCCCGATGCTTCCTCCTACACGAGAAAGATATTTGCAGAGACGGATGATGAGACAGTATTTGCTGTAGCACCCTGGCAGGGAATTCCTCAGCTGCTGCTGAAGAGCTTGAACTAAGCTTGGGGTTGGGTCTGCAGACTCTCTGTCCAGGGTTCAGAAAAAAGTTGTGCCAAAACATTTTGACTGTCCCGCTGAAAGCCCTGAAGTTTAATGGGGCAAAACAAATTGTAGAACAAGATATGGAAGATGGGGAAATAAGACAGTAGAGGGGGGAAAAAGAGAGGAAAAGGAAAATGTAGTGGTTAAAAGGCAGGAGGGAGAGTGAGTCAGTCGGTCTGGAGAGATGGGTGCAGCTGGTGATGGGGTTTATCTCTAGGGCTGCCATGTTTTACAGTACAAACTGTCTCCATTAAGGTCAGACTACAACTTAAGTGCGGCAGGGAGGCCAAAACATTCTGTTATCAGCATTTGCTCTCTGTTTTAATCATGTGATTGTTTAAAAAAACAAAAAAGAAGAAAAAAAAAAAAACTGAGTGGAAACTGAAGAAAATCCTCATGCATTCACACCAGCTTCAACATACTTTTAAGTTGCAACCTATGTTTCATTTGTAAGGTTGCTTTAATGATGCTTATTAATCTCTTTTTTATGCTTCATTCCTCAACCATTGTTTTTTTTTTGAAGAAGAACTGTACATATATGATTACATGCTTCAGCTTTGCCAACTCACTTATTCCTTGCAAACTATACCGCAGCCTTTCAGGATGTCAGATTTAATCGAAAGGTCATTACAAGCGTAGAAAAGTTCACTTAGGCGCAGCAGACCAGCATCAACTCAATACTGCGTTGAAAAGAGAAGTTCTCTCGCTGAACAATCTTTCTCATCCTCTGACTCGCCTGGTTCTGTTAATCCATAACTGCTCTGATCATCTTCCGAGTGATTGTCCACGTCGATGGCATCCTTTGGATTGTGCAGGCAATGTAATGTCATTTTATACTCAGTGATGTCCTAACAGCTGACTAGCTAGCTCCCGTCAGTTAGTGATCGTGCCTGTCAGTTAGAGATTGTGGGTTACTGCATTGTCTTGTATGAGTCGTCTCAAATATCTGTTTCTGTAGTCTTTTACAAATCACACGTTGAAAAAAAAGACAGAAAAAAGATCCTTGTCTTGTATGTATATTTTTTAATGATTGTTATTTTTATAAATGTTTGAGACATTGCGGGTGTCGCAGTGCTTTTGAATCTGTGATCGGCTTCAAAGGATATGTTCTCAATAGCTTTTTTTGCTATATTATGTTATGTGTCCGATGGGTCAAAAGGTTAAAGATGTTTTCATCAATAAAATATCTGAAATCCAGATTCGTCACGTCTGTTTTTATTCCTTTTGAGTCTAAATCAAGTTGCGTGCACTGGTTTGGTCCAGAAACACTGCCAAACATGAGAAAAGGCTCATTTGTTGCTCAACTTTAGATTTATTTTCTCTTTTCACTGACGTCAGCCATCCAGCGGCTTTCAGAGGGGTTCCCTGCACACTCACTCAGAGAGGCAAATCCCTGCCATGGCCTGCCGGGCCCGACAGGCCAAGCCAGAAACCCGTCCAGAACTGCCAGAAAGAGCTGTTGTTGAATGTGAGGGGATTTGCATCCACCCAAAAAAAGAGACTTCAACGCTTTTGTGGAATGAATATCTTTGCCTGCTCATCAAATTCTCTCTGTTAACAGCCCCCCCCCCCCCGCCCCGCCCAGCCCAATACTTGGACAGCAATGCAGCGATGATCAGCGCTAAGGCCTGCAAAAACTGTCTCATGGTTGTTAGGCTGAAACAAAACTCTCCACTGACCGTCGCTGACTGTCACACAGGTCACATGACACACTGTCCCAGATACAGAGGGACGTAGAGGAGATAACTCAGCATGAGTAAGAGATGTATGTCACAGTGCTATATATATATAGCGGACTTGATAAGGACATTATCACTTTCTCTTAAGCGCATTAACAGCTCATTAATCTGAGCCATTGAAGGATGATTGACAGGTAGAGGCTAAATGGAAATGGCAAAGCCAACATTAACTGGGCTAAGTATCTCGTTCTGCTTGCTAATCCCTCTCCTCATTCAAATATCTGTACACTTGCCATTTCCTGTTCACGTGTCTTCTTCTCGTAGATATTACAGGCCTCGCACATGCTCACATACATCACCGTATTCTCTTTTATCCATCCCACCCGCTCCACACATACCCAACACCTTGTCACAGGGGGCCTGAACTGCCGGTCAGCTACTCGCAAGACTTGAGTTCATCTCTGGCTACGCCTCCCAGCAATCCCTTGACTTCTTTGCACTGACACTTGGATCACACCAGCTAACGCTTCCACCCCTGCTGTTCTCTCCACAAATGGACGTCCTCCTATCTAACACCCCTAAAAATGGCGCTCCGCTTGTATTTCTCAACACTCAGTCAAAGGAGTCAACTGACTTACTGCTCATGCTATCCTCCGTCCCCACCTACTCACAAAGCTGCCGACCACCTCGACCTCATATCACCAGAAACTGCTCCACCTCGAACCTCTCTGTCACCCCCACTTCACATCTCTGATCACTTTTTCATCTCCCACCGTCTCCCCCTCTCCCAATCTGACAAACCTGTCTCCTCTAACACTGTACCTGTCCTCCGTAACCTCCGCTCCCTCTCTCCCTCCTCTCTTGCCTCATCTGTCCCCTCAGCCCTCCCTTCATCTGACTCTTTCTCACTCATGCATGCCATCTCTGCCACAGACACTCTCCTCTCTACTCTGTCCTCCTCTCTGGACTCTCTCTGTCCTATCACTTCACGGCAGCTTCGCCAGTCCCCTCCAGCTCCCTGGTTGGATGACTAAGTGTGTGCTGACAGAACCATCCTACGGGCAGCTGAAAAGAATAGGTGGAAATCAAAAGACCCCGACGACCTCCTTACCCATCAAGCTCTTCTCTTTCAATCTAAAGTTCAATCCTCCTTCTCCAACCCCAAAAATCTCTTCTCTATCTTCTCCACCCTCCTAGATCCGTCCGTTCCCCCACCTCCTTTCTCCTTTCTACCAAGCCACTTTGTCAACTACTTTGTAAAAAAGATAGATGACATACGCTCCCAACTTACCGACGGACATCCCCTGTTCATCATCCACATTACTTCCCCCTCTTTCCCTCCTTACCTCTTCCACCACCACCTGCCCTCTGGACCCTATCGCCCCTCTTTTGCTCCTGACCTTCTTCATTTTCTCACTCATCTCATCAACACTTCCCTAACAACTGCTTGCTTTCCAAACACGCAAGAGTGAATCCTCTCCCAAATAAACCCACACTCAACACTTCTGAAGTGAACAACTACAGACCTGTCTCTCTTCTTCCATTTCTTTCCAAAGCACTTGAGCGTCTTTTTTTTTTTTTTACCTTCCTCAGAACAATCTTCTTGATCCGCATCAATCTGGTTTCAAGGCAGATCCCTCAACTGAGACTGCCCTCTTCGCTGTCACTGAGGAAGTTCACCCTGCTAGAGCAGCCTCCCTCTCCTCTGTTGTCATCCTTCTGGACCTTTCTGCTGCCTTTGACAGAGTCAACCACCAGATCCTCCTTTACAGGTGGTGTCCGGTGAGACGAGACGAGGCAGACTCAGCGTTTACATCAGTGATGCTTTTTTCATTAAAGATGATGCCATGTTTTTGTTTGTTTACATTATATCTGTTGCAAATTCTAAACATTTAATGAATGTCTTTACAGTTTGTTACACTGGCCCCGAATGCTGTGTTTAAATGCCAGAATGAGTGCTTTCTTTGAGTATCCAAAGTATGCAAATGCACTACACGAAACACAGACATGAAGGATAATTTCTAAATCACATGATGTCTTCTGGTAATACTAGTCCCATGCCAATAGGGCTTATGTCTCATACCTGATGGTTTTCTAGTCTCAGTCTTAATTTCAAGCATGACTTTTACTTAATCTCTTCTTAAAATCCCTTCTCATTTGTGGTTTTTCTGTAAAGAAGTCAGATTGATGTAACAACGGCGCCAAAGGGCCTACATCTCAGGTCCTTAATTTAAGATGAGGCATCAAACGAAATAGCCCTCTTAATTTAAGGGAGCTTTGAAAGTTTAAAGAGTGAGTTTTGAAAGACTGTTCCTGCAGTAGCCAGCTGGCAGAGGGTGATAGCTGAAGCCGACCATAGAGTGAATCCACACAGTATGTGCCGGTGAATGTCTTTATAATAACCTGTTAAGCTTTGAATAAAAGCTTAGACACTTGTCATTCATCCTCCAATTCCTCGCCCCTCGTGCTGTTGGTCTGAGCGCTCAGCTGCTCTCTAATGGCTTTTCCACTGCAAGGTTCGGGATTTCTCTTCTTTTTCCCTCTCTATTAATGTGAAGAATTTTTTCCAGATATAAGTTTTTATGGACTAAGCTAAACAAAACTGACTGGTCCAGTCTGGCACGGCCAAGCTAACGCACTGTTTCAATTTACAATGTGGCTTAGTCTTAGTAATAAGAACATTTCATCATTATATTTTTTCACTGATTAAGGAGTGTGGGATAATACTGAGCAGACAGCATGAGAGCTAAACTTCCCCCCACAACAAGCAGGGCTTGTAAACAAATTCCAGAGTAGTGAGTTTGTACAAACAGTAAGGAAACATTCATCATGCATGTTAACAGCCATGAGGGAGATGAAGAGTCAGCTGCAGGTCACAGACTGCTGGACCAACAGCACACTACTGTTCTTAGTAAACACATCATCAGAATCGGTCTGGGCCTCTGCTCTCACCATGCCTCAAAACCACAACCTGTCTCAAACATTGAATTTACCTACATCAGCAAGGACATCACATTCTTCACAGGCTCTTCAGGCTTAGCTAGGCAGAGGTAGGCTGATATAGGCTATCTGTCTGAGATTACTGGCAAGGTGATATTGGTCTTGTTTTGACAATAAGGTTGCATACACCATACCTGACTATATAAATATATGTATGTACCAATATCATTGTCTGAAAAATGAAGCCAACCAGCCAGTGCTTTAACCCTGCATTCTTTCTAATGGCCAGCAGGGGTCGACTTCACTAGTTGCAAAAAGGAGTACGGTTGTATAGAAGTCTATGAGAAGAATGTTTACGACAGTAAACTGACCAGTTTCCGTTTCCATCTAGAGTAAAATAGACGATAAAGCACCTCCTCACTACCACTACGTTGTTCAGCTTTCTGTTGTACTAAAAGACAATCAAAAACAATCTTTTGTTCAGTTTTTCCAGGAAGTATAATTTGTTTAAAGCATGTTTTTCGCTAGCCAAAATTATCATCCCAATAAGCATAACATTTAACGTGAATTATGGACGCACCTTGCTGACCAACCTAGCTAGCTAGTGCTGGCATAAGCTCGTAATTTAGCGGGCCTCGCTTCTCGCCAGCTCCACCCTCTCATCAAAATATGGTAATTTCTGAATCCCAAAAAACAAGATGGCGACGGCCAAAATGCCAAACTCAATGCTTCAAAACTATAGTTGACAAACCAATGGGTGACATCATGCTAGCTACATCCACTTCTTTTATACTGTCTACTCTACTGTATGTTTTCATATTAAAGTTTCAGTGTCCCAGTCACATAATCTATATCAATCATACAGTGTGATTGCAGTGCATTCAGTCACTGATCGATAAAAGGTCTTTATTTTCCTTCTTAAGTGAAAGTAATGTCATTTGAGTGACATTTTACTAAAGCAGAAAAGTACTCTTGCCAGAAAAAAGTAGAAGTAGTGTTGCAAAAAGCTGCTTAATCAATTCTGTAAGTAATTATTTAAATTTACATTTAAATGTATTCAGAATTGAAGTTAAATCTTAATGTCAATTTTTTTCCTCTCCCGTCTTGATTCATTTGCGCTTAGAGGGGTAAATAAAGTTAAAACCAAAATGACAAAATAAAGTACACGGGTCAAATTAGTCTTATCTTGTTCAGTAAAAGTTCACTGCATACACCTCCTCAGTTTTCCAGTTTGCATCGCTTATAGAGAGTCGACTTTGTAATCATATAACATATAATCATATTTCATATAACTGAAAATATAAGTTATTGGAGCAGCAGTAATACTCATTCCTTTTCAAAAGATCAAAAGTAGGCCACAATAAAAAGGAAACTTAGCTACAGTTCCAAGAGAAAATATTAAATCACTTCCACAGTAAGTACTTAAAAACAGTGCACAATAATTTCAGTGCAAGCATTTGCAGACATTTGCTCAACTGGAAGATGTTTTACAGCAGATTTGAATCAGGTACGAGCCAACTTGGGAAAGTTTATGTAGCAAACGAAGTGTCAAACAAATGATAATTCAAGACATCTCTGTGTGTTACATCAGTTTAGTCTTGACCTGTAGGTAACCACTTATGGGATACATAAAAGAAACCAGACACTGGAAAAGATTCATAGAGGTCAACAGCAGGTGACAGCTGCAGCGATGGGGAGCTGATAACTGTTGTTGCTGATGTTTGGGGATTTATTGACTTCTGTAACCAGTACACCTCAGCTGACAGCGTCAACAGGGAGGAAATACGAAGCTGAAACGACTGAACGGAGCTTAGTGATTAACGGATCCTGGACGAGGTGGGGTGGGAGTAAGAGAGGAGGAATGAGGAATATGGAGAAAAAAGTGTATAAACAGAAAAAGTAGCGGATCATAAAAGTGATGTTTGTGTAGAGAGACAGAGGGAGAGAGAGAAGGTGAGGGAGGGCAGGGAAGGAAGGTGATCCTCTCTTCTCAAAGATTAGTGTCATTGAGGTTAGCAGGTTTATCTTGTATAAGTCTCAGAACCTGCGTCCTCTCTCACTCAGGACTCGGGGAGAGACATAGGCAGAGACAGGGAGAGAGAGAGAGTCCTCAGTCTATTCTATTTGTGATCAAGAAGACTATATTTGATTTAAATAAAGTATGAGAAGAAAAACCCACTTTTCAGCTAAACGTTTTTCAAAATTTCAGTTGCAGGCACAAATAGGATAATACACCTTTTGACAAGCAGTATATTTGTTCATACCTCATAATCAGCTGCAATAGTTTTCTCAAAAAAATCCTCTTTAAATGCAAATTGGATCTGACAATGTCACATGTCTGGGAAAGTGGGGATCGGACATAGCAGGGAAAATCATTTCCAACATGGACATGAACATCATTCAACTGGATGATTACAGGAACAATTTTTTATCTGAGTTTCTGAGTTAAACTTCTGTGTTCTCTGAAAGGGATATATAAAGAAGACACACACATCAGAGCACATTTTGTGAGCATTAATTAGAAACTCTGACACAGTTTGTATTATAGTGAATAGAAATAAGACTGAGTGATAAAACATTTTATCATGACAATGACACCAGCAGTAATGGATTAAACATTATGTTTTTAATGTTAAACATTTTAATTATTGTATTTCATGTTACATGTCTTTTTTCATCTTCATGTAACGGAACCATGTTTTGCTAACTGTATTATGTAACTTAATATATTTAATTATATAGACAATAAACTGTATATTAATATATTATAAAACAAAATATTCAATAGCCCATAATTAATGTGGGTAATGTGTGTAATGTGTTTGTCTGTTTTCAGTCATTTAAATTATGAAATAAAATAAATATAATTTAAAAAAAAAAAAAAAATTATTATAGCTAAAGACATTCAAATTAAACATCAAACTAAATTATCATTGTAAGAATATGGAATTGTTTGACGAGATATATTAAATACTTACTATGTAATAATTTTTATTAATCCTGCTGTATTCTTCACAGAAGTGGCAATGATAATTGATCAGTTAATAATTGGGGGTAACAATTAAATCACATAATACACTTTGGAGCTGTACAGAATCTGTGCTTATATAAAGCAAATAAAGAAAAAGGTCAAAAAATAAAGTTTTAGTAGGTGATTTTGTTCATGTGTTTGTTGTTGTAACAATCATTTCAGTCACAGAAGGCTGAAGACAGTTACATTATCCTGAGAGAAAGAAAAGAAAAATCCCCTGCCAAAAATTAATTATTCACATGTTTCACATATGAAAAAAAAGTATTTAGAAAAATGTTCCTTGCAAAACTTTTTTATTTTTCACCAAGCAAAACATTTTTCTTCCACCGTTCAACATCTGTTTCACAGATAAAACCTTTTATTGAGGAACGTTACCTTTTTTCACTTGTCTTTAAGTCATAAACGCAGAAGAGAAAACATTTTAGATCAGACATGGAGCACCAGGATCTTGTTTTCCACTTGCCTCTCAGGTCTTCCGTACTTTTTGGAAATAATAATTTGGATTATTTAAAATCTGAAAAATGTTCTCTATACATTTACGGAATGAGTCACATGAGATATTCTTTCAACTGATTTAACAAAAACTATTTTAGTCACTGCTTTTTTTTGCAAAGATTTTTAGTATTATTATGTTTTCTATTGTAGCAGTGCTGGTCGTGTGATGTGTCAGTGTATGGTCAGAACACATGTTGCGAGTGTGTTTTGTGTGTGTTGTGGTTGTTTGTTGTTGAGAGCAGGCAGTTGCCACTATACAGGTCTCTCATATGATGCCTGCATATGTGGGGCGGTCTATGTTAACCACTGTTGACAGGAGAGTATAAAATGACTCCCTGTCACACAGCCAGAGTAAACAACATCACACCCATATCAACATAATAAATAGTGGGGATGCATGGACGGGTGTGCATCTGTGCATAATCGGTATGTAGATGTGCTTATGTGAAAGAGAATTAGGGATAGAAAGAAGGGGGGGGGTTGAGTTTTAGTTTTACTGTTTTAATGTGAAGCATGCGCAGATATCTGACCAGAGTGCTGACTGTGTGTCATTTCTCCCGGTCATATCGCCAGTTTGATGTCAGTCACAGAGTAAGTCATACTTAGACAGCCCAAGTTCTCCATCTAGTTTAGCTACCATGCTAATATTTGCCAATTAGTATTAAACATGTTATTAGTTTAGTTTGGAAAGTAGTTCATTGCGTGTTCCCTCTGCTACAGTTTGCTCTGTTAATCACTTGACCTGTGTTCTCCTTTGAGAAAAAATCTGAAAGAAATTACATATTTTTTGATTTCATGATGGCGCACTCTGGTTTTAAATTAATTTGACGGAACACTGTTCTGATGTAGGTGTACCTAGATGGAGACCTTATTTCGATACAGCCAATCAAATCTAAGAAGTAACGTCAGCTTTGGTAACAATGACTAAAAACCAGACAGCGGCCTGCGACACAGCACAGGAACCAGACTCTGAACAACCGCCTTAGCTCTCCTAAAGTTTCAGAATCTATCTTACAAACATGAACACACGTCTTGTCCTACACTTATTGTTGTACGAGCCCCCAAATATACATCCACTATGGAAAAGAGACAGCCCTAACGTCTCTGTGAGCATGGCTGCAGACAAAGTCAACCTCATGGTGGTGCTAGAGGAGAAGTCAGGGGATCACCAAAGTCAGTAGGCTTCATCTTCTGGGGACCATGAATGTCGCAAAAATGTCATGACAATACATTCAATAGGACCAAAGTGGTGGACCAACAGACCCACAATGCCTTCCATATAACCACGGCTAAACCCTTCGGTTTGAACTTAAATGGACTCCTCAGATTATTGTCACGGTCCCGCAGAAGCTGGCAGAGCTGAGATATTAAATGTTCATCTTCAGTTTTTTTTATTCCATTTAT
This sequence comes from Bovichtus variegatus, assembly GCA_943593645.1. Lineage (NCBI taxonomy): Eukaryota > Metazoa > Chordata > Actinopteri > Perciformes > Bovichtidae > Bovichtus > Bovichtus variegatus. The sequence goes on along the minus strand of CALSCE010010638.1, from coordinate 6,425,591 downwards.
TGGCATTATAGTGACGGGGTGAAAATCGAGCCAAGAAAAGTATTTCTGACTGATTGTCATGTGTTGCTGTGGCTCCTTGAACCCCCTTTTGTAACAGTCTTTCCCCTGAAACAAATGAGACCCTTGGCCCTGACGCAAACCACTGCTTTGAATATGCCAGCTGCTGTATATAAATATGCATTCTTCAGACCACTAATAGTAGCCTTAAAGATTTTTATTTATATACTCAACTGCAAATTCACAAACTAAAATATAACATATTCTCCATGTCGGGGATTTGAAAGATATTTTTAGACTTTAAAAAAACGTAATTCTTGTCACCAAGCCTATCTGGATCACCATGATGCACTGCATAACATAGAAAACTATCATTTGACTATGATTTCTATCAAAATATGTCTTAAAATAGTCTCACATTAATATCTGGATCAAAATACAACTGAATGGGATCCAAGCAAGATTCAGCTGGCCCCACATAACGTTTGCTAGTTAAACTGCAATACTCTTCTCTCAGAGACAAATGAGACCATTTTAGGCTGGCTCATCAGTTGCTGAGGTAATAGGACCCAGATGGTAGACCTGATATAAAAGCAAAGTAATTTCATACAAGTGCATTGTGAAAGGACTAGACACTTCTCCTAAAACCAAACCGAGATAAGGCTATCCTATGTCTCCCCAACGAGATGATCCTCGTAAACTTGTATCATTTCCTTAAAATAAATTTCATTACTTTCCAATCAAATTTGATCGGTAGGAGAAGAATCTTGCAAGCGGGGAAAAAATGCAGAGAAGCCCCTGGCAGGAGAGATTGATTTTCTTTTGCAAGCTGCAATGCAACTAGATGAGGTTGCCTGAGATTGAGTGCAGATTTAATTATTACTGTTAAATGCAATTATTACACGCAGACACACACAAATGCTAGAACGCACACACATTGACAGATGCTGAATACCTTATACTCAAGATGCAGGTTTTGCAAAGTGTCATGAACACGCAAACACCACTAAACCTGTATATTATATAAAAAAAGTCCTTTTTCTCTGAATCACACATTATATATACAAAACAGACAAACGCTTCTACTAATACTGTTTTTGCTAAGGCCCAGATACTGACACCCACTTTGAATGCTATCAGCTGATTGGATGGGCGTTATCAGTGGTTATCAGCCTCATAGATATGGGTTAGAAGCGGCCTGCTACACCTATTAGTGGGTTTTAAAGGCAGTTATCATCTATTCACATGATTGATCACTGATATGAATACAAGACAATGGCTGTGCATTCAAGAGCAATTTGGGGTTCAGTGTCTTGCCCAAGGACACTTCAACATACAGACTGTCGGAGCTGGTGATCGAACCGCCGATTTTCCGATTAGTGGATGACCCACTCCACATAAATACACGTTTTATTTGTTTCTTTATTGATTTATCTTTGTATTAAATCTCCTACTATTTAATTACATTTTTTTATTTTTTTTTATTAAAATGTATTATTTCCCTTTTGTATATTTCACCCTATTTATGTCCCAAAACCTATTTTCTTATTTCTATGTATTTCTATATTATTTTCTTTATACATTTCTTCATACTTTTCTTTATGCACGTCTTCTTCATTATGCAAATGAGGGGTCTGTCATTTAGAGTGTGTTAACAATGTGTATTGAGAGGCTGCAGACTTGCTTAATTCTGAACCGATTTTCATGCAATTTGGTTTGTCATAAATGTGAGAAATTGAACATGATACTGGTAACTTATTGGAATCAAACTCAGCTGCTGCAACAGGCTGTGGAAGTTGCTGCAACAGGCTGCCTAACGCTTGGTGAACATATCAATTAATATACTGTATGTTTGCATTGCATTTTTTTATGGAATGCAAAGATTCTGAAATGTTCCAATGGACAGACAGTTTTTTTTTCTGAGTAGTTTCACAGTAAATATGAAACCTTAAACTGCTTGATAACCAGATCTGGCTGACATTTGTGCCCATATCTCTTTAACTCCACTACACACACATGCATTTCACATTGAGCCCTCGAACTGAGCTCATCTAAGAGCCTCCTCTGTGCCGTGAGACCGTAGAGTCTCAGTCCCTCACAGTAATGTGTGAGACTGAGGCGGCATTGAGATCCGCAGAGTCGGAGGTCGTTGTGTGGAGCTGCCGGCTCGGTTCACAGGGGTCAGTCTGAGGATGTGCGCTGTTTGCATTGCAAAGCCAAGCTGCTGCCAAAGTGAGACGATAGACCTTTATGAAGTCCAGAAAAACAGTATAGTAACAGAAGGACAAAATATTGCAGGCATTACAGGTTCAGTCTAAGTAGGAAAAGTGGTTCAACTTGTCATTCTGTTTCTCTATGTGTGTAGCCTCGTGAGGATCTGGATATAAGAGCAATTATCATACCATTTGAGTGTATACGTATGTGCACGTGAGAGAGTGTGTGTCTGTGTGATTCTGGACGCGCTCCCAGCTTCCTCATCCACTCCTCAGAAAGCCTCTTGTCTGGTCACAGAACAGTGATTCATTGTCTGACAGCTGTTTTCTTTTCTGTGAGCCTGCCCTGCTTGGATCCTAGGGTGTAATTCCACACACAGGGCCAGCTGGAAGTTTTCCTGAAAAAAAAGAGAGAAAAAAAAAAAAAGGCCATGAGCCCAGTGCTGACACATACGCCAGTAAATAGAACCAATAAAGCATCACTGGTCCAGAAATCAAAACGTGTCACCTCGATTTAGTTTGAATCCACCTGTTTCAAACTTCAGCTGACTCATAATTGAATTGGACGTCTTCATAAACACCTGATTCATTCTTTCAATTTAAATACCAATTAACGGAGGAATATTGCTAAAAGTATTGTCTGTACAGTACAATCGCTTATGCTAACTAGGGTTGAATTTGGGCCTAATTGATGGATATTTCAGTATTGATCTGTACATGCTACATGCAAGTTTTTTTTTTTTTTACAATCAAAGATATTGTGTAACGACCATGAAATATAATCAGCTGTTTCAATCAACAAATACATTAGTATTGGCCATCAAAATCCCATTTTAGTCAGAACTAAGACAGTGACAATGAAATCATGTTGATGTTCAGCAGGTAATATCTGCAATGTTTAACACAATAGTTTAGCATGTTAGCATGCTAACATCTGCTAATTCTTTCAAAATGAACTACCGGTATGCACGTTCACAGGAAACGCACCGTTTCTGCTCGTTACATGCAATCTTTTCAAAATAAACTTCAAACGTAGATTCACTTTCAGTTTTTAGATTAAAAAAAAAAGATGTTTTTTTATGTAAAATAAGTAAGTTTGATACTTAACTGGTGTTGGTTTAGTACGTAAGTTAGGTAGCAAAAGTAAGGTAAAATAAGTCAGTGTTGACTTTACGTTTTGCACAAACAGCAGTCTCCTGGGTGAAAGTCCTGTGTTTATTTGACCCATCCATCCTCCAAATCCCACCCACCTAAAAGTGGACGCGTATGGGTTTACATTGGAGTTAGTTAAAAGCTTGTACATCTCATACTGGCGCTAAAGGGTGCTTTGGTGTGTCTTTATCACACTCTGCGGGGCACTGGGACACCAAGCTTCACTATTTTATGAGTTGGAAGTTAGACATACATGTTTTTTCTTTTATGTTTCAAGCCTACCTCGTGAGGTGTGCGCTGGCTCTTCTGTAAGCCTCAGCGACCTAAGGTTACTCGTAAAAGAGGGATTTACTTTGATCTTTGGAGAACCATAATTCGTAATACTCACAAGTTATTACCCCGTGTTGTCACACAATCAAACCCAACTTAGAATTTGAACCTTATTAAAAGCAGACCTTTGACATTTCACACAACAAATGTCTTTTAATATGTGACTGAATTAAAGTAATGGCACTACAAAACACTCCAGGTCAGAACAAGCTGAGGGACGAGCTCCAGGCTGCTCCTGTCTGAGTGCCAGGTCTCTTGATGAGTCATGTGCACAAGCCGTTTTACAACCATTTTCCATTTCATTTCCTGTCTGGATGACCCAAAACCTCTCTGGAGGGTAGCCTGTAACACAGACCCAATTTCGGTTTGGACACCAGCTCTGCCCTTCATTTGTAGACTGGATGTTTAACAGGATGGCCTGGAGAGGTCATCAGGGGTAAGCCCGAGGGTGATTTTCCCCAGATGCTGCAACAACATCAGTGAATTTGCCTCGGTGTCGACATGATGTAAACTGCGAACCATAATGCTTAGGTGATTTTCATGGCTTCACTGCAGCTGAAGGATTATATGTTCCTCTATGGGTCGAGGGAATTCTCTGGCCTCTTAGCCGAACAAAACACTGATCTGATTCACTGAGACAACAGAAAACATTAAAACTGTTTATCTTAGCTGCTGAAAAGCTCATATTTAGGAGATGCAAGGTTTTCAGCCAACAGTTACAGTATGTTATTCAAGTACTTGATTAACAGGAGGCTCATTTTTGCTCTGATAAACCTTTACTTTCACAATGTCTTTCAGATCAATTAACAATGGTCTTTTATTCTCTTTTCATGTGGTTTGCTAATTCAGCAGTGCTTTGTGATGGATTGCAAAAATAACTGATCAAATGAATTCAATACAAGGTAGACAGTCAAACAAGAGCCGTTTAGACATCCACACCGTTTTCATCACCGTGTGTCTTGCTGCACATTTTCCTCAAACTTTGACAGCATCTGACTCATTTTACAAACCTTTAATTCATCTCAAAACTTTATGAAGACTTATAAACTTGCTGTTAATTTGCCTTTTTTAAACATTTGTTAGCCCCTTTGTCTTCATGTCTCACAGTTTCCCAACAGAAGGAAATAATCTTTCAGTTTTTCAACTTAATATCATGTTTTGCAGGTGGTACTGTAAATTGAAAGCATGTTTGGCACTGTAAATGCTAACTTATGCAACAGCACGCACTGCCACCCACAATATAACTGCAAATGCAAATGCACACCATATGTGTGCATTTGCAGCCAACAGTAACAGTAAATGAATTGCACTTGAAAAGCCTACAAGTGGAGCAATGACGGACACTTTGAGAGATAAGGGCTTCCAGGAGCATCGTTTTAATGTTTTATTGGCACAGAGTACCAATTTTCAACATACCTCTCTCCTCAAGTGCTCATTTAAACTAAAATTACACCAGTTAAAGGCTTATAAACTGCCATATCGCAGCAGCTTGACAGTGAAAGCCATTCCTGTTTCCCTGGACAATCCTCTATGCTCTGGCGATGGAGCAACACTCAGATCTATCCATGGCTATACTTACCTGGAATAAAGATGACAGTAATTATCAGGTTTTCCATCGTCATACCTGTACTAGCGGAATCCCTGCCTTACCGTACACACCTGCCCCAGCACAGGTTAGTACAACCCTCCAGCAGTGCTACAATTCTTCAACTCAAATGACAGATGCTTCCATCCCATGAATGAGTTATGGGTATTTGGCATATTTTAGAACTATAACATTTCATTTAAGTATAACTTAATTGACTTACATTAAGTATGTAGGTCAATATCTGAAAATTAAACAATCCAATTGTGGACTATTCTTAATTTTATGTTGAGGGAACATGAAGCCTTCTCCAAATTTGAGTTTTTTTTAACATTGCTTTGAGGGAATTAGAGCGGTTTTCAACTGAGAGAACATAGGGCTGTTTTCAACAATGAGGGAACGTAGGACAGAAGGAATATATAAGCGAGGGAACATAGGGCCTTTTCCAAATTTGAAAAATTATTTTAGGGAACATAGGGCTGTGGGAACATAGGGTAAACCCTTCCAGTTCCATACTTAGATATGAGAGAGAGAGGGTTTTCGATCTTCTCAACAAACTCAAATAAGCATTTTCCCAAAACTGTAACTTATCCCTTGAGTTGCTGTTAACAGCCAGTTTTTTCTTTAATCCCATAAATCACACATCAAGTGATAGCATCAAACAACTAGTGTGTCAATTATACCTCCAGTTTTGAATGCATTTAAAGCGATTTTCAGATGAGGCACTCTTAACAGTTTCTGCTTAGTGCTGTAAGTGGTTTGTTTTGCCTGAGAACAGGCCTTCTCCCTTGAGCTTCATGAGGTCTTTGTATCTGAGTTAGAGTCCCACTCCGGGTCATGGGCCGGTCCAGTTCACGCTGAGGCCCTCATGTGACTGTTGCTGTTGTTCTGGGATCCAGCCGTGCCGGTCCTCAAATGCTCAAATGTTGACAACTCCAGAGAAAAATCTGAAAATCAAAACATGGGGAATGGGAGGAAGAGAGAAAGAGATTACCAGACTCCACACCGAGAGAAAAAGGAGAGGGAACAGAAAAAGAGAGAGAGCCAGCGGCGTCTAAATCTTGTGGTTGCTATGCCAAGAGCTAAACAAGCGTTTTATCAGTTTCTGCTTCGCAAATCAGTGCATAATTCAGCCGGTGAGGAGGGTTAAAGTCTACAGAGCATCTGCTGGCTAACAGGCCCATTGATTCAAGTAGACCTTGAATAAAAGCCATGACAGTATTAGAATGTACGTATATCCTAATCTTGAGAATTTCTAAAGAACTGAGCAAAACAGTGATGACAAAGACGATGTTTGACCTTTTGTGGTATTACGCTGTAACTTTTCCTTGGAACAGACTTTCTTAAGTTCACCCACTCACCTCATTTGGATTTTGAAACGGTAGACACACATCAGTCCCTCTGCTTTAACCACGAGGGAGTGAGAACAGGCATCGACTGACTGCCTCCGAGTGCAGTGATAATACCTGCAATAACCACAGTCACATAAAACTGACAGAGGATGGGTGCTACACTGTACTCATCTCTCCTGACATGTGTAACCGCGCATACAATTCTCACCTCTTTTACGATGTGGTGCTCTAATTGTAGACACTTAGCCCTACCACAGAGCTTTTGTCTAAATCTTCCTGATGCTCCTCAGCTGAAACAATAAAGGGATCAATGCCTCGCTTTTCCTCTCCTCTTTATGCCAATATTTGTAGTAACCTGTTTTTATTTACCCTTCCCTATGTCTTCCTCCTCCTCCTCCCCATATTGTGTGACTCCTTCGTGCGCTCGGTTTCCACACATGAGAGGGATGTAATTCTGCTTCTTATTAGGCGTGACCGCAACGACCCCGAGCTGTGATCGAGCCAGCGTGTCCCTTCCCACAATAGGAAACACCATCATCTACAATTAGCCAACCAATACAGAATCTCTGGCTCCAATCAAAAACCTTCAGCCTCACAGATCAAATTCTGTTAAGCATGGCAGCGGCTTCACGTATGGGCACATGGAGATGTAAAAAAAAAACAAAACATAGGGGTTTCCTAATAATATGGAGAGTTTTGGTTTCTAAGTTTGCAACATTAGGTCCAGACAGATCTGACAGCTAGATCCTGCGAACGAGGAACATTATTGCTCACCATCAGCTAGTAAAGACAGCTTCTTGGTTTTCCGTCAGGTACTTCCAGACTATAAAATTACAGTTTTTGTCAATGGAGTCTGGTGGCTTTAAGAGAGCATAGATGGATATAGCAGCTTCAGTTCCCTGTCAGAAAGGACTGTCTGTCTCACAGCAAGGTAAAGCTGTGAAAATATTTACAAATATTACGTAAACTTAAACTGATTTTTTTATGTGGCCATTTTCTTTTAGGTGGCTAAAATATGTTTACTCTTGTCTGCTTCTCCTATCTGGGGGAATGCCGACCGCCATCGACTGTAGGTAATACACTAAGTACCTCATACAACCCCACTTGAAAACATCAAAACTATTCCTTTAAATTGCAACAAAACTACTGTGTGTAGTAAAAAAAAAATCTTGCCTATTCATGCTGTATGGTTGTTAGAGTGCAACATGGTGACTTTAAAGAGAGTCTTGCTCTTTAAAACACCAAAGCCTGATGATAACAAAACAATATTAAACAACCATATACCACTTTCTAATGAGGCACCCTTTACAAAGATAATTTAAAGCTGCACTAATCAATATTTTTACATCAACAATCGGTCAAATGACAATGTACAATGTGAAAGGTATCACTTGTAGTGACGAACCCACAGAGAATCACACACAAAAACACATTTAAGCGTCTTTCAGCTCATTGTTTTGTTTTTACGGGCCACGACTTTACTGCTTTGCTTCAGTCTCACCGCTCATCCACCCTTTCTCCAGCAGCAGCCAGCAGCTGTTTTCAGTTAAAAAGATCTGATACGTTACGCTCCCTGCCCAGTACCAAATGGCACACTGACAAAGTTAGCGACTAGTTTGTGAACATAGTGGAGCATTTTAGCAGCTTAATAGCCAGATATTTGCCTGAGGAGTTAGAGGTGACTAAAACAGCTATAACGAGAGTGAATATTGTACCGGTCAGAAACACAGATCCACATAAATGCTGTTTTTGCTCTTTGACTGCTGGATAGTTAAATAATGGATGTATTAAGGAGAACTGGAGTCCTTCTCCAGCCGAGCCAGTTGAGAGACTTACTCTGGTCGAGCCGCTATTAACTCCCCGCACATATGAAAGGGATAACATAATTGAATCATAAGGCTCTTCTAGACTTTCCAAATGTAATTGGATCAAATGGATCAAATTCTGATTTGAAAAATTATTTGAATGATGATGAATAATCTTTTTCTCTTCTGTTCTGTCATGTTTTTTGTGTGTACCACAATGGACTGAGCTACAACTGCATTTCGTTGAGCAACCCTGTGTTGCATAATGACAATAAATGATCCTTGAATCCTTGATATCAATGTTCTTTGTACGACTTGTTCCAACACCCCAAAAAAATCTATTAATACGGCTTTAAAAAAATTCTCTTGCAATAGTCAGACCTGCCGCTATAGAGTAGGGAAAAAGGCACCAAGATACGAGAGCAAAAGGTGGTTCCGGGGATTCTTCTTTTTTTCTGATTTTAATATGGAAATTAAGCTTTTTGGATTGTTTTTCAGATAATAATAGTACAAAGAGAAAACAACATCTTGTATTGATTTTTTATTACTTTACATACTTGTAGCTTGCATATATCCCCCTGGGGACTAATAAAGCCTTATTGATATAAAAATATCATCATTTATTTATTGGTTATATCTTGGATCATTAATCTGGATCTGAAAAAGTGACTAACTAAAGCTCAGATAAATGCAGTGTAGTAAAATGTGTCACATAATATAATAATTAACTCTTGGCAAAAAGCTTTTTAGTAAATGATTTGTTAACTATTGATATAGCTATCCTTTGGAGTGGATTAGGGTTATGAGGTTCGCAGGGTTGGCTATGCCTCTGTGTGTGTGTGTTCTTTGGCTTTTACAAGGTCAGTTCAGTTCACAAGTCACTGTGATAGCACATGTCCACACACATGCAGCAATACATGCCTGTGCACATTATATCACTTGTGTGCACATGCCCACGCACGCATGAATGAACTTAGACACACACACACTTACACGTACAGACTCCCATCAAGTTGATGTGCTATACATCTCATGCTCAAGTGGATACCTGCCTGTCTTGGCTGTGGCACAAATATTTAATATCGGGACAAGCTATATGCTGTCAAACAAAGTGGGTGTTTTTTTTTTACCATTATGACTTGAGGGTTGGATTAATCGAATTAACGATGACACTTGCGTGTTCTATTCAGAGGTCTTTGGTGTGTGTGGAGAGAGTTTCAGGACATATTTCAGAAAGAGAGTAATATCATCTGTGAGAGACAGAATGATAAGTAAAAGTGAAAAGGAGACAGTTTCAGAGTTGCACAGTTCTTTCGTGAAAGTGTTTCCGTAAACATTAGACCTTAGTGAAATACTCCCTCACACATTTTGATGTTGGAGCTGCACTCCTAGTTTTCATGCCTTCTTCCTCAGATCACATTATTTACAAAATCCGGCACACAGTAAACCAGCTCTTATTTTGATGGTCACCGTGCACAACACATGTTGCATGCGGCAGCTAGAATTCTCCTTAGGTGAACTTAAATTATTTCAGCAATAAAGTGACATCCCCCAGTAGCACTGGTGAAGCTAAACACACGCTACAGGATGAAATATCTCATTTCTTCCATATTGTAATCACGCTTAACCTTTCAACAGCTTCGCTGACATGATAGAGTGGGTGAGGGAAGAAGCACATTCACACACATGAACCCAGTGGCCAGGAGAACACAGCAGCACAAATGCCAACTTACTAAAGTCACTCCCCAAGCTTAGGGAGCACTACTTGTTTCACAGATGCAGATGTGTGGCTGCTGCCAGAAAGCAAGATGGATGAGGAAGGCTAGTCTGGCCAAAGGTGTTCAACTAGCGGAGCTCAACTGGGACACCAAAGGAAAAGCTTTCGAACGCTTTCTTTTTGGTGCATTACTTCAGACACACAACACTTCTAGCTAATAAGTAGTCTTTGTGAAAGCATCACCTGATTTAGTTTGAGTTAGAATGAGTCAGTTGCAGCTTGCAGGGACCTGCTTTGGAAACGTTTACATGCACAATAATATTCCCCAATTTTTTTCAAATATGACAATATTCTGAATTTGATGCGGGTCCTGTGAACAGCATATACTATTTGGATATTCCGAATGAGTTCTTATTCCGCATGTAACGTTTTCAGATTAAGACGTGGGATATGCCGATATTTTTTTGGGGTGTCGGCGCATTCTTTTGACATGTATACAGCACATTTGGAATAAGTGTCTCGATTAGGGTTTTTACTGCACTCTTTACGGCCAGCTCTGTGTGTTTATACACAAACCAACTAGCCAACTAGTTAGGCCGGGGTAGAGATTTGTGCCCAAAAGAAAAGCACAAATTTGAGTTTGGAGGGAGAAACACACCTAGTTTTAAACTTTATCAAGGACTTGGATATCAAAAGGCTTTTGCTCAAATAGACCTTTTTTAAGAAGGTGGTTGTAGAAATAAAGAGGGAGGTTGTGTTCACACAGTCTAACAAGTAGAAAACTTTTAAACAATCCGTCAACTGGAGTATGCACAGCTGGATGTAAACAGGAATATAGGCATAAGTGGAATATTCCTTTACATTAGCCATGTAAACATCTTAGTAGGAATATTGTCCTTTTCTGAATAAGGGCAAAAACTGGAATATTTTGTGCATGTAAACATAGTCATTGACTTTGTAACTAAAACACGTTTTCAAGGTCAGAGTTTAGGCTCCTCCATTGGCTGTAGCTGCCGTGAAATAGAGATAAAGATAGTGGAGGCAATTGTTAAAGGAAGGGAGCACTCAGGGGGTTAAAAAGGCCATACTCATACTTAAACCCCGAGGTGATGGAGTGCAGCTGTCTGTCTGCATTTTAAAAGCAGGAGAGCAGGAAGAAAAACAGGAGACTGAGACTGTTTCCCATCACAGAGTAAATACAAACTACGTAGAGACAAGGTAGAGAGGCCGAGCTGTGTGAGAAAAAGAACTAATTCACGAAGAGAACAGCCATTGATCACGCAGAGGTCACTTTTCCTGCACAAAACCCTCTCCTTTTCTTTTTCTCAGTTGGCCTAGTTGATGTCTTTGTACTTACTTAGCACACCTGTGCCTTGTGTGCCATTTGCATTGTTTTCATGAAAGGTCACTACGTTTACTGTCACACGGTGTTACATAAAAGTTCCCTCCGTTAATTCGCCCTGCACACAATAACAACTTCGGTCCAGATTGAAATTGGTTGATTATTCCTCTTTTTACTGAGGGATATGAGTCTCCCACTGTTTTATTTCTCACATAATAAAATAAGACACAGCGCTGTGATGGCCAAAAATGAAAACTGTGGTTAGATTATTACATTTAAGAAGTGTCATTATAAAGATACGTGCTTTTGTGTTGGTCTGCTGAGGGAACATACTGCCCCCTTAACTGGACAGAGTTAGGAGTCCTTTCAGAGGGGAGAAACTAGACAGCAGTATCAAAGAGTAGAAATTATATGCTATGAGACAAATAGCTGCCACGAAACAGTGAGAGAGAGCAGACCTGCTATTGAGGTGCAGTGGGAATGGAAGAGCAAATGGCTGGCCAGGAAAAATGTATTGGGTGCTGTTCTGAAACCATTCTATCACACTACACACATTTTTGACAGGAGGGATACTGTAGGGTACTTGGGTCAGGGCATCAAACTCAAAAACGATACTTCACAATACTAAACAAGAAATAAAAGCAGTAGGAAGAAAGTGTTATGATACACGGCTCACTGTCATTTAGTGGCTCCAGAATGACCTGGTCATCATGTCGATGTCCACTGCTTTGATCCAGACTGAAATATCTCAACACCTTTTGAACGGATTACGATGTCATTTTGCACAGACATTTTGGGTCCCAAGAAGATGAAACCCTACAGACTTTGGGGATTACAGAAGTCAGGTTTTATTTCTAGAGCCACAAGGTTGAACATTTTGGTCTTATGTGAAAAGTTTCCACAAGTATTGGCCATTACATTTGGTACGAACATTCATGTTCCCAACACTACAATCCTGTGACTGTTCATCTAACACCAACGCCAGGTCAACATTTTACTGTGCTAAATACCGGCAAATCTAATGATACTCGCATAAGCCTCATCCGTACATCTTGTTAAGTGCTCATTCATTCGCAAATGTTAGCATTCCAACATGCTAAACTAAGAAGGTGGACATGGTAAACATTACACCAAACAAAAGCTCCACTGTGTGGGACTTGTAGTCCTAGCTGCAGTTGTCAGCAACAGCAGAACATGAACGGCATGAGTGTGCATTATTGTGAAAGGGAAAATTCACCACCTTTTATGTGGACGTCCAATCAGCGTTGATGGTAAATGTAGTCGATTGAAGCAATACATTCCTCAGTGTATTGACAGAGAAAGCTGAGTTTGCAACCGCAAAATCGCTAGTTCTTCCTGCATCCAGCACCGTCATTTGACGCGACAATGACGTAATTGGATGCATGGTAGAACTACAAGCTAGTTCAGCTTGGATTTCTACCCTCTGGGTAGCCAGGGAGCCTGCGTGCTCTAGATGCTGCTCAAAAACAGAACCTCCTTTTTCTCTTTACTTGTATTGCAAACTGGCTACGTTTCCAACCAAAACGTCACCCCAAAATATGGGTGCAGATGATGTTATGGACAAGGATGCATTGACTGTGTTTTAGCTGACTAGAATATTCAGCCCTATTTATTCGAGCCAGAGTATATTGACGAAGAAATGCAGCGGAGAGAGGCTGAAACTGCGGCCGTGCAAGAGGATATGGCTGGCAGGGATCCTGGGCGTCGGTAGTTTGCACGCAATGCATCCTGGTACATGTGGGCACTGCCAGCATGGCTCTGTGATGAACAGAACTCAGCTTCCTCGGTCAATATAGCACACACTGAGGAATTTATTGCTTCAACTGACTACATTTACCATCAACACTGATTTGATATCCGTAGTTTGACACATTTTCCCTTTAAGGTGAAGACAATCCTAGGGATCCAGGGATTTCACATGCTTTCTTTCTGACCATCCTTTCCCAGAAGATGAGGTGATGGTAAGAGTGTGGACCCATTAGCGGCTCAGCAGACAGGCTGTCTGGGCTCTGAGGACCCCGCATTAAGAGTCCAGCTGAGGACTGCTGACCGCTCCACTGACAGACAGATATGCGTCTGCAGTGCTGTAGCTAGGCCAAAGTTTAGACTAAATAGTCCTCAACCCTTAGCAACAAACCTGGGAGTCATTCTCTGCTAGATAGATCTTAGCAATTTAAAGCCAATTGCGCAATAAAGATATAATAATGCATAATAATTTCCGAAGTTGCAAAAATTAGTTGTTCCAATGACGGCTTTTTTTACAAGCATGCATCCTGAAATTTGTGGCTATCTGATGCGCAAATGTTATTTACATATTTTATTTGGTTTGAATCTGCACTTAGGAGGTCTAGTTAGGATAAAAAAAAACCCAAAAAAAACTAATTTGAGTTCTGTATTGCACAGTAAGTAAGTAAAGTCATCATGAAATAGGCAACCTGCCTCTCTTTTCAGATGAAAAAAATGTATATATCCTAACATTTCCCACTCCAAAAATGTAGGTTTTCACCTGTTCTTGAGTCATTAACACAGGAGATCTGACTCAGAAAATGGATCACGAGAATTAAGTTTTTCTCTCACTTGCCTCTCAGGGCTTCCGTAGATGTTACTATACATTATAGAAAAATGTCCAGCTGTCCTCATATTTGGCTGCACCGAGTTGTTCCTCGCGTCATCACAGAAACACGGAAACCCCTCTGGGCACAACGCCAGTCAACTGGAAAAGAGAGTTTCCCAGGATTCCTCATACTATCCAAACTCTGTCAGTGTGTGTTTAGTCTGGGTTATGTGTGGAGCGTGAAGCAAGAATCACTCATGACTCATTGCCGAAGTTTAGCAGTTACCTACGTCTGATTTGCGACACTTTATCCACTCTGAGGGTGTGATTCATCAGTCCTGTGAGACCTCAAATAGAACTCGGTCATAAAGGACGATTGATGGTAAACACAGGAAGACATGTCCTGCCCCAGACAGAAAGTTGGGGGGGTACAGAGAGGTAAATAAAGACAGAAAGTAAAGGGCATCTGTCTGTTAGAGGTATAAACATGTAACAGTAAATCTCTCAACTGTTGTCACAACACTGGATTATTTTAATGTGACAATGGCTAAAGTTGTATTTATTTAATGTTGAACAGTGGCAACAAACACTGACTGATGTGACTGAATGCATTCAAATGATCAAACAGGTGGTTTTGAATTATTGTTTACCATTTCCATAGCATACTTTTGGTTGTTAGGTTGATTTACCATCTTTCCAATAATAGATTTTACATTTTTAATTTATGTACGGTGGCCCTGAAGCTCAACACACTGCAAAATTAAGAAAACCCATGGAAATGGACAAAACAAGCAAATTAAGAAAACATCTTCAGCAATTTGACAACACATTTGCAGCACTTAGAAAAAAATGGTGCAAATACAGAAAACACAACAAAATACAAAAACATGTTCCAAGAAGCTCAAACGATAACGGAAACGGTTTCACTAAAGAGTGAGCCACATGGCTGAAATTAACCAAGTGTTAGCCTTTTGCCTAATATTAGCCTGCTTATTAAAAAAATCTGATGAAATACACAGAATAAATAAAAAAAAACAGGCTAATGTTATTGTAGCTGTCTATAACATTAAATGCTTGTACCCGATTACGGCTGGAACCCGTAATAGGGCACAAGCATGCCCAATAAAAACATAACCTAAACATTTTTAAAAATCATCCCACCTGAGGCTACCTAAAATCTTTTTCAAATCCATTGGATTCCTTGTAACCCCGTCATCGAGATTAAAAGACGCACTCTAAGCACAAGGTACATATATTGTGTCTTAGCAAGTTATGTAATGTTACTGTCATGTTCATGACAGAAGTAGAGCGCATGAAGAAATGAAAACTCACCTGGAAGAAAACATGAATGCTTTTAGCTCTAGAACACGGGGTAGTGGTGCACTCCAGTCTCTTGTGGCCCAAATTAATATCACTGCAATAAACACTTTTATCCTGACAATTATCCTGACAACAAAAAAATAAATAAAATTCACCTGCTTAAACCTTTTTTTCACCTGGTTCACAAATACATTTCATTTTTTAAAGGAAAGATTAGTATGGAAAAAACTTTTCCCCCCTTGTTTCACACATGAGAGAAAACTATTTAGATCAGACATAAGAAATAGACAGAATTTCGAGCTGACCAGCAGAGTCGGTTGGTTGGTGACAGGAGGCAAAAATGTGCCATGAAGGTCACGGGTTTGTGAGGTTTTGTTGTGTGAATGTGTGAATGTGTGAGCGCATGGATGCATGCCCGTACGTGGTCGTAGGTATTGCACATTTTCGCTTGTTTCTTCCCACTAACCTCTCAGGAGTTTCCGTAAAGAAAGTTTTTTTTCTTACAAAGCTAACATTTTGGGGATGCATGTTTTTTCACTAGAACAGTAGCCACAGCTGGAGGCTCAGTCTAACCTGCGGCCTCAAAAATGACTATTGAGTTGAATTAGCACCTGTGAAAGTCACAAGTTTCACTCGCTTGGCAACTTAGTATCTGTTGTATTGATATTGTATTGCATTGTAAATTCTTTCTTTTCTTTTTCCCCCGTCGACGAACAAAAACAAAAGAACTGCCACCTTTAGTGACATTAACAATTCACTCATTTTGCAATATCCCTCCAGTGATGTCACCTGAAGGAACTAAACAGCAACGAGAGATCTACAGTGTGACACAACAGTACGTTTCAACAAGATAAAGTTACAACATCCCCACCGGCTTACTCTGCCACCCAGCGAGTCATCAATAATGTAACAGAGGGTTTCAGCAGGAGAGGAAGAATTATGTCTCTGAATAATCAACAGATAAACAAAGCTGTGGTGGTAATTGGACGTTTATGGCTTTGTCTAGCACTCCAGCTGAAAGTGTGAAATATGACAGTGTGTAGCTCTGTGTGTTTCTATTTCTGTCCGCTCGTATTTAGGCGTCACTGTAACACCCTACAAGGCTGGTGGCAGACAGTGTGTCTTGTACTCGCTTGGCATGTCGGCGTGGCCTCGCACACACGCAGCAGCGTTTTCCAGACTCAGGGGCTGCATCAGCGTTGGCCAGAAGAGACACTTCACACAGCAGTAAACACATGCAGACTCAAGGTCGGCTGCTTGACGTCAGCCACTGCTTCGCTTCTCCACTGCTTGGAAACACAGGCGCGCACACACACATGCACACACTCATCCATAGTAATCACTTGGGCATATGTGTACATAGACTATAATCTGTAAATGTGCTCTCTAATGCTCCCTCTCTGTGTCTTTCCCTTCCTCACCCTATCTTTCTCACATAAACACATTATCAATAATAAATCAATAGACAGCTTTCACAGATTAGGAAGAGTAACAGGCCAGGAATCAAAGCCATGCATTTCTGTGAAACTGAAAAAGGAACTGATTCCAGTGATAGGAAATGGCTTTTGCTCTGGATTGGATTGAATAATATTAGGGTGATGTGTCATTAAGTTTTAGATTTATAACATGTTCAAGATTGAATTATTGCTTGAGTCCATATGTTGATGCCTCACACTGAGCAGGCAGTTGTGCCTATACAAGTTATATTCTTAATATCATCCCATTTTTCTCACTCATGGCTTTCATTTTGTTCCACTATAGCCATTGCTAGTTGTCTCTGTACATGGTACTCTTCATAGCTACTGGGTTAGTCCGCCTTTTCCGTGTAATCGGATTTTGAAACGCCCATGAAAGATACGTTCAATGTATAATATAATAATATCTGTATTGCATATTGCTGTGTCACATAATGTCACAGATTCTTTGACGTGTGGGTCTGTTGCCCAACTAAAGACTTCCAGTTCAAGGCCAGTGTTAGACAACAATGTCGTCTTCAAATATTCTACCGAAATATGTCCGTTGTAGCATTTTACTTTATAAAAATTCACAAAACAACATTGTCAAACTTACAGCCATTTTGGTTGAAAAGATAACATTGAGATAACGGCTCACACAGTCAAGCATGGTCGGTCTTCACATGCTAACAGATTAGCTTAGTGCTGGGTCGACTACCCACGTCAGTCATGCTTTGTGGGTCGTAGCTGTCTAGTCTCCTGCCATTGTTGACTGCCTTTAGTCTTCTTTTCTCTCAGAGTTATTCTTGTTCTGCTGCATTTCTGACCAGCCACTACATACTTCTTCGCTGCCCCTAGTGCTCGATACATGCATCATTTCAAACAAGACTCCGCGACCTGAATCATTACAATCCACTTGCCATTATTACCATTGACCTCAAGTGTTGCCAAATCGAACAGGACTGAAATCCCGAGGATCATAACTTTAAGTTATGAAAAACTAAGCCCCGTGTGGACTTGAAAGGTGGCTTTAGAATGTTTATGTGGGAGGGCTTGGACTGTGTCAGCTTGGATTTACAGCAGTAACAATGGATTGACCCAGTTTCATGGTGACCAAAAGGCATAATAACATCCATAGAAGCTTCTCAAACCTCTCCTTAAGCATAATACACTTCTCCTCTGTCAATCCATATGCTCGGTACGTTCCAGACGTTCATTCACGGCTTCCATTTTAATCTTCAATCCCGACCCTTTTTTTTAGTAAAGCTGATACAATAAAAAAAAATGAGAATGAAGATTGCATGTGAAGAAACCTCATTGTACTATACTTTATTGATCCCGAGGGGAATTTAGGGAAGGGACACTCAGAAAAAATAGTGGAAAAGTTCAAATCCCCATGTTTACATCTTGAATCAAAACTTCAACTACTGCTACATTGTACATTTTTTATTTACTCTACAGTATGTAAGCTGCTAATGTGACCTGCTGGGCCGGACAGTTATGGCTCCGCAAAACTATTTGAAATGTCACACCCTCCCATGGAACAATATCAAATATGTGCAAACTATCTGGGTATCGGCATGGCTTTGTGTTGACTCGATGAAACTGGCAACTCACAAAAATAGTTCTCTTCTAAGGAGACAGAACAATGTGAAAGAATGTAAAAGATTATATGAAATGTGTATTTATTATTTATTTATTTATTATTTTCTGATTAGGTTTAAGTCTTTGATGACATTACATTACGTGTCACATTTTTGGGCACTTTACAAAAGTGTTTTCATTTTTGACTGACATATAACATTAGGAATTTTACGACATCTGGGAAATGTTTTTGAAAATTGTTAAAAATGGTGACATGGAAAAGAAACTGTGTGAAGTTACAGTGAAAATGACTAATCTATCTCACATTTTTCCATTCATGTATTTCATTAATCAATTAAATAATGTCCTTTTAAACTTTGTATTTTACTTTCTTTTTTTTTTCTAATTATTATTTTAACTATTATTTTATTCGGTGCCATATGTTCGATTGGGGGGAAGGTTTGTTTATGTATTTACAATGTATTCCATGTATAAAATGAAATAGAAACAAAAAAACAAAAGCTTTTTCACAATTATGAATCTTTAAAAACTAAATTATTTATTTGGTCATGCACAAACACATCATCTCCAGTAAGAGTCTCGATAAAGAAAACCTCTGAGCTGCCTGGTGTTTATAGTAAGTACTGGGAGAGCACTGGGAGAGCTCAGACCTCCGCCAAGGCCGTTTCCAAAAGCAAAAAATAATGCATGTATCTTCCCCGTGATTCGGATCCGCTCCAAAATATAATGGGTTCTTTCTTGGCTCGTGCTCCACCCTTCCACCAAGTTTCATAAAAATTGGGACGGTAGATTCTTCCATAAGCCTACCGACAAACAGACAAACCAACAATCTGAAACGAAACCTTATGTCCTTGGCGGAGATAATTAACACTGGTTTATTGATGTAATTGTTTCCTATATCATCTCGCTTTCCCTCGCCATCATCTGCTCACCAGGCCAAGCTACCTAGTGACAATTACCTGGTAAATAAGCACAATATTTGAGATTGCAGGCTTGCTGAGCATCTAATTCATTTTCAGACTTTATTAGGTCTTATGTAAATGATCTAAGCAGCACAATCGTTCAGTGATTTATCAGCATCACTGAGAGAAGAAAGCCTCTTTCTATGGTCTGTTGTTTGTTGGTTTTACCATCTGGCTGATTTGGTGTGGAAAAAATGCAAAGTGGTAATAGGCAAAGAACATTATCCAAGTCCAGAGCAGTAATAGGCGGAGACAGTTCAAAGTCCTTGTGTTTTCTGACAAACATGTTTCTTTACTGGCTCTTCAGGAGACATGAGAACCAGATGAGTGGCTGCGCTGCTGCCATTTAATCCCAGAATTCATCTGTGTAGCATCCATGCCCACTGATTCACCCCTGCTGTACCACACATTCAGAGAGTAAATCAGAAGCCTTATGCTCATATTGTAGACAGTCTGGTCAGCATGTGTCAGTGTTACAGTGTCAGATATGCACCATCCTCTAATCAGAGTGTGTATGTATTACCTTCCCAATCCACGATGCTTGAAATGCAAGCCTTTGCTGAGCGAGATCATGATCTCCATGGCTCATTGGTGTTACGTTAATGTCCATGCTTAGAGCATTGATGAGATCTGGCAGCGTCCAACCCGCGAAGACACAAACAATTCCTCCATTGGGCTTTACCAAATGAAACAGTTATAAACAAGACCCCGGCTGTCTTGCCATTCCAGCATCACAAAGCAAAACAACATGCTGAAGCTGCAGAAAACACTTCCCAGATGTTTGTCATGAAGTGTAAGAGACTGACTATGTGGTATGATCGCTGTGCCGCTGAGGACAAGGACCGTAAAAACTTGTAAAAGCTTCTGATGACTCATGACTTTGGATTTCTCATGTACGAAACTAAATAATTACATACTAATAATGGCAACGGACAACCAGAATGTCACCTTGGCCACGCTAAATGACTTAGCCATTAGAAATAATTTCCATGTAAACACATTTTTCACTGAGGCAACACTTTCTCATGTTCCAGTGTTTGTTTTTGTACATATTTTGGGGACAATAGTTCAACTGTTATTTTGAAGGTTTCTTGGACTTTAAAGCTGCAAAACAGAAACTGGTGTGCAACAGTGAGAGGTGGAGTTTTTTTGTCTGTCTTTCTGTCTTGTAACACGGCGTCCAGGAACCCAGCACGAGCACTTGGAGTAATACTGGTTTCCAGTCTCCAGCCCTGCAGTACCCCCAATCATTTCTGTCAGGGGTAGAAAATGACAGGATGTACCACACATCATGTAACGCTGTCCCAGGAAGGGAATGTTCAGACTGTTGTTCCCTCACGGCCATTTGCTGATGATCAACAGTGTCTTGGACGTCAGAAGGTATCTGCAAGACCTTGAGGGGCTTATACTTTACTGGCCTCACTGCTGTGTACTGGCTGTGCGGGAAGGAACCAAAACCTGTGAGACAAATTAATATTAGGCATAAAGGGGTGTGAGGACAGCTGCTGAAATGTGACTTTGACTGTCAGGCCTGCCAAAGAAAACAAAACAACACAATGCTGTGTCCCATATGCAAGCGGAGAGTGGAGTCAGATGTTGCTCTTAAGAGCTTTTATGAAATATGATCAGCTGACTATCAGTTTATTTTCTATCAATGCCATGTGGTTATGGAAAATAAAGAAACGTTATGGTTGTGGTTGAATCTACATGACTCAAAAGTTTAGGACACTGATTCCCAACCAAAATCTAGCAAGAATGTTGCTCAGTTGGCAACATTGGCAACATGTGGCTGACTGACTCGGGTTAGTGGGAGTTGTGTACTGTGCAGTCAGACTATTATAGCTAGGAGCTTACAGTAGGTTACTGGTCCTCATCACACCATTTCAGATGCTTTTTGGATAATTATTTTCCTCTATGTGGATATAAAAAAAAAAAATGAAATCATCATTTTTGAAAAAGATATATATTTTTGTTATATATTAGTTGAACTACTCCCCCTGGCCACTGTAGAGTTACCATCTGGTGTACAAATACCCCCACTTGGGAATGAGTGGAGAGACAGGGAAATCTTTACAGGGCTCAATGGCCAAAATGTGGCCATAACTGAAAACATATTCTACATTAGACCAAGCACAGCGTGCCATCCTTTGAAGCGCAGCTGTGACCTGAGGCTTTTAAATTTGGAGGAGGGAGGCTCGCCCCGAGCCATGAGGTCCATCTTGGGGTTCCGCATTTACTGTGCAGGAAACGTCCACTGCCAAGGCCCACATTATGCTTACTCTATGGCTGCTTAAAAATGCTAAGTGAATATATCATTCTTTATGTAGGACATATGGAAAATTCTTCTGCCAATGTATGCATGCACACAGAAGAGCAGGTGCACGTAGACTCACAGGCACTCACGTACACAAATGCTCGCAGATAAACTAACATTTCGGCCTTAGAGAAACAGTTGGGTCTCTGTATTTGGGAGTGGGGGGTTAACAGATTGCTCCTTGTGGACACATACATCAAACATTCCCATAAAGGCAGAATCTGGGGAATGCTCCATGGAACATCGACGGCCGATTTCCAAGTCTGTTTGAGCCTGCCTGCGGTGGGGAGAGGATGACAGGATGTGGGCTTTGCAGGGCTGGCTCGATGCTGAGGTTTAATGTAAAGTGTGTGTGTGTGAATGTTGCAAGGTGTGGGACACTAATATGTACCTTTGCTGAGTGTAAATGTTTTAGAGGCATCTTGTGAAGCAGGCAGAAAGCATCTTTGACATAATTACACATCAAAGCTAAAGAGGAGGTTCCCTAAGAAACGAAGATTGACAGGTAAGCGTGACGGGTGTTAACCAGACTGCCAAAAATGGTAAGTTGTTGACTAAACATCTGTGAGTGTGAGTGTGAAAGTCTGTGTGTGTGCTGGCAGGTTTGCATGTGTTGGGAAGTGTTTTCTACAGTAAGCAGGAAGCACTTCATCAGCGCGGTTGACACTAGCATGTCTTTAGACTCATAGGAGAGAATTCACAAAAGGATTGTGCAGCTTTCGCGGCCACTAAATCCGCACAAATAACACAAAAATAAACTAATTTAGCCTAAACAGGGTTTTAATTTAACCTAAACAGGGTGAAATGCACCCCTAACTGCGCTACCAACTCGGTGCTCCTGTGCTATTTGCATGTATTTAAACTTGGTAATATGCATACATTTAGCTCCTTTCTATGCAAAAGAGCCTCATTGGAAAAACAGTCCAATTCCCAAAGATCTGTGCTAATAGCTACATGCAGTTACAGTGAAATTATAAGCGTCTTCAGAGAGTTGGTAGTAACTGAAGCGCATTGTGCCACGCACAGACTTTCCAGTGATCATGGCAGCATTGAGTGCGGCAGGAAGTAGTCCTAAAACCCGGATATGAGTTAGGATTTGAGCACCTCCGCTTCCCTCGTCACAAAGCCAATAGGGTTTTTGGTTAAATGCCGAAATAAGGTGGTTAACACAAACTTCAGAGATTTTAACGTTCTGTTCCTCGACATAAAATATGTCAGTAAATCGTGAATTCTGAAGCTTTTACGCGTCTTAATAAAGGTTGCTAACAAGTGGCCAAATGAGTTATGCGACCATGGCGTAGTTTATAGCCTAACGTTAGCTTTTTACTTCTGCCGGTTGAATTTATGAAGATCATCTTGCTGGACAAGATTTGTAAGTATCATAAACGTTTGTTTGCCACACAGATTATTTTATGCTATAATCCAAAATCGAGGCGAACTTTCAGGGTTGGCTTACAAAAACATGTGATTCCTGCACCACTCTATTGGATGTAGCCAGACAAAGGCTTTCTCATGCGAAAAAAGGTCAAATTGCAATCAGTTTCAAAACTTTATGGCCATGCTTGTGTGGTAATGGCATTAGCGCATTAATATTTTGTGAAGCGCACCTTGAGGCGATGAAACATTTTAATATTTTATTATTAGTATTTCTCTGATGAAGTTGTTGTTCTACCATTTGTACCATTGTACCACCTGGTATTGTTGGCCATCACCTAAATGTCAAATTCATGATCACTTTGGGCTATTATTTTATACATGTCATCAGAAAAGTGACTCAGCTCACAGCTGCAGTGGAGCTGCCTTTAGGGGACAGGCAAGCAAATCAATTTCAATCCTGAATGCTACTCTGTGAGGATGGGCAACATGAGCCCTGAGGGGATGTTTAATGAAATGCCGGCTGAGTGCAGACGCTGAGATGATCCTGCAGTTCAACAGGCCAGGGTCAGGGTTGTAAAATGCATTCATCATATGAAAAGTACAAGGCATTTCTGCCTGACATTTACAAGGTTTACGCAAATTTGAAGTGTTTGAATTAAGCTCCCCTCAAAAACATGTCATGTCAAGTCATGTTCTGCGAAGGAGTGATAACTTGTGTTTCAACATCATGTCCACAAAACATCACAATACATCATGCATCAGAACCAGCAGCGTTCTGATGCATCTCTGCTCAACTACGTCATAAATAATCCTTCATCCAACACCAAACTGAGGGGCAATTTAATGATTGTTTAATTTTAGTAAAATCTCCACCACATTGTTGTTATGTTTTAGAAATGTGCGGTTTCATGCTCTGCTGGTGTGTTTTTGATTGGTATGAGGATATGGGAAACAGCACCAATGTTTGATTTCAACCGCAGCGTCATGCAGTTGGCATCGGCAGAGACAGATTGTGTGCAAATATGTCAAGTGAGAACAATCACTTTATGCACATAGGCTCTTAGAATTGGCTTTGCATTAAAGGTTCAATGTGTAAGATATGCCAGAATTTAACTTAAACCATTGAAACAATAAACTAGCATTATCAACAGAATGTGAAGAGTTGACAGTGTTGACGTTGTGTCAAAGACGTCTCTGTATTGTGTTGCAGAGATATTGACTGAAGTTAGCATCTCACTGACAGTTCCGCTCCGTCCAGTGTGTAATACCACTTGTTCCTCTAGAGGTGATAGTGAGTCACTGTAGCTCCTGTCTGCCTCAGTACAGAGGGAGAAGAAGAACAGCTACCTGCTTGTAAATATTACAGCCATGTTCCGTGTCTGTTTTATAGTTTGTTTATTGGATTACATTCAAAGAGAAAACCCCCCGCACCACCTCGCTTCGCCCTCACAGCTGCCAGGAAGCTGTTTCTCTGAGTGTGTAGCTGTTGGCAGCCCCGGCGGGCTGCTCTCCTGGCTGCGCCGCCACCGGGAAGATGAGACAAATATGCGGGTCGTTTTCTAGTTTCTGCCACTTTGGATTTAGTCCAATAAACAAACGTAACGTTACACGGACTACAGCCCCGGTTAACTTTAGTGCCCATTAAACACAGATGATCAGCCCCACGTGAAGATTATAAGACCCCAGTGTTTTTTTACTGGCTCTCAGAGTGTCAGCAGTTTGGTCGAATTTTGGTATTCTTGCCCACTGACTGACTGACAGGCATCACACAGGAGTAAATGCAATACACAGTATAAAGAATAAATTACTATACAAGAAATATGCCAAACTGCTACAACTAAAATATAAACATTTCAGATTGTATGGAGTTTAGAGGTGAAATACTGTCCCCTATTTCTTTGGAGCAGGTGGCTTAGAATTACACATTGAACCTTTGAGCCATTTATTTCCTTTGTGCATTATAATTTCTGATGTCCCAGAACAGAGTAGTGATCTTAACTGATGATAGGATTAGGATAGGGGAGATTTATTGACCCATTAGTGTCTTTCAATTATAAATGTACACCTAAGAGCTCCTCCCTAATCCTCCTATTCACATCCATACTGGATACACACATTAGGGATGCATGCACATATTCTATCACCATTGTATTAAGATATTTGCCTCGTTCGTCTGCAACATCCTGACGATCATACATTCTTTAAATTATTGCTCACAATCGAATTATCTGCACTAGAAAATCAAATAGCAGACAGACAAAGTTAGTGACTGGCAAGTGAAGGTAGTGGAGCATAGTTTCCCTCAGGAGCTGGTAGAGACCAAAACAAAAAGGGAGAATTCTTTTACCTTGTGATCCATTTTCTAAATCTGATCTAAATAGTTTTCTCTCCTATGTTTATGACTTAACAAGGTGCAGAAAAGTTTTTGCCAGGATAAGCTTTTTAAAGTTACTTTTTTTTTTTACTCTAAACACAAGGTACATATATTGTTATGATTATAATACATTTCTAGCCAAAAGAAAAACATGACAGTAATGTTATTTAACTTGCTAACATACCATGTGCTTAGGTTTAGAGTGCAACTCACCTGAAAAGGAACCATGAATGCTTTTAGTCCTATTTAGAACACGGGGTAGTGGTGCACTTCAGCCTCTTGTGGCTAGAATTAGTATTATAACAACACCTTTTTCCCCGTCTGTTTCACGGATGGAAAGAAATGTAAGGAACTTACAAAGATTATCATTTCAAAACCTTTTTTAGTTTATTTTACCTGTTCTTAAATCATAAAAATAGGAGAGAACATTTTTAGATCAGTCTTAAAAATCATCAGAATTCTTTCCCAAACTTGCCTCTCAGGGCTTCCGTATAACACAGAGCCTAATGGAGAGCAAATATTGGAAACACGACTTGCTAATGTGTATGATCCTTTGTGTCTGCTGGATGTGTAAATAGGCAACTGCTCTCTAACACATTCACCATATGACCTTCCAAACCTGATAAAATGTCAGTATTGTATTTACAGCTTTGTGTGCTTCTCCTCAAGTGGCAAAAATAAAACAATGTATGCAAGCTTTAAGAAACACACTGTACATACAAAAAAGGACAATTGTGAAACGGTAACTGAACAATTTGTGTTTCATGTAACTGAAAAACAGATACAACCCAGGATGTACCCAGTATCCTGTTATTGCTTGAGATGAATCAGAATTTAATTGCTCACGCAATGCTACTGGAAATCAACCCCCGCTCACCCAATCAGCAAATGTTTGCCGCTCCACTGAGCTGTAACAGCAATGTTGGTAGTGGGACTAGCAATTTAGAAGTCACTTCCGCCGTATTAGTTACAGGAAAAATACGACTATTTTTTATTAACGTAGAAGGTTAATAGCAGAGTGTGTGGAAGCTTTTAATCTGGTGAGAGGAGGACATAGTCATCAATGGAGGAACATTTGGCATGCGGATGGAGAGGTGAGAAGACTGTAATCATCCAGATACAGCTGACTCTCACAGACACACACACACGCAAACACACTTGCACACTCACACACACACACACACACACACACACACACCCGCACCCACACCTCAAAGAAGCTTGTAGACTATAATGGTGGAATACATAGAAAATCTTAAGATAAAATAAGATGAATAACTTTTAATTGCTAAGTGCTATTGAATGTTAGTGCATTACACGAAGGAGTGTTTCTAATATTTAGTCAACCTTCATCAGCATACATTGGGTGGAGAAAATATTATAAGCACCACCTTATCATGTTAAACACTAATTTTAAGCAGATGTGTGTAAATGCCCGCAGAATCCCACTGAAAATCAGAGAAGCAGCCAACAAAACAGGACAAACGACAAAAAAAAACAGGGCAGCCAGCGTTTAAGGCAATCTCTGCACTGCCGCCGCAGTTGTAGAGTGAATCTTTTTCTTGAAGACGGACTTAAAATCAACACATCGCTGTTCAACTCAAATGCATTTTACAGATGTGATGTTTGCAATTGTCTTCCACACAGTTGATTGCCCTTCGGGGAGCCTCTTGACTCATCCAAGGTCTTAAAATAATGTTTTCATTTCTGTTCAGAGACTAGATAGGCTAGTATATTTGCCAAGAAAAAGTGAGCCAACTTAGAAGGAGAATTATGTGCTCTCTGGCTATGAACTAAGTAAGATTGAGTAGTTTATTGGATCTGCCAAAAAAAGAAGCTCCTCCCACACTCCAGCCTACACTTTCCACCTCTCCTTAGTACAGAGTTTGGCTGACATGACTCATAGGGTGGCGGCCTGCACCAACATAATGCATGTCCATGTTTGTGTCTTGGAGCTATTGTGAATCTCCACTACATTAGACCACACGACCAGAAATACAGCACATCGCCACCAGTGGCAACTTAATAAATCCAATGACTCAGACGGGCACAAGGAGGTTTACATTTGAGATGAGGAGTAAGGGTGAAGTATGGGTGGGTAGGAATACAGAACTATCTGAACTAAGGTCATTGTGATAAGGAGAAACCTGAAAATGTCCTTCTATACAAGTATAATGCTCTGCGACATGTTAAGCAAGCTCAGTTGACGTTGGTTTTGGATCAAAATGGTAAGAGGAAACATCTAAGTGGGTTCATCCTCAGATGAAACTGAATTTCTATCTATTTATTCCAGGATGATAATGCCTCCATCCACAGGGCAGGAGTCGCTTCGTTGTAGGGGCGGGTGTGTTGCGTTATGTACCATTGAGAAAAGGAAATACAAATCCAGGAAGTCCAGTTGGAGTAATAAATGAGTGAGTTTGAAGAAAGGTAGAACTTGTTCCTAGACTTTCCTATCTGAGTTATGTTCCTATTCTTAGATTTAGATTTATTTTGTGTCGCTTTAATTTAGTATATACACATTTATTTTATCCTGGTCAATTTCTATTTTGTTATTTATTTCCTTTATTTTCGAAAGATTTCCTGTCTCTTTTTGATTTGCTTATTTTTGATAGTGTTCCAATCTAAAAAAAACAAAACAATCCTATATATTTTATCTGTTTTATATCTATGAATGTACATTAATATAATTTTATAATTCTTTTATTTAAATGGAAAATAAGCATTGACATAACAATGTATGTATAATCTTTAACAATATAAATATATGATATATAATACATTGAAATATATAGATTAATACATTTGTTTTCAGTCAGTTTATAATACTCTGAGACAGGATTTTACAAATCTGAACAGTTACCAGGGCAACAATCATTTCATCTTTCGTCACAAAATCATCAGGTAATCAGAAAATTCAGCTTTCAGGTAACAAAGTAATATCAGGAATGTGAGCTCGCATGTATCTGATTGGCTAGCGCAGATGATGTTGTGTTCCAGCAAAAGTTGAGGCGGGGTTAACTCTTTGCTGGACAACACTGCGTTACTTCGCTGGAGCCCCCTGCGTTGGCATCCTCATTGTGTCCATAGACTGGTCTCATTGAAATTAATGAGGAAGCTGCACTTTTTTTTCATGCAGGGCTGAAGTCAGCCTAAACAAGACCACCATCAAAATACCAAATCAGGGAGTATAGTTAGTAAGAAATGGTGTTCATCACTCCATTAGAGGCCCAGAGACTACCCAGCAGATATGAAAAGGAGAACTGGAGCTGTGTTGGTGACTTATGGTGGCCTAACACCTGAACAAGCTCCCCTGTACATCTGTACATGCCAATGTCAAACTCCCGCTCTTTCACTGCACTGTTTCAATCTCAAGTACTTTATTTTCTATGTTTGCTGTAGAACTTCTATCTAAATGATAGATCCAAATACAATACACGGCACTTTACAAGATGTAAGTAAAGGTATTCCTGGATTGGACTTTCTACACATGAACTGATGTTCCTCCAACTTATAACAGCCCTGAACATGTCTGAGTTTAAGTTGAGTGTATAAGGCCATCTTTTAATCTTATGACCAGATCAGGTGGCACAAAGCTGTGGCGTCCTCTTTTCTTTCACCACCCACACACCACTTGTGGACGTCTTCCCTTTCTTTAATTGGACACCTTGTTCTCCCTGCATAAGCAGGAGGCCACTTGAACAGGCTTATTGAAAACATTTACACAGAAGTGGACCAACATATTATTTGGCTGGAATATCACAATTCCTTGATTGATTTGATTTATAATCAATATAAATCAGGGGTCCCCAACCACCGGCCCGTGGATCATTTGGTATTCTTTATGTATTATGTTATATATATTACAGTGTAATAATATTATAAATAAAGTGCATAATATAAAATGGAATAATTACATTTACATTGTATATGTTATAATTAAATTATATGTTTTGAACTTTATTGCAACACACACACATCCCGGCCCATAGAAAAATTGTCTGGCATGAAACCAGTCCGTGGTGCAAAGAGGTTGCAGCCCGCTGATATAAATGGTACAGGTACAAAACGTATGAAATTATAAAATATGACTAGAAATGACGTCCCTTTTAAATGCAATTAGTTAAGTTGTAAACATATTGTCAGAGTAGCCTAGTGCTATGCAAGTCAACTATAGTCCAATAGTTTAAATGCGCTATATGCATTAATGCTATGCTATGTCTTGAAACCAGTAATATCGCAGTGTTGGTTGGGAGATCTGCATTTATTATTATTATTATTATTTGTCATTTAGCAGACGCTCTGATCCTACAGGGACAGTCCCCCGGAGCAACTCGGGGTTCTGCCTCTTACTTAAATCATGTGTGTGAGATGCCCGCCCTGCTTGCCTCTGTCATTTACTTAAGTGACTGTCACTGAGACTGCCGTCCATGAATGGTGCCAACAAGATTACAAGATTAGATTTTTGAACATGCCCTGGTGTTTGTTGTGTGCTGTGTTGTTCAGTTCTGTCCATGCTCTCTGCTGTAAACTCTCCAACTGCTGCTCCTCTGAGCTTGATTATCACTTCATGATTATCACGAGACTGGAGACACATTTTATTGTCATATTGTGAGCAGTGCGACTGCTGCGACTCTTCGCAGCTCTAAATTCAATGGGACACACACACACACACACGCACACACACACAGGTCAACTTCTAACCAGAACGAGCTGTTTTCCATTGCCTCTGTTGAGGCCAGCACATCATTATTTCTGTTTGGATGAAGCCCTGTCACATGTGTGTCACAGTCTCTGGATGTTTCATCTGCAATACCGCCTAGAGAGTTTGTTATTTATGATTAAGTGCTCCCATTACATAAAGGGGGTCAATAGGTGTATAAATAATACAATTTTAGAAGTGTTTGTTTTTGTTATCACCGCCATCTAACGTGTATAAATAGCAACACATCCTGATACCGAAGCGACAGAATAGGTTGTTTGCAAATGACTCCCAAAACGACATATATGACTGTTCTATTTAACGTTGTGAAACGGTCGCACTTTGAAACAAGTTGTGAAGCACGTTGTGAAACACCTCGTGAAACACCTTGTGAAACAGAACTACTTGGTTAGCTTTAGGAAAAGGTTATGGTTTGGGTTGAAATAAGTATGTTTGTTACATACTGAAGTAG
This sequence comes from Bovichtus variegatus, assembly GCA_943593645.1. Taxonomy (NCBI): domain Eukaryota; kingdom Metazoa; phylum Chordata; class Actinopteri; order Perciformes; family Bovichtidae; genus Bovichtus; species Bovichtus variegatus. The sequence goes on along the minus strand of CALSCE010010638.1, from coordinate 6,394,943 downwards.
TTGACGTAGTTACTATGTTACATAAGAGACGTGTACAAGAAACATGTGTTGTACTTATTACCTTTTTTAAACTGCAAATTTGTCAACATCCATTTTATCTAATAAGATAAAGTTCAGACGCATTTTTGATTTCTTTCTCCAACGTCTCCATTTTTGCTTTGACCAACGCCCAGCATAATCCCGTTGACCTCATCAGAAAAAATCTCAGTCCCATTTTGTGGACTTAAAAAGCAATTGTTACCAAAGACTTTAATTTGTATCTGCAATATTAATCATTTATATAATAAAAGATTGATACTTGTTGCCCGTGCATTGAAACAACATTGCCACGTAACATATCGCGATACTATGCTGTATTGACGTACGTACTAGCGTAGTAACGTTGTGACATACGTAACACAAAATAACTCAACGTATTGACTTTTGAGTTCACACCATCTACCCCAACCTCTTTCCAATGTTGGCTTTGTCGCTCTTTATAATACTACGGCCGACTTCTTCCTTAGCTCTTGGCATAATTACTAATTCAATTAAATTACTAATAAAAAATGACCAGAGGTCGCTGCCTAACAATTAATGTAAATATGGGTCGTAATAGGCTGCTTCCAGAAACGACCTATATGGACATGAGGACAGCTTTATAAATTGTGTTTGGACTTGATTTTTTATTTTTCTTTCAAAGCGAATAGCTCATATGAGTTGACTAACAGGCTGGGTGATGGTGGTATTGAGGTCAGGCTTTGCTGACTCAAACAGCAGGTCTGAAAGGCGCATCGCAATTCACTTCAAATGAAATAAAAAGAGCAGGCGAGAATGTAAAAAAAACATTGTTTTACTGTACCTTGAAGGCATGAGGACAGTATATCGGTATGTGTCAGAGGAATGTTTATCACTATGTAACAGCGTGAAATGGTTACAACAACAGAGAGACGTAAGGATTGGATTAGAGGACTGTTTAATGAGATCCATGTGGATCGAACCCAAGACCAAGTGAACGCATATGGATCAAGATATGTTGTTTCCCCGGCCAGACATTGTAATGTTTCCATCAAAGAACAATTACAGAATCAGGCTTAAACATAGGATGGTTTAGCAGCGAAGAAATGACCAAATGACAGCAAATGGATAAAAAAGGAAAAAGATCAATCAATACCGATTAAAAGTATGATAACAATCTGTTTTCCTCTTCAGCATAAAACTGAAATTAATGAATGAACAAAAGGTTAGAGGATCAATTTTGTCGGGCACACATTTCAAGTGTCAAAATCATTTAATCTTAATCTTTACATGAATAATGAATTATCCTCTATTCACACGACAGCATCTGAAATTGTTCGACTGTGCGTGTCACAATGTCCCGGCTCCTGTGACTCACATCGTCACAGATTCGTGACGTTGAATCAGTCAACAGCCGATGACATGGCACGTCACTCAGGGAGTCAAAGATCAGGGGACAGAATTAATAAACGCTGGCTTTTATCGGAGACATGCAACCCATGGCTCGACAGCGTCAGCCAAAGATCAGCCGTTATGACGTCTGTTTATGGGCATGAATCACAGCACAGTGGCCTATCGTACACTAGCGAGTCTGAAATCCTCTTGAACTCTGGGAACGGAGAACAGATCAGTCATCTGAATGTGTTTGTGTAACGATTTCTGGGGGTCATTTAAAGCTGCAATAAGTAACTGTGAGGGGAAGAGAGAGAGAGAGAATGTGGAGGAATCTACCTCTGTACCAATGCGTTCATTATCTGCTGAGAGACATTTTTTTGCCTTTTTTAATTTCCTCATATAGTTTTTCTGAAGGCTATGTAGCACAAGCTTCATCAATGAAATGCTTCAGGTTATAGTTTAGGCAGAGAGTTAAAGGCGTTGGGAGTTGTTGGGATCTGGCAAAGATCCTTACTAAGAATGTGGGAGTCACATGGCCAAAGAAGACAGTCTGGCTGGGAGGCTTAGCTAAAGGCAAAATGTTCTCAGGCATTAATAATAAAACTTTTTTTTTTTAATTAAATAAAAATTCTGATTTGATATTGTCTAACATTTAATGTTGCTCTTTTTGTCACAGCTCCTGTCTATTCCTTGTGTTTGCTGTTATTCCACTCTCCTCTGTCTTCCCTGTCACGGGTTTGCATCTTTGTGTGCATATGTGTGTGTGTGTGTGTGTGTGTGTCTCATATCCTGTCTTGCTGCACACCTGGGCCATCATTACAGAAAAATATATATCCTAACTGCTTGTCCGATCTTAACTCAAGTTTCAAAGATAGTAAAAGTCCTATTTCCCTATTACAGAACAAAATCTTCAACTCTTGACAGTGTCATATCCTATCTCAGACTTCCTATAACTACGTATATATATATATATATATATATATATCTGTGAATTTGATTCTTTTTTTGATTCTAATTTAGGATTCCTAACTTGGGAAACCCCTGAGTTTGGAAAGTTGTCTAAGAGGTCTATCCTAAGATAACATAGGATTTCTTCGTAAAAGCAGTTAGGAAACATGCTTCTATGAAAGCAAAAATCCTGAATGTCATACTAAACTGAGTTAAGATAGGATTTCAGACCTAGGAAGTTTCTGTATGAGGCTGCTGGAGTCTGCCTATCAGAACACATTGCTTTCTTGCACTCTTTGCCAGATCGTTGTTCCAGTCTCAGTGGTAGCCACGCTCAGTCCAAGCGCTTGTATCTTTTGATAAGAGTATTTCTTGTATTCTTGTTTTCTGAGTTACAATCTCTCTCCTGCTTCCTCAGCCAGCCACGCTGTCCAGCAGCTCTCCATTCCACCTCTTCTCTCTGTCGTCTCCAGTCATCCCCACTCTTCACCCCATCTCTACAGTCGTCACTGCTTAAACCACTTAATTAGCCTCTTGTTCTTTGTTCTGCGCTTGGGTCCGCTTTCAAACCAACCTGACACTTTTAGTTTTACTGTTGTGATTGGCTTTGCAAATTTATATGGAGGTAAGGATGGAGCTTTTTTTTTTTTAGGTCAAGCCGAACTTTGTGACTAACACTGAGTTTACATCTTCACACAAGCAGAGTCCGTGCCTTTCAGTAAGCATATTCTAACAGAAATAAATAGATTTGTGCTTCTTCTTGAGAATCATTGAATGGGCTTCGAGCAGCCTTAAAGGAATTTTATTTTGGCCTCTTGAGGACAGTGGGAAAAAATGTAAACATCATTGACATAATGTCACCTTTTAATATAAATCTATTATAATGAACATTAGCAAACAGTTGCCTATATCATGCAGACACAGAGCAGCATTTCTTGTGTGTTGTTGTGTTTCTGACCTCCCGATGAATGTAAGTCTCCTTTCAGCTCTGTTTTGGTCTCCTCCAACTCTGGAGAAAAATATCAGACTCTATTAACTGCTAAATGCTCCACTACGTCTCTTGTTCTGTGCTGGGCAGGTAGCGTACAGTCGGTTTATCAGAGCTTTTTCTGAAAACAGCTGCCTGCTGCGAAAGGAAAGATGGTTAGTTAGAGATCTAAAAGAACCAAAACAAAGTTGTGGGCTGTAAAAACCAAAACAAATAGCAAAAACGCTCTGTTGAGGCAAGGGGAGCTGCAGAGTCAGGTGACACTTCTCTTTGGGTTAATCACTTACATAATCATTTGATCCATTGTTTATATATATTTAAAAAAATACAAAAAAGGTAACAAAAGCTAGATCCTAAATTACCTGACAGTAAATGATAAATTGTAAAAGTAAACCCACAGAAAATACATTCTGTATGTTTTTCCAGTTGAAACTGTTGACTTTGACCTTTGTAACTCCTCTCAGTAGATCGATAGATGAGAAGCATGTAAGTTGACATTACAATCAAGTCTGGAACAACACCGTAGACAGTTATAAGTTATCAGACTCGTATCATCTCCTGGAACTGCATTTATCTTTAAAGTCCTATTTGTAGTTTGGAATACATTTTGCAGCGACGCAAATTGTCATTGCCTCCCACATACTGTCCATCTGTAAAGTCTGCAGTGCAACATCTTGGTCAGAATCCATGGAAAAAACATAGATTGTAATTAGGGGTTACATCAGCATGGGATGGATGTCATTTTCCTCCACATGGGTGCCCAATTTATGGTTGAATTCTGAGGTTGAAATCCTGGAGAAAGTGAAGGCGCAGCTGTCAGTCTGGTTCAGAAGGGGCGGCATGGAAGGAACGGGGAACACACAGGGTGGTAGGGCACTTGAGGTTTCGCTATAGCGTAGTCTTGGACTGCTATCTGCATACTTGATCATGAGCAGTTCGAGGTCCATTTTGAACACTGTGTGTGGGAAAAGCTACTGTCGGCAGGTCAGTTTCGGCCAGGTTATTACGATGGCATGCTTCGTAACACAGGCATAATATACAGAGGATGTAGCACATAGTTGTTGCATATAACACAATGCAAAACAGGAAAGAGAGCTATATACAGTTTCATATGATATAATCTTGGGGATCTTGGGAATGGGGTTAAATGATAGGGTGCACTTCAGTCTAGAGAAGTGCAGATGACACCAAAAACCTCTCACGATATAACGCCACACAGTATCCACTCATCCAAACATCGCAAAACACCAATGAGCCAAAGATAACACACTGATGTATCTTTATTACATCTTTGGAGGAAAATAACATGCTGAACTCCGGAGACGTGGTAAACTTTGTGTAGGTCAGCGTCCACACCGGTGACACTGTGATTATGACTGAGTAAATATTTTACATGGCAAAAATGGGAATTAAGGATGAAAAGGAGGATAGAAAACCAAACAGATGTGTAATTACATCCGTGCCATGCCCTTTGAAGCCATATCGCCCAGTAGTGCAGAGGTCACATAAGGCGTACAAGGACTAGCACGGCATGTTGCTAATCGAGGTCTCACAGTAATTTGAAGGGATGGCTCAGATTTCTTTTGAAGTGGAGTTGTATGGGGTACTTGCATGAGTGTATTACTTACAGAAGATGGCGGTCTGCACCCCCTATGGTTTGGAGAAACATACAGAAGTACCGGCATGGAAGCAAAGCAACGTACTGCTGTGGACGGGTTCATCAGCAAAATGTATTTTACATAAAGAAAGGCCTAACTAAAAAAATCAATATCAGTTTAAGCGTACGCTATATTCTCCTGTGTGTTTCTCCAAACTGGGGGTGTGCAGACTAAGTACCTCATACGTACATTGGCACTACTGAACTATCACTTTAACACTAACAAGCTGGGGTGGTGGTAGTCTAGTGGTCAAGTACTCAGGCTCAGGCTTCAACATAGAACACCAGAAGGTCATGAGTTCAACACCAGGCTGCCCCCACTGTTCTCCTGACAAGACATTTAACCCTGTGTTGCTCCAGGGGACTGTCCCTGTAGTCAGTTCAATGTAAGTCACTCTGGATAAGAGCACCTGTAAAAAAAAAAAAAAAAAATAGCAATGAGTCCACAGTGTGGTAATAATGGCTGGTATTCATTTCCAAACATCTATGAATTAACAACCAGGGGCTGCAGCATAACATCAAGTAAAATGACAGCAATATGAAATATCATCTTCATATCTTTCTTAAAGGGCAAAGCGCCTCATGTGGGATATGAAAGTCGAAGGACGATGCCGTGTCTGGTGAGTAATAGGAATGAATGATACTGAGTGAGTCAGGATACCTGCTGCAACTGTATTAGCCCCCTGCTATTTTGTGTTTGATACTAAAAACATGAGATACTGCAGGGGAGACTCGTTTTTGACAGAGTTGCCAATTTATGAACACAATGACACTAATCTTATAAATATGAATCACACTGCAACTCGTCCTGTTTGTGGCCAAAGCGAGGCGGTTTGAGTCAGGGATTTGGCATCTCCGGTTTCAAATGTTCCTTTGTTGCTGTCTTTAATTTGTGACCTCACAGGTTAATCATCTCACCAAGATTTGATGTTGGATCGTAGGTTTTTCTGAGCGAGTTTGTCTTCAGCGGATACTGTAGGCTTCTCTGCTGCTCCAGCTGGAAGGAATGATATATGGATCCTAATGTTTGCTATTTATTCTCACGAACTCTCAGTGCTGAACTATTCCCTGGATCTCACCTGCACTCTGAATCAGGTTGGCTGCTTGGCACGCGCATCGCTGGAATGAAGAGATTCGAATAAGGGAAACTTGGAGAGAAGCACACACGAATATATGGAAAGGTCAAGGAAAAAAACTATAAAACTTAATCACAGAGTGTGTTAGAAAAATGGTTTCATATATCCTCTCAGTTGGTGGTAAAAAGTTCTGAGAACATTTTAAAGCATTTTTATTTCCCTTGCTTTAATGAATAAAGTGTTCCAGGATATCAGGTTCTTTGAAGATGCTTTAGATTACTGCTGGGAAAGTACTGATGTCACCACAAAATCAAACTATCAATCACACTGCAAATACACATTTATTTGGAGAGTGTGTGTGTGTGTGTGTGTGTGTGTGTGTGTGTGTGTGTTTGTGTGTGCGTGTGTGTCCTGATGTAAATATTAGCGGGTATCACATTTTTAAGAGCAACTGAAATTCAGATTTTTTTATTTCTGTAAATGATCAAAAGAAGTCAAAGGGAAGTTGGAAGACATGGAAAAGGGCAGAGGGGAGGACAGACAAAGCGCTGGGTTATAAATGCAGGGTTGCTCAGTTGTATTTAGCCATGTGTCAAAAGGGGTATGTGAGATGAGAAACAGCCTTCGGTGCAAGTAACCCTGGTGAATGGTTGGATAAACACACAAACACAAAGACAAACATGAATAAAATTGAAAGTCAGACAGAGGGGACTGGTGGGAGCTGCAAAACAAGTAAGAAACCTATGGGTTTCATTCATGACACATAGTAAATGTGTGTAACATTGACAATTGCAACCTGGTAAATGTAGGCACTGCCAGCATGGCTCTGTAAACTCTGCTTTCTCTGTCAATAAAGCAGGCACTGAGGAATTTACTGCTTCAATTGACTACATTTACCATCAACACTGATAGGAGATCCACATAAAAAGGTGACACACTTCCCCCTTAAATTGATGTGAAAAAGGCAATAGTGCCAGTGGAAACAGTGTTTTCTTCACTAGCAGCAGCTTTACAGCATCTCAAATAGATGGCATATGGAACGTGATGATGCAGCAAGTGAATGCCAATAGAATGCCCAGATACAGATCAGCCTCCGAAAGTAACAATACCAATCATGATTAAATTAACTGTGACGCTGTTTCACTCAGATGTCCTGATAAAACGTGACTGTCCCGCTGAGAGAAGCTGATCAACGTGTTGATATGTCGCTTTCAATTATTGCCATGCGCTCACAGAATTGAAGCTTTATGAGCAGCAACAAGGGCTCTTCGAACTACGTTAGCCCTGGTTTCAGGCGACAGGTTGTACAAGTAGCCCGAAAGATAGACCTGCAGACACTACTCAGGGCTGTATATTTAGTAAAAGCATTTTTTACAGTAGATATTCTCCTAAAATATGCTTAAATTGGTCATCATTCAAATATATGATAGTGAGCACTTAAAAAAGATGCAAACATGATATTTATCAGAGTTTGAGGTCTCTATTAACAAAAACTAAATGTGATTTCAGTGTATTGATACAACAGTTACATACAGTAGCATTGCTATTTCTTCTATTACACAACAAGTCATTTGGGAAGCCCATTAACCAGTTTCATAAGGATGTGTTATTTGCTATATCAATATAGATATATTAAAAGGGAAACAACGTTCACATATTACTTTCCGGGGTTTTTTTGGTCAAAGAACTTGTTGTGTCACTCCCACCTCTGAAACCAAACCTACGTCCTTGGTGAACCTGGTGAAACTGTCATAGACTTTATTATTTACACAGATGCTTTTCCCACTGTGACAAATCTTCCATGAAACATGCTTTTCGACCTGTCACACAACACACATTTTGGTCAATGGTAACGGCTACTGTATTTATTTAGATTTTTGTTGTTTTCTTTTCTCGCTTCCAACTCAATCCACCGACTTTGCACTTTTCAGTTCAACCAATCAGATTTTGCCACAACCACAGTGAGCCAACCATCTCGCAGCTGGTTGTTCTTCCCACACCAGTGTCTAGACTCCATCAGAGGGATACTCCTGTGCAGTTTACGGTGGGACTACCCATGTATACTGATGATGTCACAATGTGGTCTAATTGCCAAATAAGAAAATTCTCTCCAAGTTTCCCTGTTATAAATTCATTTAAATCTCCTTCTTTCAATTATTCTCTCTTCATAGAAACAACATAATTTATTGCTGCATTGCATTGCAGTAATTGCTGCAACGGAGCCATTATATTATTATTAGTTCCACCTGTGCTTTTCCTGCTTTGACTGTCAATAAATCTGATTCCTTCCTGGAGCAGTAAAAAAGAATGCTCTGGTTAGCATCAAGATTCAGGTAAGCAGGATTCAGAGAGCAAAATGACGTGATGAGATGGACAGATGTTTGACACAGAAGAGGAGCGGTTGATGCTCATCAAGCATTTTATTTTTGGTTTCCAAAATAAAGTTTGGGAACCACTCTTCTAAGCAATCTGTCTGCTGTGCACCAGTTGATTACTGTCCTGGAAACAAACCAATGCCCAATGTTTAGAAGAGCAAATCCACTGACTATACTCATTGGCGATAGTGGGTGTTGTGTTATATTGATTGATGATGCATAAATAATGCACTAGATAAAGAAATACCCATTACAGTCACCCTGGGGATTCAATTCAACATTTTAAAGCCTAATGTGTCTTTTTCAGGTCAAATACTGAGAGCAGCAAAATGGATATTCACACATTATAAATAACAACTTCTCCCTAACACATCATTTAAATAATGTGGTCATGGGGTCAGTCCAGCCAAGCCAGATTTAATGATTACAAATGAGCTTTCTTTGATTGTGGTGCGTGTGCCCATTCAGCTCAAGATACTCTTTCAGCAGGGATTTGTAGTTGATGTGATGATGGCTTGAGGCTTGGCAAGACATATTGATTTCCTTATGGGACAACTTGCTATTGGCTTAAAATAGTTTTGAAAATCTCATATTAATTTGATGAGTAAGAAAGGTCTTGTCCACTTTAAAAGCATATGTGTCGTGAATGACATGTATTGATCTGCTGTAGTAATGTATTTCTTTCCAGGGACAGGGACAATTCAGATAAATATTGCATAAATTAAACAAATGCAAAAGATGTAATGCATATAAAACATCTGGCTGGAAGTAATTTGCAGACCCCCATCCCTGGTTAGGCTTTTAAATTCACATTCACAAATTCTCATCTGTTTCTATTTCAAATTCTTTCAGCACCTTGAGCTTTGCTTTTCAGCCTACGCTATTTCTCTTCATCCATGTAGGATCCCAAACAAGTGGTATTAATACCAAGCAGGCCAACTGGCAAGCATCTCCGGAGACACTAAACTCCGTCTTTGTAAGGGGAAACACCCCGAGGCTTCACTGAATTACATGAATAAATCCCCATATTGAGGAGCTTATTACGGACAAGCTTGTGCGGACGGTATGTTTTCTACGTCAGTCCTCACTTGGAGTGGACTAGTATATTTGCTATTCTTGCAGGGGGAAATACAAAGATATGTAACTGAGGGTTGTGCCAGGTAAAAGGCTATGTTACTAGCATATTAACATTGATAACAAGCTGATGTGAAGCATGTTTAGATGCTAACATACTAACTATGGGTCATCTTTATGTTCCCAGGGTCCTTATTGTAAGAGATTAGTCAGGGCTATCTTCCCAGTTCAAGGGAGATGGATCTTTCAAATGCAGTTCACCCACTGTGGAGATATCATGTCTAGAGAAAATCCCTAATGTGTCAACATAGAACCCTGGGGACATAGATACGCTCCCACTAACATCAGCTAAAGCGGTGTTGAATTTGGCCATTATCTTTGAGGTGAACTACTGTTAAACAAGTGAAAAGTGTTTTATATTTCCAGTAACCTAAACAAAAGTCTGAGACTGGGACCAAGTTCCTGTTGTTACCTACAGTAACTTTAACCAGCTTTTCTTCTTCTGCTTTGCTTTGAGCTCAGAGCAAACATTAGCACAGTAATATATAGTATGCGTCATACACGCTTGAAAAGTCAGGTAATCATCAAAATCATTATGGATCTGACTGAATGTCCCTAGAAATGTGGTTGTCGGATTTACCAAGACACTTCCTTTTTCCACTTCTAATTTGCACCACACAGTTACTCATAATTGATATTAATAATATAATAATAGGTCATATAACTGAGGGTCTGACGGATCACAATTTAAGGGAAGGGGGTTAGAGTCTGAGAAGAGAGACTGATCAGCAGATGGTTCTCACAAGTGTAGTAATACAAATGCACGCATGTGTTTGTGTTTGTGTGTGTGTTTATAACACAGGGTTCATTGCTATTTCCCCAAATATTTGCCTTGGGTGTAGGGCTGGTCAGTGGCTGGGTGTCGGGTCGTGGAGAGAGAGAGCGTGTCTGTAGCGAGTCAGTGCCTTTGAAAGGAGATCAGAGCGAGTTCTGGCCTAATTACCAGCATGTTTACACCGACACATCTGGGCCGCGCCGCTGTCTGCTGAGTGACGGGGAACATGGAAGAATATAATGGGAGCAGGTCAATACGGACAAATTCATTCAGCCAGGGATGAAAACACATGTTGTCCACAAGGTGTAGCGGCAGCCGATAAACTTGGTAACAGCGTTAAAGGTACATTACTTGGAGTAAAGTGTATTGTTTCAATTTTAACAAAGTTACAGTCATCTATCAAAGAAATGCCACAGCTTTCGTTTAAAAAAAAACATGCATTCTTAAATGGAAGATGAATGGTCCAAACAATGATTGACTCCATCCCTGTGCAGATGAAAAGTTCATGAAAGTTGATTCTCTCCGAGATAGGATATTACATTCTTTGACGCTATCATACAGTAGTGTATTCCCTTGATCTTTTTTTAAAAGTGCTACTTCAGTGATGCACACGTAACTTTTTCTTCGTTGGATGGGACTGGGTCATCGAGTGCCTTCTTAAGCCATCAGCAATTTTTTTGGAGTACTTCTTTTGACATATCAGTCCACAGACACATATCTCACACATATTCTAAATAAAAAACTGGGCTGGGATCTGACTCTAGGCAAGTACAAATTACACCCGGTCAGACCCGCAGACTGTGTGTCTATACCTGACTGTTAATTAAGTGATGGAGCATCATTCTGCTGCCAACGTGTTCTCTCTATTGGGCTCTGTTGGGGTTGACCACATTTAGGATCAGGTCATCAACTATCTTCAGGTCTACTCAGATGGTCCCCAAAGGATGTATCTTAAAAGACTTTGGCAGTGCCCTGACTTTGAGGTCCATGAGGTTGACATTTGCAGTTTGGTGTCTTGACAAATGTTGAATGGACTCCAATGAAATTCGGCACAGATATCTATAGTGGAGAGGATGAATCCTAATAATTTGGGTGATCCCTTTACTTCTCCTCTAGTGTCATCATCAGGAAGAGCTCTATTATTTTCTTTGCCTCCCTTTAAAGTAGGAACAAAGCAATGGTTGCTCACCTTACTCAGTTCTTGGCTTTGAGGTTGGCAATCCAAGCAAATCTGAGGCAGCCTTATAAAATACCTTTATTAGGACAAAGGGGACCAACCCATGTTGACTCACTGACATGATCTGATGCTGATTTTATTGCAATGCTCGCCACAAGGTTATGAACATTGATCGAGCTTAGCAATCATTACTTCATTCCTATACTTGCCATGACCTTGAGCACATGATTTTTACCTCAGCCAAGGAGGTTATGTTTTTTCGGGTTTTGTTTGTTCGTCTGCTTGTCAGCAGAATTACAAAAAAAGTACTGCCATTTTTAGTAATGGTGTAATTTCCTTGCAAACGCCTGTGGGAGTGACTAAAAAGAAAAATGAGTAAAGAGTGATATAATATTTTGTTTGGTGAGATAAGCCAAAGCTTGTGGGAACTCACATGAAACTGCTCAATGAGGAATTGTATTGTCACGCAGTTGTCATTTTCAGGCCCTTTTATTTCAGGGTGAAATCTATAGGCTCTTATTTGGGGTATCATTTACTGCATAGCTGCCATGCAGTTTTCACAGGAATTAAAAGAGATGTGAATTAATTGCCCAAATTAAAGTGTAGTAGAAGTGGAGTCCCCTACTGCTTACTCATTTACTCATTTGTGAACCGCAGACAAGTGAATGTGTAGAGGCTTTGATTGCTGTTTCACTTTTAAAGCAGCCTCAGCGGGGAGCCAAGGGAAATGCCTGCAGGCCGTAACCACACTTCCTGCACAAGCCTACCTCCATGGAATACACAAACCCAAAACAGCTATTGGTATTAAGACACAACTTTCTCTTATCAACACTGCTGCAGAGAGATTACAACAGTTTGTTCCAAACATTTGTATTATTATGTCTTAAATGACCCGCGTTACCTATGAGCAGAGGGAACAAACACTTGTCTTAATTAGAAGCAGAGACAATATTCATCATTTAAGCTATGATTCATTATTACCTAGGCAACGAATGTGCCAAAAAACGTTTGCTTAAATTAAATCCTTACCAGAGATGGTACCACAGCTCTTCATATTGTGTGTAAAACCCTGCAGCAAAACAATCAACTCCCTTTCACTGAAGAAAATAAACTAGTTTTTAGCCTCTACAATGAGTGGGGTGTTTTACAGTATCTCAATTTGAACTGGACTGTCATATTGAAAAGATCGGCACCGTGTCAGTGATGTGAAGACCATGCCTGTGCAGGCAGCCATTGTTTCCTCCATTGTTCTCCCTGGTGACTTAAATAAAGAGAGTCTCCAAAGCCACACAGCTCTAAATATGTATTTCTGCTGTGCTAATTACAGACTGCCTGTCGAGAGGGCACTGAGCCCACAACGAGGAATGGCTAAATATACCAAAACAAAAACAAAGCTTCCAAACGGAAAATTTTAAACATTTATACAGAAAGTCGTGGGGGGAAAAAAAAACGTAAATATAACTGTAAAGGTGACTTTTTGTGTGTGTTTGTTTTATTGAAGTGGGAGCGCGGCAGTGACAGGAGTTGGTGGTTTGGTCACAAGCTTTAAAATGTGACAGTGGAGTGGGAGCTATTATAAAAGGCCAGAAAGGTCCCACTGTCAGTAAAGCAGAGCAAGCAGCTGAGAGAATTAAGACACAAGTAACAGTCATTCCTCTTGTTTTACAATGGCTCAAATTAGGTGGCCAGTTTCAAATTTTAGCCACACTGCAACAATGTGACCTGGTTCCAAATCATATGTTGCCGCTTGGTCTCATTCCCAAGACGTCAAATACCAAGGTTTTATCATGTCCTGCCTTTTATTCCGACGCCCAAATAAACAAGGTACACCTGGATTCCACCGGTTGGCTGCGCTGCGTTCTGTCTGCGGCCGGATGTGTTTGTTTCCTATTTACACATCAATCAGACACGTGTTTCAGGCTACCTGATGAATGAAAGTTCAATATTCGCTCTGTTTTGAAATCTGTTTTGGTCCCCACCAACTCCTGAGGGAAATATCTGGTTCTTTAGCTGCACACTCTGCCATGTGATGCTGGACAGCTAGTGCATAGGGTGTTTATCCAACCCAGGCTCACTCTTTACTATAAGCGTCTGTATGAGACGCACCAGGCTTTCAACTAACTCCAATGTGTAAACCAATTCGCGTCACTGGGCCTCTTCAGAGCAACTGACAGTTTATAGAGTGAGGAAGTCCGCGTAGGGCGGGTGGGAGCAGTAAATGGGTCAAACAAAAACAGACTTTTACGAGGAGACTGCTGTTTGTGTCCAAAAGTCAAAAGTCAACGTTGACTTATTTGAACTTACTTTTGTTACGTAACTTGCGTACTTAACTAACGGCAGTTATTTTAAGCAACATACTTATTTGAACCAAAACCACAATGTTTTCCTGAGGCTAACCAAGTACTTTGTTGCGCGAGTAAACCTTAAAAAGAAGTACACCTTTTAGTTGAAGCCCTGGTTATTTGATGAGTTGGGAGTAAGAATGTGTTGGTTTATCACATATTTTTTTTGCTAAAAAAAACCAGCTGCCTGCTACAGTTGGAAGCGGGTTGATGAGAGCCGTGAGAGTGAACCAGAACAGTTAAGTCGCAGGTCCTAAGACCAAAACAATGAGCTGAATGACACTAAACACTCGATAGAGTTGAGGGGAAGTGCAGAGTTCAGTGACAATTATCTGTGGGTTCATCGCTATGAGCAGCACTTTTCACATAATATATAGTCATTTGGTTCATTGTTAATATAAAAACATTGATTAGTGCAGCTTCATGCAGTAGGGCGAGTAATCGAAATAGTGCTGCTAAATTAAATGAGTTTAGAATCCAAATTTCTCTAACATTCCCTGACAAAAAGATATTAATTCCTATGTAATCAGAGTTGAAACGTCTGCGCTGTATCTTCTTGTCTGTCAAATTGTAGTTGTATCCCTGTAAACCAGTGCCAGATTCCAATCCACATGGCATGCCTCTGAGGAAAGATGGTGCTGCATGACAAAGATGTTCTTCGCAGGGATATAGCAAAGTACGTCTGTTGTCTAAAAATGTGTTGATCTAAAAGGAATTTCAAATGAAACAAATGATTCAAGTGAAACTGTAAGCCTTGGTGATGCTTCAAAATTCTAACTAAAAGATGTTTGCAAACATTTGGAGCTATATATGGATTTACCCGCTACACCCCCAAAATCCTGCAATAATCCTGGCACCTCAGACAGTAAAGGCACGTACTGTAAATCTCCAGGTTTTCTCTTGGAGAAACTTGTTCACATTTTTGTCTGTGAGTAGTACCAGAAGGGTAATAATCTAATTTACTACTCCAGTGCGATCATAGCCGTGCCACGTGTGTCGATTGCCATCACTTTACCAGTCATTTCACCAGCCCCCTCCCGACACACACACACTCCTACCTCGCTCCCAGCTCAGATGGAAGTGCTCTGACACAGCCTCCAGGAAGGTGAAATGTTTTACTGTTCACACATTTCCCCCCTCGCTGAACTCAAATGACTCCTCTCTTCCCTCCCTGCAAAATAGCGTTCCTTGAGATCCTTCAGCACCGCCACTCAACGGCACGTCTGACACATCTGGGAACCAAGAGTGGATTAAGTGCTCTGTGTCTACAAGTGTTTCTGAAAAATGAGAGTGCATGAAGGGCTGAAGAATGGAAGCCCTGCCACAAGCCTGGACTGGCATGTTGAAAACCGTGAAGAAACGTGGTCAGAAACAATCTGAAAGCATAACAGCATATTTTATGAGATAGACTCGGAGGCTAACCAGCTTGTGTTGATGGCAAGTTGTGTTAACGGTTTGATAAAGCTGTCATTGCAAGCTGCTGATAGTATTATAACAAACTCTTTGCTATAATACATTCATTGTGGTGATGAGTAGCGGGATCATTTCTCATAAAAAAAATCTACTTTGTGAGAGCAATGTTGTCTGGAGCCCCTTGTGCATTATGAATTAATAAAACAAATACTTCCCCCGACAAAATGGTCATTTCTATATTAATTGCTCGTCCCCGTGTTACCTTGAATTTTCGAAGAGAACGCGTCCGGTGTGAACGAAGATTTAAAAAATAAAAAAAACTGAGAAAAGTCTTTGTGAATGATTGATTTTTACTTAAAACTTACTATTTAAAAATGCTTCCGCGTTTCACACTTGCACAAGTTTTCTCCAGTTTTTGATTCTTTGCTCACCGTGGAGGTATGGGAGACAAATGAACTTTTCTTCATGAATTCAAAGTAACACCGGGTGAGTTATTGACATACAAATGGTAATTTTGGGGGTGAAGTGTTCCTTTAATTGAGCTTTCCCCCGTTTTGTAGGTAATGTCTGAACTGACTGTACACTGTGAGTCAGTTCCTCCGAAGAGAAGCTCTTTATCTTCTGGAGTGTTCCGGGGGAGGGAAAAAAAATAAAAAAGATGCAGCTTTGTTCATCTGCAAATATAAATCTTGGACATGCCACTGCAATCAAAACAACATTTTGCGAAGAGCAATACAAGTAGTTTACACTTGTCCTGCTCAGCGTGAGCCTTGCCGCAGATGGATATCGTCTGCAGTAAGGATCCATCAAGTGCTGGATGGAGATGAAGCACAGCGGATACAGTCGACCGAGCACATCCACACTCTTTACCTTTATCTTGAACTTCCCTCCGACCAGCTGCTGAGCAGAGTCTGCGCCAGCTGACCACACACAGCAGATACCGATATGGGACCGTATATATACATAAAGGATAATATTCTTAGAACCTCACAGCGGTTCATTCACTGAAACTATATTCATCCCCGAGCACATCAACCCCAACTGAAGGTCCAGACCTAAACATATTGTATCTTTGATAGTTTTATCCCAGAAGGGGATCTCACATAGGACGGGTTACCACCACCACATCATTTCACTGAGTTTAGTTCATCTATCACCCAGAGCATCTGCACTGGGTTTTCTAGTGGAACCATTGTGTGTCACTGGAATGGAAGTAGCCAGAAGGAAAGACAAGAAAATGCAGGACAGACATATTGTGAAAGTATTAGATTAAAATCTCTTATGTGTAGAATTTGAAACATTACAGCACAGCGGAAGAATGTTAAAAAAGCTCTGAGGTGAATGTGCTGTTCTCAATTTTTTCTACAAACAAAAAGAGAAACAAAGATATTTTTTAGAGATGCTATAATCAACACTATGCTCTCCTGGAAGCCTGTGAATCTGTGTGGTCACTTTATGCTATTTAATTATGTATATTTTGTACAGTTTTCATGTTTATATTGTTGTAGAGGAGGCGTATTTATTTTATTTTTGTATAGATTCACGATGGGAGCTGAATCTGGTGAGATGGCACGGTGTTGCCTGCAGCCGGCTGTCTGCTATCGCTGAAGATAACTTCCGATTCACGGCTTCTTGTTCGGCAGTTAAGGGGAAACTTAAGGGCAACTTAACTTACATTGCTGAGAGACCAATCCTCCTTTTTTTTTTGCACCTCTTACCAATTTGTAAAATCTTTATTCTATTTGTGAATATGCAAAAAAGGGAGATTTTACTGCTTTTCTCACATGGAGACCACATCAACTGGGTCTGCTTTGAAAACCACCCAGATAGGCTAAATATTATCTCCCTTGTGATGTGAATTATTTGGTAAATCACTCCCTGTCATGTTAAAATGTTGTCATGCCCTTGTTGTATGTATATTCAGTGTTAAAGTTTGGTAGTGTAATTAGCCAGCTGTGCTAATGTGCTAATCAGTCTATCTGGAAGCCTATTTGCAACTAGAGGTGCAGTTATTGAAGCTGTAAGCAGCAGACCAAGAGAGTTTTGAGGAACAAATGTTGTATTTTCACGTCACAAAAAACATAGATCGTGGAAATTATAATTTTTTTGTTTGGGAAACAGATTTTGATGTCATATTGTGATTATGGTAATGAATGATTGGTTTATGAAGAGAAATGTGGAGTGGAAGATGTAGTAAAAGTACACACATGTATATAAATAAAAAGATATTTATAGAGTAAAATGATAACCTGACTACAGGCCTCCCGCCTGGGGCCTGTTACGAAACCAGCTTCAAATCTGCTAAATCTGCACAATCCTTTCCAATCCCTTATCAGATCTATTTAGGTTTAAAAAAAATGTACATGTGCAAGTAACTACATTTACAAATAACCAAAACTCAAAGATTTAATCTGGATTTGTTGAGAGACAGCAGAAACAGTTGTTTTTAGTGATAACATGATTAATGTTCACAACCTAGCGACTACCTGAAAATGAGATGAGCAGCACTGAATTGAAACTTGAAATAAGAGTTGGGACTAGCTCCAAATACTGGAGGTCCTGATTCAGAACTATTACATTGACACACTTAAAAGATTGATATGATGTATATAAAAGATCGGAACGACTCATTACTCATTTCTGGTCTTTGCAAGCCAATACTTGTCGTACAGTACCATATCGTTACAGAGAGGTAGTTTTTCCCCCTCACAGATTTTATTTGAGATATTATGCCGTTAATGTTAGCTTGCTGCAGCTGAACTGCTATAATGATGTTTGACATTTACAACAGCAGCTGAAAGTTGTGTAAATTGCTTTTTTGCTAATAAAAGGAGAGAGAAAAGGTTCAACACAAGAGATTTGTTAGTATTGGAGCTTCATGAATCTGGTCCTTTTTACCAACCAAGAACGAGATATTGAAGTGGAATTGGCTGCTTGTTTCCAACCAACATGAACTTTGAACAGAAACCAAAGTTCTAATCCTTACTTAGTGTAATAAAAATCAATATATTAGACGTTACAATGCACCTTTATTACATCCTTATTGAGAAGTATTATGAATGTTAAACTTCTACTATGTGCCTTATTATTCTTCCCATTTTCAGAAGTGTTAAATGTTGTTAAATTAAGTGACTGCGCCTAAGAATGACCAATAGACTGAAATAATATGCAATATTGTAAACTGTAAAACGTAAGGGTACACCACTTCTTAAAAGGGTGACTGAAGATCTTACCAGAGCAGAGAAGCGCTGGACGTGGCGTGGACACGCTTAAGTGCCAACAAGGGGCCAATAGGACCTGGCCCCAGCCAACCAATGGGAGAAGACTACCTGAAATGCGGCGGGTATAAAATATGTTGTAAGACAATAGATCGGCCCTTGTCCTGTGAATCCGTGAGACAGAGTAACTACTTTAATGTGGTCTGTGGAACGGTGAAATAGGACGGACCGCAGCTGCGTACTTTTGTGTTGCTCATCACATCATCATCATCGAATAAATATTGTTTACCTGAAGAGAAGTTTTCCGAAATTGATTTCTACACGTCTATATTTCAAATTATAAGAACACGACATTAGTCATCTACCTTCTTGTTCAAAGTTTTTCTCATCGTCCAACATCGAGAAAAAGAAACTAAGTCTAAAAGTTTTTGCTTGAAAATCTGGCTTTCAAGAAGCGAGCAACCAGAACCTCTGCATATTTTCCTTTGTAGTTACAGCACACAAGTAGTATTTTGGCAAGTCATCCATCAGCGTTTTATGTATCTCTCCCAGGTCAAAAATAGAACTAAATCTGTTTCTGTTGCAACCGATGATGATATAATCTTTCCAATAACTATGATGTTTCCTTCACCAAAAGCCTTTTGGGTCTACAAAAGTCAACTGCGAGCTTGAGCTTTACAAACATCATGTTCCCTTCACAGTCGGACTTCGGACAGATGGTAGGCATTTGCATCGTATCGACTTTCACAGACAATAATGTGTTGGTCCCATGGAGAATGAAAATGCTGCCTTTGTTTAGTGAGGAACAAAAGTATCATCCCTGACTTCCAAACAGACCAATGGACGGTGAAAGCGTACACGCCTGACATTCAACACTCCTTCGATTATTGCTGGGAATTATTTTGTTGGCACACAAATTTGCACCGTTTAGGTCAGATGAGACTGAATTACCCTCTGTGTCGAACAGGATGTCATTGGTACGCAAATACCCGTCAAGTTGACAGCCAGGCAAAATTATCTCCTTTGGACGGAGAGTGTTTTTTGTCTCGCCCCCCTCCAGCCCCAAACCCTCTCGCCTTAGCAACCATTTGTTGGCCCAAACAGTCAGAATTAAAACCAACCCTCACCTATTTTTTTTTGTTTTTTGTTTTAAAGAAACGGATGCTGATTATGATGGAAGAAAATTCATAATATTCAGCTTATTTGTGTGTGAGGGAAGGGAAGACAGCCAGACAGGAAGATGTACATGTGTTTTGTGTTTTGTGCTAGCGGTGTTGTGAGTGCTCTGTTCGGGCTTGAAGAGGCAGTGGACCACAGCTCGGAAACCCAAACAGTATGTGCTGTGCAGTGAACTCTTTCAATCTTATGGCATCAGTGAACTAACGTAAAGCGCATACTTTATTTGTGTGAACACGTGAAGGCACACTGCTCGCATGTAAATGTTTGATGGGGTAATGAAGCTTTGGGTAAACAGAACAAAAACAGCCGCTGTTCTCCATCCGTCCCTTGTGATTCCAGGAGACAAACACTGTCTGTGTTTTTAAAGGCAAATACACATATCATACAAGAGCAGTAGCTGGAAGAACGTAAATTGAATGTACGTCCAAATGTTCAACAAAGTATACATATTGTACATATTATCTTTGAAGGTTCGGAGACGTTTCAGTTAGATTTGTATCATTAACACGCAATAATTTTCTTCTCTATAAAATACAGTGTGAATGATTTAGCGCAGTACAAGGGACTGAACTCAAATGCCTTTTGTTGAAGTCCAACAAAGGCATATCTTCGTGTTTCCCCATCACAAGGAAGTAATAAAGCATACGGCCTGTTTAGCATTAGACAGACAGAAATTCAGACATCCACACATCTCTGAATTCAGTGGTCCTGTTCAAATCAGAACTGGAATGTGAGAGACGGGAACCCAGACAAGGTGGCCACAAGAACAGGGATGCAAACTTGTCACCTTTCAGTGAAATTCAGGGGGCGGTCACTGGGAGGCCAGTTTTTGACTGCCTGCATGCTTAAGGTAAGACTCTCTTACACTGGTGTTCTGGTATGAGCAAGTGTGGTTATTGACAAATATTAATGAAAACTAATAGCAATTAAACTATTATTATCAACAATATCATAAATAGGGGTTGATAATAACTGCCACGACACTGATGCAGTAGCTCAAAAAGGCATTACAATGACTATCAGAAGGAATGAGTAATTATTAAAAATAATGATTAATTGTTAAATTAAATATAATGATTAGTTATATAAATTAGTTTGACCTAATTTACATTAATATGATATGAGATATATAGTAAGAAGATGGTTATTGTGTCACAGTTAGCTTGTCGCTAGCTGCTACATGCTAACTTGGATTCTGTGGCAAATCTTTTAAGCAAGTGCTCACGTCTGCACAGTTAAAAGAAGACACATCGGCTTCCTAGCAGACTGCAGTGTCATCAGTAAGACATCCGATGTGGAGAGCGCCGATGGTTTGCTTACAGCAGGCCGTTACCAGTGATCCGCCAGTTGTGGGCATTGCAGCCGTGGCGGAGAAAAGAGACCCTAACCCATGATGCGAGTTCCCAACGGTGGTGTTATGATAACCTTAATTGGCTTATATGATGACATGTCCGGCTTGGGACTGTTAATTAGCCTGATGAAGAAGAGTTGTTTTGATTTAGCAAACACTAGCCATCACAGTACAGAGGGAGAAGAAGAACAGCTGCCTGACTCGCTTGTAAATATTACAGCCATGTTCCGTGTCTGTTTTTATAGTTTGTTTATTGGAATATATTCAAACCTCGCTTCGTCCTCACAGCTGCCAGGAGGCTGTTTCTCTGAGTGTGTATCTGTCTGCAGCCCCGGGAAACGGCGTAGCTTCAGTTAGCAGTTAGCTGGAGTTCAGCCACAGCACGGGGAGCTGCAGACTCCCTGTTGCTGCCGTCACACAGGTCCAGCAGCCCGCTGTGACTGCAGGGCTGCTTCTGGTTCTGGCTGAGCTCGAGTCTCTTCGGCCGCTGACTGGGGCTCCGTCTGACGGAGGCGGCTGCCGAGTGCCGACTCAGCCGACCTCTCTCCTCCCTCGGCGGGCTGCTCTCCTGGCTGAGCCGCCGCCGGGAAGACGAAACGAGAGTGCGGGTCGTTTTCTAGTTTCTGCCACTTTGGATTTAGTCCAATAAACAAACTAACGCAACGTTACATAGACGACAGCCCCGGTTAACTTCAGTGCCCAGTAAACACAGAGGGATCAGCCCCACGTGAAGATTATAAGACAGCAGAGTTTTTTGACCAGCTCTCAGAATTTTTTGCAGTTTTGTCAAATTTTGGTATTTTTGCCCACTGACTGAATAAATTAAATTAGAATACACAAACATGTGCCAAACTACTACAACTAAAATATGAACATTAGAGATTGTATGGACCCAGTTTAGAGGTGAAATACTGCCCCCTATTTCTTTGCTGCTGGAGGCTCGGAATTACACATTGAACCTTTAATCTGAACTGTCAAAAGCTGGTGGTGCGATACAGTGTAATGCTCATTTGCTATTTTCAATAAACCCTGTGGTGCTTTTCTTATCGGTGAAAATGAACATGTTTTTCAGGAATGAGCTCCTAATTCAATTATTGCAACAATGTAAGAAAAGGGCAAACAACCCACAGTGATGCTCAACAGAAATGAACTCATTCAGTATCAAACTTGCAGTTTTTTTCTGTCCACCACACATCATTTATTTTTCCATCATCAGAATTTTCCACTTTAACCACAGGACAAGCCATCCCTGGCTGTACCTATTATAATTAACTATCAAAATAAAACATCCAGTGAATGTTGAAGAAATACAAATCATAGTAATCCTACGAATGTGTAATGATGCTGTAAAACGTGTCCCGACAACCAATAAAATGCACAACAGGCCACATTACAGGCTGAGCGATTCTTTCATCTTCAGTAATCTGTGGTTGTTTGCTCCGACATGCACCAGAGCATCTTCACCCCCCGTAGCTTCACGTCGTGACCTACCACCCCTGGCTTTTGCGTTTCATGTAAATATAGTGTGTAATGACACACTGTCAAGAGCACAGATGCTATTATGGCCATCCTACCAAGCAGAGGTCATCTTTGCCACCCCGCCCAAAAAAAGGGGCCGCCTCACCACCGTGGTTAAAGGCCCTGCTTTCACTCAGACCAAAATGACAGACGTGATTTTATCTTCACATTTTGACCAGGGTTTGCGGTGGAAAGTGCTGAGAATCCTATCTGAAACTTTACAAGGATGTAGGAGATACACGCTGATTAGTGGAATTGTTTCAATTTTCTTTTTACATTGAGTAAACCATCTGAATCTCTGCTCTCCTGCCGATTCAGGCTTACACAGGCAAGATGGGAGGAAGTCGAACATATCTCATATGTGAAACAGGGAGAGAGCAATTGGCGCAGTGGCACGTATACATTCCAGGTTTGAGCCAATCCAAGAAGACATTTACAAATGTCTCCCTTTGAAAGTTCAGAAGGCAAAAGGGTCTGGTCATTGTTACCGTGAAATACAACAGTTCCATTCTATCACAACCATTCCAGATGTATTTATTCTCACAAGCCACAATTCAACATACATGCTGCCAACTGGTTTTATTTTGCAGCACTGTGTATTACTTGGATACTCAACAAAACATCAGTGATGCAGTTTTTTTTTCTTCTCTACTGTGCACAAACCCATTTCCATCAATTTGACAAATTGTTTACAACTTAACATATTGAAAGCAGTTTCTCTTAAAAAAAAGAAAAAAAAAACAATTAAAAAAAGAGCAAGTGGAGTGCACTGCGGCACACGTCTTGATCTTTATTGTATTAAAATACGCAAGACGTGGCCAAAAGCACAAAAAATTATTCACGATTTTATCAGAACATTTTTCCAGATGGCTGTGTTACATGGGGAAAAAAAACCATTGGACTTTCTCTGGTGACCAGGTTTGAATTCAAGCCATCCTGTCAAGACGTTTGCACCGTCCTCTTCAAAAGCCCAGTCTGTGCCACAGGGAAAACATCGTCTTGTTAATTCATTAGCCGCACTTTGAAGTCAGTCTTACCTTTCTCCTGACATCCACTGATGGGTTGAGTTCAGCACTTGAGACGCAAATTAAAAGCAAAGACTTTGAGGCATGGGCCATCTGGTCGAGTTGGTCCGTCTCGTGGCTCCACTGTAAACGGTTCATTAGCAGGCCGATTATTCTTTCCCCACAGGCCTTAAAAACTGCCTGAAGAATACATGACCATCAGGCAGCAATAGTGTACATAGTATTACAATTACATCAACAACGACTAGCATGCTTGGGTAGAAAAAACTGCCCACATGTGCAAAAACCACTGTAAGGTATAAATAAATCCTTTTAGGTTTACTTTTCATAAAACAGCAGTTTTCCACATGTTAATAATATTCCATTTTAGCATTTAATGCTATAAGGAAATGCTTATTTTAAGCAGTTAACGGAAAATACACTTGGAAATATCCATTGAATTGTTTCAACATTGTGCAACTTAATTCGATTAGTCAATTTGGAGTCTCTTCTTAAGCTTAGGACACATTGTAGTCCAGAGGGAAGTGCAGGTGCAATTTTCAGCCGATGCCAATTCAGCCCCATTAAACATGTATTAAAGCTGCAATAATCTTCTTAAATTAACAATGGAATAAATGGCAAGCCCACTCTGCATTTTTTCTTTATCTCATTGTTTTGTTTTTACGGCCTGTAAATTTGATGTTGTCACTGTTTGACTGTCATAAACACCTTTTCCAGCAGCAGCAGGCAGCTATTTTTCTTTAACAAAAAAGCTCTGATAAACCCACTGTTCACTATTGATCAGAAGAGAAAAGTTAATGACGAGCTGGTGAGGGTAAAGGAGCATTTAGAAGAGCCAAACCCTTCTCTCAGGCATTGGTAGAGACTGAAACAAGATGGACATTCTTCAAGTGGCCAGAAACACAACTCTAAATTAACGCTAATGTTGCTTTGTATGTGCTGGATGTGTGATAAGGCACCATGTTTGCTAACTTTACGCATGACAACCTTATAATGTTGTGTTTACAGCTTGATTTGCTACCCCCAAGCAGTGAAAAATAATGAATTCATACCGCTTTAAGCAACATTTTTCAACACTGAATCAAATGAATCCATGCAAATTCAAACCCAGCTCTGTGCATCTTTTAGGCTCTTTCAGCTAATTTTTTTAGCCTTTCCCTAGCACCACCTTCACGCGATATTGTCAATACTTTGTCGTGGGCATACTTGTACCCCAGAGGATGAACCCTAATGACCCTCGCCTAAATTTCTGATTGCATATGCGTCTTATCATGCCTGAAAACGTAATGGACAGATTACAAAGTAGTTTTACTTTACACTTCTCATGCTCCCAAGAGGAACTCTGTGCAGTTTTGGGATGACGCCAATGGCTTTTTGTTAAGCTTCAATTTGCTGTAGATAATCATTATCCAAAAAGGATGAACATACTGGATTGTCTGATTACAGGCTTGCCAAGAAGTAAGAGTCCTTTAGATTTTTTTTTTTTTTTTTTTTTTAGGATTGTGTGACCTGCTCTGGAGGTCAAACTTTACATCGCAAGGCCCCTCTAAGAATACCATAACTCTTTCAGTCTAGTCGCCCTGTCTAAATCTGTCACAATGTGGTGAAGCCTCTACAGTTCAGTACGTTTTACACAATTCATGACACACTTGTGTCACACACACACACACACACAGAGAGACACACACACACACACACACACACACACACACAGAAAGACACACACAGACAGACAGACAGAGACAGACAGACAGACAGACAGACAGACAGACAGACAGACAGACAGA
>CALSCE010010638.1:6329398-6346135 GCA_943593645.1 Bovichtus variegatus | reverse complement strand
AAAGGCGGTGGTTTCTGTGGATGTACAATCTAACCATTTATTGTAAGAGGGATTACTATATATAGTATGTGAAGTAAACTTAGGTTTTATGATGAAAACCATGCAAGTCAGACAGTGAGTCACAGAGAGAGCGCCATCCTAGTCTACAGTGCTGGTTAGGCCAGAATGGGCCTGTTACAAAGTTGTTTTTTAGTGAACATCTTTCTTTTTTGAGTATTAAAAAAAAAAAAATCAGAAATAAAAAATCTGAAATTTTACTTATAATACTTACAGTAATTATGTAATCAAGTACAAAGGAGAAAAAAAGGGTTCATTCCATTGTGGTGAAGTTTTTTGGAAATAAATTCAATATTTAAAAGCAAACCCGAACCTTACACTGGTGCTTTATGGTGGTAGTAGCATCACAAGGCAACATCACAATTTCATTTGAGCACCTTAAAAGTCACCACAAGATACAATATGAGGAAGCTATAAACTAACACAAGCCCCCCCCCCACTGCAGCACACAAACCCCCACATCAGGAAGCTTATCTAATGCGTCCAAATACCCGTGACGTTCCTACAGGAGCACAGGAACATCACAGAGGCCACTGCATCTGGCTCCCATCAATACTGTTCAAAATGAGGTTTTTATAAAAGATCCAAATGTATTTGTCTATTTTATAAATAGTGACCAACCCATTTAGTTGTGACAGTCACACAACAGTAAACATAGCTTACCATGACATGTTTTTGAATAATTTGAATTCTTCATCCATTACTTTGGTGTATATATGGTGTGTTAAAAAGTGCGTCTGGACATTTGACAGTCTGGATATTTGCGGTCACAGCTGGATCCAGTGACGGACTGGGATAATAATAAAAAACGGCACTGGCATTTTCAAAAGACTGGCCCTATTTTCAAACCTAACACCATCCCCACCCAAATGTTAAGATAAAAAAGCTTGAGATAAAAGTGCTTGGTGCTACGACATTCATGGTCCACTAAAGGCACATTCAGAACAAAATACATAGGCTCTACACGTTTTTTTTTACTCTCAGCCAAAAGAGCCTTCTTGGTTTTTTCTCCCCCATCTTCAGTACAAAAGATGTCAGAGTGCAGTCAAAAAAGTCAAAATCTCAAAACTGAACACAGCCAATGGTAGTTCAGAAACACTACATGGAAAGTGTAAGAAAAACATGAGAAAAGTTTTTCAACAATTCCCAATCATTCATTTTGAAAGAGAGCAAGAAAAACATCATAGCACATAGTAAATGTGTTTTCCATTAATATCAAAAGCTGCTTGGAAAAAAAACAAAAAACATAAATACCTCTCTTTAAGATTGATGAAAAATAGTTGTTACTTTTCTGGCTGGATTTAGGTTATATAACTGACTTTTAAAAAGGACTTGGAGAATCCCTGGGCAACAGACTATCTGCCGGTGCGTGTTGTTTCTGAGTAGACCTCTTGGACGTATCAGTGTCCTTGTGACTTCAGACACACTACAGACTGACCTCAATGATCTCAATCTGCCCAAACCTCTGGCCAAAGCTCCTAAACTAAACCGTCCTCTACAGTGGAAAACTGACAACCTGGCCCCCCGAAAAAAAGGAGAAGAAGCAACAACCGGTCCAATCTAAAGAGCCTTTTGCTTTTAGAGGGCTCATCTCATAACAATGAAATGTCACTGCCACCATTATCATGTGCTACCAAAATAAATCGTGTTTGGACAACAATCACTGTGTGAAAGAAACGGAAACAGAAAAGTGTGATTTCTCTGCCTGTTTTCAGTGTCTGGTAATTAATCTAGTCTGTTTGATCTGCATGTGACCCATCCTGGGGAGAGGGCCGATCTGCGGTAATCACTAGCTAGTCTGTGTCGTTCAAAAACAACAGAACAACCATGGCTAATATTCACAGTGCGCCCCATTTCTCAGCATCTCCCGGAGCTGTGAGCCTATATGGTTTTTCAACACGTGTGTGGATTTGGTCACATTTCTCCAGTGAGTGACACTTGGAAGAATGTGACAAATCTCCAGTGCCTAGTTGTGGAATGTGAGCACTAGCCACTGCCAGGAGGAAGGATGAAAAAGAAGTCAGTAGCAGATAGTCAAGTGGGGGTGTGGGGGGTGGAAGGGATAGGAGGAGACACAGAGTGAAGATTACTCTGCCTTAAACTTTTGGGTAAACCACAAATGGGCTTCATCAACCACACATTTTTTGTGATGTACACGTCTAATCTAGATGAATGACCCAAACGCTGGAAACTGAAGAGCTGGTCAAGAGTTTTATTCTTTTTGCAGTGTTGCATTACGCCATGCTTTTCACCAGCGGCACCAGGAGAGAGGGAACACGAGGAGCTGGACCAATCACAGAAAAACAACCATGAGTAATTTTCCACTGATATAACCAGTGAAACAGTGCTGCGGCACGACACATGACAAAGTTATGACAGACACACACGTCGGCCAAAAGTCACATCCCCCCCTACTCGACTTTAATCTTTATTCGGCTCTCTCTTTTGCCCAGCTCATCCTCTTTCTCTCAACAAAGTCCTGCTGGTTCGGTCGACAGAGCCCAGTGTTAACATTGTAATTACAGACATGGGCTACAATAATAAGAATGCAGGGAGTGGGGCCCAAACCTCTGGCCACTTTCTTCCCGTGCCATTTTATCCTACTTTGATTGTTTCCAGCGTGTGTGTGACAGCGGGCCAACAATATTAGGAGTGTTGTGGTGGGCCAGTGAGCAGATACTGGCCGAGACCCCGTGACAAAAAAGAAAAAAGGAAACGCAGGCATGAGCGCGGTCCGCCTACATGCTAATCTCCAGCAGCCTGCCTGCCCCAACCCTGGCCTGACTGGAGACCACAGACTCCTTTAAAAAAAGGCCGAGACTGTTCATCACTGTGATGGCTGTCAAATCTGGCCAGCTATCACTGAGGCAAAGGAAACTAAAAGGATATGTAAGCTCACAATAATATTCCATGACATTTTTGTGTCACTTAAAATCCATTTGGGAGTCTCCCACCAATTATCAAAACAAAACTGATGGAGGGTACAGCTAGGTAATCAAAAGGTTTTTTTGAAAAATGTGCTGTTGTAAACACCCATTATCTGGTATGTTCTACCGGGAACAAGCCCCAGAGGATTGTTCGCAGTAGAACATACCACACTGCAGGGGTCTCCTATGTGGAATTATAGTTTGTCGAGTGTTTGCAAACATTTGACGTGTTAATTGCCGACTCATGACATCACGGTCAATCACCAATGGTGCCATGAGATCCTTGACACGCACATGGGCGCGTTTGTGGGTGGCTGGTTCTTAACTTTTTGGCACCACTTTACTCGTTCTTACCCCCCCGCCCTCTGTTTTCTCTGCCTCTTATTAGCTGCTCCCAAACAGACTATTTATTGCTTGAATTGATCAGATAAACACTTTTTATATGAAGAGTATTTTTTCTCAAATGTGTAGAAATCGCCAAAATCGTTTGCCGCTGTTGCTTTAATGACCACCGAGTAGACAGACTGTGGATGTATTAAGAAAATCATACAGTTGATGGCTATTTCCACAAAATAAAAAGCAAAGGGAAAAAGGCTAAATTATTATGTCCTTGGCCTTTTTTCATATTGATTCAGATGCTAATTTAAAAAAAAAAAGGACTACTAACATGAGGAAAAACTCTTACCTGCAATGCTATCAAACATTAAAATGCTTTATAGATTCTTATAAACTTTTTTTCATATTAAAGCAATGTTTTTTTCTGTTATTTGTATGTTTTTTTTTTTTTTTTTTTTTTTTTTTTCTTTAACGTGACTACCTTTTGTTGTTCTTGGGAGGGGTCGTCTGATATTATTTTATCATACTTAGGCAATTATTGCAAGAAAAACAAAATATATTAGAAATTCATATGGTTACAATTTCACTGCCACTCCTTTACCCTGCCATTACTACAGTCAAGATAGTTTCACAGTGCAGTTTTCCTGTAGCCTTGCTCTTTGAAAAACACTAGGCTATGGAAACAAGTTCTTCTCCTCAGCAGAAACGGGCCGGTCCTGGGCCATCATCTGGAGGCCATCTGTTGGTAGCCATTTGCTGTTCTAAATCATTATCAATAATGACAAGTTCAATGCTTATCTTTCTTATCGGGAAATTAAGCACACAAAAAAAGATTGGCTTTGTACTGCACATTCTTCAGTTGGCCTTTATGGAAATGCAAATGTCAGCTGAAGCTGGAACAAGTTTGAAAGATATGTGGCCATCACCAGACACTGCCATATCTCAAGAGACGGATCTCTGCTGGTGGAGTACACATTTTAAAAAAAAGGTTGGGTTTCAGCATCATCGAGGTGGGTACATCTTAAGTAAAACCTGCTGTGCCATGTTCACATGCAACATGCAAAATGTGATCACAGCTCTTGTTGCAGACGTGTTTCAATACATTTCCATGTGGCCGCTCAGAAACCTGGCTTCATTGGAAGAGCTCCGTGCATTTTCAGAATTGAGTGTAGCTGAAACACAAAAGGATAATGAGGCTGCTGTGAGTGGTAAATGTCAAAGCAGACTTCTTAAGTGGTGGGATAGGGGGAAAATCCAGCACTTGTAAATAGAAGTTTGTCACTTTTCTCTGGCTTCTTAACAAAAAAACTTGAAATAGGCTGACATCATTATACTTTTCTCTGTAGTCGAGCTCAGGGTCTCTTCTCACTATTGAGTTATTAAAAAAGGCTACTGCCAAATGTGGCAGAACAATCTTGTGTCAAAATTGAAAAAAAAAAAAATTATCAGGAAAACTGATCATCAAATTGAAAGCTCATTCAATAACCATAATTCTGACACTCCACCATTTCGACATTACATCAACTGTTCCATGTTCAGAAGAGGTTGAAAAGAGTCAGTTTAGGGGGGCAACTCATTAATATTGCTCGCTTCATTTTCCCACTGAAAGCAACAGCCAGGCTACTTTATTGGTCATAAATATTTAAATTATGGTTCAAATGTTAAAAGCAAAAGAAAGTCTGTTTTTATTCATTATCAAAAAACTGTTTCCATTGTGGAAGCAAGGTCCGTTTTTGCATAAATACAGACAATCTAATATTTCTTTTTAAAAAAGTACCATCTTTTAATGATTATGTTCCATCATGTGTGGTAGCAGTTTTGGAATATTTTCCATCAGTCCATGGTGCACTGCTCTGCTAAAATGTCTTTATGGCAATTAAAAAAAAAAAAAAGAATCACAGATTATTCATCCCATATATTTATTAATTAAAAACCAATAACAACCACTGCCGTCAAGACCAGAACAACATGTTGAACTCGACATTGAGCAGAAAACACTGGTGGCTCCATTTGCTTTCATGTCTTTTTCCACCTCAGCGCATGACAAACAAACACTTGCGAGCGTACCGCATCCTGTCTGACTCCCGCCTGCTTCCATACACTCAGTATTTACCAGCTGGCTTTGGCTCAGGACACACAGTACAGCTTGAAACCATTAAGAGAAAGTGAGGGGGTGAGCGGAGCCTTGATAAGGAGGTCTTATCTGTACAGTGAGTCAACAGACTCCAGAGCACTCAGAACACGCATACATTGCAACCTGCATCACTTCCAAGAATCAGAACCGTTGTTGCTGCACTCTCCTCCGTAAGCGGCGAACATCTCTTCCTGCTTTAACTGTCCTCTGAATTCTGCAGTCGTTCATGACTAGGTCAGAAATGGATTTACATGCTACGAAACTTGACATATATTGGTGGATCTTGTGCACTGCAAGTCCTTCAGCGACTCCTCCCGCAAGTGTTTTTTTTTTTTGGAGGGTTGAACAGGTTCAGCCAATTTGGTTGCATCACTGCGAGGGCCGGGATCCAGGCAGCGCTGCAGGCCAACAGACACATCTATTGAAGGGAGAACGTTTACACACATTTAAGAGAAGACAATGAGCTGGAGAAAAGTGTTAGCGAGCCCACCAGGGACATACAGGCCAGCTCAAGTCCAGATAGGAGCGCATCTGAATCGGCACTGCTCCCAAACATACATATGCAGTAGTTGGGTCTGCAAATCATGAGGTCCTAATGTCCAACAATTAATGGTTTAGCACTTTGGCAGGATTTTACACACAACCTCAAAAACCTGCTTTGAAATGTTAGAATTCTGACAGGTTGGAACAATAGCTGCAACTCGCAAGCAGAGCAGCTATTGATTTAGGCTTGGCAATGCCTGCTGAATTTCTATATTGGTTGTATAAATTATACTAGACTATTGTGAATGCAGCGAGTAGCATATGGTGCTTCCGAATCTGAAGCGGCCAATTCCAAGTTACTGCCACTCTTTCACACTGTGTGTTTGTGTTTGCAGACCACGTGTAGATTGTAGACGGTGTAGGGACAACACCTACAAGGTTCATCATGCACCTTTAAAGCCTGCAGGTGATGAGTGCTTGATACTCAAAACACAGATACTAGATGGATTACGACTGAAGGACTTTTATGGGAGCAGATGGGACTTGCAAATTGCTGTGCTCGCACCGACTTGCTGAGTGGGCTTGCCCCGACTGACTTACTCCCCGTTGTTGAAATGAACAAAAAAAAAAAAAACTGTGGGATGAGTCCAACAGTACTAGCAGAGTCAGAAAGGCAAAGATAATAGGGAGGCAAGGAGAAAAATGACAGACTGAGCTCTGTGCTCAGCGAGTAACCAGGAGACACCAACACAACAGAGGCTATAAAAACAGCTTTTCCCCAGGAGATATTACCACTCCTTACAGTGACAGCCTCTTGGCCCACTGTGTCTTCTGCAGTTACCATTTAGTAAAAGTAATATGGAGCCTTTGAAAACATCAGTCATAAAAAGAAGGAAGAAAATGACGCTTTCAATTCTCTGTTGCAAGATTGGTGTAGAATAATGCACAAATAAGGAGTGTATATAACTCACTGTAAAACATTCATCAGGGTGGCTTAGGGCTGTCACTTTTTATTGAATGTGTTAACTTTAATTTTAAATTCAAAATGTACAGTCTATAAGCGCAATAGATCGTCCAGCAGTTTCTTCAAACTATCAGCTTGACCTATTGCAGGCCCTATTAACCTATCAGTAATCAAAAGGTAATAAATAAAAATGGAGGAGGACAGGAGCGAGCAAAGCCGTGCTGATCGGATGATCACGACACCGAAGCCTCTCAGAAACGGCGTGCGGAAGTATTTTGTGTTCTACACCGTAGATGGCAAGACTTACCCAAAAAGACAAAGCTGTTGGCCAAATTAGTCAAAAGCAACTGCCTTGCTATACGATGACAACAAATCACATGACTCACCTGCTGCCACCGAGAGATTTAGTGGAGGCAACAGGAATCAGTGTATCGGTGTCGACCGTACATGCTCGTCTGCCTGCCTGCTTTGCCATATTCGGGAGCTTGTCAAAAAAAAAAAAAAAAAGTAAACTATATGGTTGGCATTCAAATTAATTTGAACAAATTACATAATTTCTTTTGAAAAAATGACAGTCCTATGAGGGATAAAGATGGTAAAGAATTCAATTAGTTGTTTACCTATGGTAAAAAAAAAAAAGAAATGCAAAGGTGATGTCTGTCTGTCAGTCAAACTACCAGCCCAATTGTCATGAAACCTGGTGGAATGGTGTAGCATGGGCCAAGGAAGAACGCATTTAATTCTGGTGTGGATCCAAATTCGTGGAGCAGATACGCAAATTATTTTTGAGAGACAGGGCATGGCCTTGGCTGAGGTCTGTGCTCTTCTCGTGCATTCTAGTTTGAGGTGATTTACTTTCATTGATGACGAGCACACGTGGAGCCCTTCTGTGAGGGCTTTCCCATGCATTGCAACCTAATCTCGGCCGCATCAGCTGATTGATGCCAGCGGGTTTGTCTTGGACAGGCCTGTTTGGCTTGATGGTGGACAGAGCTGTCACATAGTCGAGAAGTTACAGTGGAGAACCACGGAGGGGAAAATAAGAGGCCTTTTTTGTCGAGGTCCACAAGCTGCTGTCCAACGGGACCTGTGTATGGTGCTGTGGGAAGGGCCATCTCCAATCATGGTTAAAGAACTATGATTGGTATTACGGAACAGCCCTGGCGAGCTACTCTTGATACTTAACAGGCCGGATCTGGAAAACCTGAGAATGAGGCTGAATTTAGCAACGATTGACTGATACAATAATGAGAGCAGAGATGTCTTTATAATGCTGACCGGTCAACTTAAAGCCAAGTCAAACAAACGTGGATACACGCAAGAAACGGATGTGGTGGCCATCTGACAAAAAAAAAAAAAAAAAGCCATTACGCAACAGGGAGTGAAGCGGACCAATCAATGAGGAATTCAAAAGCTCTTATGCAGCATGGGCGCCTATCTGCATCTTTACACAACTACATCTCCACACGCACACTGTCCAAGGAGACTTTCCACAGCATATCATCTGAGCCATTGGTCTGGCAGAGGTAAACCAGCCATTTTGTTCATCCCATAAAGAACAACTATTACATTTACTGGACCGCTCTAGACAGCGGGTCAAAATAAAATACGCTCACTTTTTCTCTACGTTTACAGCAATTTCTACCCACGATTCCCTTTCGTCAACGACAGGGTTGATTATATTTAGACCCAAGTATAGCTGGTAGCTGCCAGAACGGATCCCACAGGAAACAGAAAGATGGCATGTTCTTCCAGAGCTTTGCCTTAATGATCTCTCATGCTGAAAGAGACATCATTCTTCATTTATTTTATACATCCATGCTCAAAAACAACACGCCGGCTACATACAAAAAATTAGCACGCGACCACACGCACGCACGTACACGGCTGAAAGATATGCATGGTAAATGTGATTCACAGGAAATTTTAATTGGCTGCCAGCCGCCGGATGCGTGTCTGCAGCCTATCTTACCGGCTGCACACTCGCCGCATCTGACGGCCACTTAATAGGCAGTACAGAAGACCAGCTTTACAGAGATGTGTGCGTGCCGGAAAAGCGGACAGCAGGTGTGCAATCTTTTGAATTAAGAAGTTGACTCAGTGTCTTGGCTACTCCCTCTCTACAGCTAAGAATAGCACTGCTCCCAAATATCTATTTATCAGAGGATAACAACCTTTACAAAAGGCTCCACAACTTCGATTTACTAAGCCAGAGAGAGCATGTCAGCTATTGTGAGGTTTTTACACTATGCCATGTGTCAGGACCACATATGATGTTTTCACCATTTTTCTGACACACACTTTGTGACTATGGTCGGCTCTCGTCGGTGTAGAGGCATAGTCCATGTTGAGCTACCCCATGTCTAAGAAAGAATAAATATTCATGCATGCTGATAACTGATGTCTTGCCATAATACGCAAACTCTGTTGAAGCGATTAGTCAACCAACAGAAAACGAATAGTCAACGATTTTGGTAAAAATCCAGTAATCGCTGAGGTAATTTAACTTCGCAAGGGCTCAAGGGGCCATGGTGACATTATAGAAATACATTTATACAAAGTATCTT
Source organism: Bovichtus variegatus (assembly GCA_943593645.1). Classification (NCBI taxonomy): domain Eukaryota; kingdom Metazoa; phylum Chordata; class Actinopteri; order Perciformes; family Bovichtidae; genus Bovichtus; species Bovichtus variegatus. The sequence continues at coordinate 6,336,667 of CALSCE010010638.1, read as the reverse complement.
CAGGAAATTGCGTTTGAAAAAGCAGGGGTTGTATTATATTCGAGGCCTAGACAATTATGTATTATTCATAACACAAGCTGTTCGGTTTCATTCTTGTGTGTTTGGTGCCTTATGGGTTTTTTGGAGCCTTAATGTTGCTATAGATAGTGGGTCGGTTAGACTACTTGGGAAAAAAAAAAAAAAAAAAAAAAGACAGATGAATCTGTAATGAAAATAATCATCACCTGTAGCCCTTAAATGGTGCTGTATATAGATATTCCAATTGAACTTGTTCCGCATGTGTGGGTCGCTGTGGGACAAAACTCTGAATGTGTAATGCCGGCCCGGAACAGATGTGCAGCACCCAGTAGTTAGGGCACCACTGTGCAGGGTAATTGAGTACACAGCGGGCTATGTTTCTCATTGAATGCATTATACTTTCAGCATGTGCATGGCTGCAAAGGACTGTAGCACAGGCAAACAAAGGACTTCTGCCTATAAATGGTCAATGACTAATCCTTTCTCAGTAAAGTATCCATCAAAAATGAGACTGTATGAACAAAAAGGCGATTGCAATCAATCTAGGGCTGTAACCAACAATTATTTTATCTGCCAATTATTTCGCTCATTAACATTAATCCATTGTTTGGTCTATAATGGTGAAAAAAGAAATTCCACTCACAATTTCACATCTTCATTTGTCTTCGTTTTCATCCAGCCAACAGTCCAAAGTGTTTACAATAATATAAAAAAAGGGAGAAAATCAGCTAATCTTAACATTTGAGGAGTTGGAAGCTTTTTTAATTAAAATTTTTTTTTAATGTTGCATGAAAAATAACTTCACACAAAAAAATCGATTATCAACACTGTTTATTGTGATTACATTTCTGTTAATTGACAAGACAATTAGTGGACTAGTTGTTTCAGATCTAACTCAATCCATCATATGCTGAATGGAAACACAGACAGCACAAACCCTTCTCATGCAAGTGTACATTATATATGTACATGTACATTAATTCCAATGGAGGTGGCAGCAACACAGGCAAAGTTCATGTCAAACATTGCAAACAAACCATGTCTACATTTGGCTACCAGAGGTTATCTCGGCGTTATGACTTCCGCACAATTTTATGCATCGAACCAACCGGACACGATATTGTATTCATGCTTTGTGTGGTTCCTTAGCCTTACGTAGACTTGACAGCACATTCACATTTGTTTTCATTCTGCCTAATGCACATCTGGATATTTGTTGCTTCAGATTAATTAAAAGATAAAAATGAAGGCCCTCAATGTGTATTCCTATGCATTAGTCTGGACGATAAGAATCATGATTTAGCCTGGAATTAATTATGGGCCTTCACTGAGATTTGATAATAGCTAGATGAAAAAGGCTTTCTGTGTTCAGCCAGCAGAACACGCCAGGAAAAAAAAAAGGGCGTCAGAGGAGAGGAGGAAAAAAAACACTCTAGTGATACCAGTGTATCGGTGTAATGCTGCCAAATATCAGGATCTGCGTGCGTGTGTGCGTAGCAGAGTTGTGGGGAAATTGGTTCAGGAGTATGACAAGGAAGAGACGTTGTTGACAAGCCCGAGGTGGCAGGCCTGGCATTAGGCCCACTAAACAGCACATAAACACTCTATTCAATTTCATGCTAGTGATTTTAATGGGGGACAACTTCTCAAAAAAAACACACCACATTCACTTGAGGAGTCCCCTCTTTGAGCAGACAATCTGTAAGTGAATACTGCTCACTTGGAGTTGCGAGTCCTTCAGCAGCAGCACAATACTACAGTCTCTGCCATCCGCTCCAATTGACTCCCGGTTAAATTACTACCCTTCTACCGCAATTTTATCCTGTGCTTTAGCCGTTTTGCTTGACAGCATGGTGTTCACTGACAAAGTTGTATGTTTCACCAGAGGAGGAGGAAAATTGCACGGCAAATATGTGAAAATCGGGTGATTAAACTGCAAAAAAAGCCGACGTGTTGTCACAAGACGCGGCCTGTGACAGATTAGAGTGCCATTGAAAAAGCAGCGTCCATAAACTTGAGGTCAGCATTAACACACACCTTCATATACGAAGAGCTTTTCGACACATCAGACCCTCCTGGTCCTTGGCTCGCCAATGGTGACCAGGAAAGACGCCACTATTCCCCAAACGGTCTTGCGTTGCACTCCTGACCACCATTTTAAATGAAATAAAGATGGAACACCCACGGGAATCCTTCTCAAAGCCCTCCAAAATAAATTGTTTTGTTTCGGCGAGAGCCATAGCCTGCATAAAGCTGAGGCAACATAAAGTAGCAAGTCAAGTCTTACCCGCTGTGGAAGGAATCCTGTTTATCAAGCACCAAAGAGAAACACACAGTTCAGAGGAACATCGTCTCTGCACCACAACAAACACATCTACAGTAAGAGGATGATACCAACTCTTCAATGGCAACATTATTAATGCCAAACCATGCTCTATATTGTAGTGTATTCACTTGGGGATGCGGTCTGTGACCAAAGATATAAAAAAAAAAATTGAAAACAGACTTTGACACAATATTTTTTTTAAGAAATGTTGGTTGATTGGCACTCGAAAGAAATTCGTATGAGGATTTTCCTTTGGATGTTTTTGTTTTGCTCAGGCTGCTTTGTTGTATGTGCGTCTCTCTTACCTTACAAATAGTTTCAACGTCCCAGGGCAGGATGGTCTGCAGATCGATGAGCTCGCAGGACACTCCCAGTTTCTCTTGAGCCATATTGGCCACCTCCCTCATCACATGGATCTAAAAAGGGAAACAGGAAAGGAAGAACGCCTTGAAATCTAATGAGCGAATGCAGTTTACGATTTGGCAAAGATTTCACGCCTGCTGCAAAATAATCTCTGTCCTGCATTTGTTTGAGCATTATATGCGTTTCAATTCTAATAGAGTTATAATAAAATAAATCCAAGGTGATTGATAATAAAAAATGTCATATCACCTCCAGATGTTGCACTATTTATTAGAACACAAGCAGCCTAGTTTGGATTTAAAAAGCTGTTGCGAAATACCCCCAAAACAAAAAAGCGATTATGTAGTTGTACACCATCGAGTCATGTAAATGCATTAATGACATGCAGAAATGCTGCAACATGGTGCACGGGCTCATTAAAAACCTAAAGAGGCCTTTGGTATTAACCGTGTCATACTAGCTTGTCGGGAAGGATGCGAAACAACGCTCCAAAGTTCAAAACTTTGGCGAGTGAGTCTCCCCTTTAAAGACATGTCCACGTTATGCTAATCCCACGCAATTTGGGGCAAAGAAAACGTCGTATTTTTTTCCCGTCTATTCTAAAAAATGGTGAATTTGAATATTTCTGCATGCTGGGGACCCCTAAGTCTTGGAATTGCATAAATTGGGTATGACCTCACTGAATAAAATGAGCTTTTATGACCTCTAGAATAATTACAGCCTCATGAAACTTGGCAATAATGATGAGCAGTTTCCAGAAAAAAGTGCTCGCCATCCAATTCAAAATGCAATTCTTGCAGAAATCTCCAAATGTCAAAGGTTTTTGATACCAAATCACAGCATGGATTTGTCTATGGTGTTCTTCAAGGCCATTTCTTAATCTAGTATTTTGGAGGGATTCGTGACCAATTTTTATCAATACTTGTTACATTCAGCATTAAATTTATGTAACAAATGGTATCAACGCAGAAATTGCTGCAACAACTAGTGAGACATAATTGAGTATGGGTATGGCCATCATATACTTCGATCATAATGTTCTAAGCCCTTTTACACTCCTAGGCACCTTATCAAAACACAATATTTATTACAGATTTATGACTAGAAAAACTTGACAAACAGTGCTGAGCTGCATCTTCCGCTGGATTTAGCAATAAATTTGGCAATAATAATTTTTCTATAATAATAATAATAATAATAATGCATTGTTTTTATTGTACTTGCTGCTGAGGAACGCACAGCCTCTCGCAGATCAGTGCCTGATAAACAGAAAATTGAAAACAGATATTTAAAGCTAAAAACATGGAGTGCAAGTTATTCCCATTAATTTATCATTTGTGTAATATAGTACTCGAGTTCACTGAGTCTATTTACTGGCATGCATTATTGGCTGCTTCTAAATAGGAATCGCTGCGATAAATCTGAATCATCACAACTAAAGAGAGTTGTAAACAGTTGAGCCAATTCGAAAGATATGGCCCTGGCCTCAAGCTAACAAAATAACCTCAATAACTGTAAGCATTTATTAGGGAATAGTGGAGGCATTACATTATTTCCAGCCGATAAAGAGGAACTTCCTGAGGGAGAAATATCTGATGGCGGGACGAGGGGGAAAAACCTCCTCTGTTTGGGTGATCAGCAACTGAGGACTGGGCGCTCATCCTTCCTCCACAGTCTGTGAAAGATGTTTCCTTGCTCTCATCTGCACAGGCCTGACAGACGTGGAGAGTAATGAGGTGGAAGGAAATAAGGGTGGCATTTTGCTTTCCACTACTTCACCGGATCCCCGTTCCTCTCTATCCACCCCCTTCAACAATAATACTAGCTTTGATGGGGAACTTTTCCTTCAATGCCCGCCGAACCCCCCTTCTGTGCTCCAGGTACATTGTGGCCTGGATAAGCTTTTTTAAGTGGCCGGGTGCAATCAAAGTCGGGGATGACTCCTGGGGAGTTCCAGGCACCTCGATACGGAGCTGCAGGAAATAAAATCCCTCGGATGAAAAGAAAGGCAACAATGGAAAGTGTGCGGCAGACGTGAAGTGTTAACACATGGAGAGCCAAGAACAGCCTTGATGTTGTGGAGATGTCTGGGCAGATACAGCTGCAGACTGCCGGCTGAGACACCCCGCTGGGACAGAGGGGGGCTTGTGATGGATTTAAAGTTAATCCACTGCTCGCCCCTGTGGCTTTAAACGTCATTGAGTAGAGACGAGACTGGACTCCTTTTTTTTCCCTGTGGCCATGGAAAATGATCCAAAGATAGAGGACTACTTAAAAACTGTGCAGGTCACCCACTGAGTCTGTCAATGATGCACAGGAACGCCTACCTGTGTCCCCCAGGCAACCAGAGTGACATCACTTCCTTCCTGTAGGATCTCGGCCTGCGAGAGTGGGATGATGTAGGGCTCAACGGGAACCTGCTCCACTGAGGGGACACACACACACACACACACACACACACACACACACACACACACACACAAAATCAGTGCTTACGTGCAAACACATAACATGCAAGGTCACACGCAAAATACACGTTGGTCGATTCTGAACACTGTGCGCCCTGCGGGTTTCATGTAAATTATTCAGATCCTGAACTGAGCAGACCCTAAATGAGAGACTACATGACAAACTGGTGAAATGACAGAACACAATTCCTACTCTAAAACATTTTATCTGGCCCATTTCAATTGCTTTTTTTTTTTTTTTTTAATGCATTTTCCAGGACCTCATCTCTCACCAGAGACCCAGTGAGCTTTTATCAGTGCAATCTCATGTATGACCTAACGATATCTTTTGCCAGCTACAAGCCCATAACCCTGATTAATCTCAACAACAAAACATTGGTGGGATGGGATATCAATCAGGGAAAAGGGGCCACATAAAGCGGTGCATCGGTCCAAAAGTGGGGGCCTCACAACCAGCCTCTCTTTGAACCAAAGTCCAAGATAAAGTGCATGTAAGTATATGGTTTGAATTATAGTTAATAATGTCTTGGAAAACTGAAGCACGGTCATGGAAATCATTACAATGCAAAAACGTGTCATGAACTCAAGCTGCCCTCACTTGCGGCTTATTAGCAATATGTACACTTCACAGACACAACGTATTATTACTAAATGCAGTATTTTAAATCTTTGAATCTCATTGACCGTTATGGCTTTGGCTGCAAAACACCGGATTTTAAAGTGTGAGTGGACTTTGAATCAAACAGCTAAAAGCATTCCTACATGGCAACGCATGCACGTCAACTTTACAATTATGCAGAGAGTAATTATATTCTGGGGAGACGCTGGGTTTGAGTCCTTTCTGGAAACCTTGTATGACTTCCATAATCCTTTCAAGCCTTTGAGAAGCCGTAAGGAAAGAAAAATGTCCCATCCCGACGACTCACTCACTATATTAAAATATAAAGGGCTTGAGTGAATCATACGCAACTCCTGATTTAGGCTTCCAGGCGACACCCGAAAATAGTGGAATAATAGCATTTAGCAGAATGTTAAAATTCAATTACGAAAACTAGGTTATGGTTTAATAAGCCCCACGAAACAGTATGGCCTTGATGAGACAGATGTGTGGTTTCTATCCTGTTCTGCAGGAGAAAAGAGAGGTCGCTGCAATTAAAAACATGACTTCATAATCCATACAGAGATCAGAGGCGTGTGCGCGCGAGCTGGCTCGCTCTGCCCCTTTAGGAAATCAAAATAACTCCTGAAAATCCATCAGACGGTGCATATGCGAACAAAATAAGAGTGTTGTTGGTTCCGCCATCATAATCTGCGTGCCTTTATTGTGAGAGGCATACGGTAAATTATTTTAAAAATAGATGTTATCAATTATTTTTGAAATTCTAAATTGCAATGGAAAAAAAACTGATAAAAAAATCCTGCTTCCCTTGTCTCAACATTTTTAAAAGGCCTTATTTTTAGATTAATGAATTCAATCCCTTTTAAAGACTTTTTAGGGATCCGCGGAGACCCTAGGATGAATGATTTGTCAACACAAGAGTATTTCGTAGATTGTTGTTTTCTTAAAGCGATATCGTCGGTAGGGGAATTTCAATATCGCCCAACACTAAATCTTCTCACAGGCTTGTACTGTATGTATTATATTTGGCATCAGTCTATCTGGAAATGCTGCAAGCAATACCTCTTGTACATACAGCATATTATACTGATGTACCGTCTCATCACTTCCCAAGAGGCAAATAAACCAAGATCCATGTCAACTGAGCAACAGTGCAAACAAAAACACTGCCAAGAACTCAGACACCTGCACTTTGCTGCCCTGCTGAACCACAGCAATCTGAGACATCATTCTTGTATTATAATCATATCCAATGACTTGCTAAAACATAGTGCTGTACATTTTCCAACACACATGATGATAGTAGGACAAATACAATGTCATTCAAGTATTTCAAAGCCACTGAATGAATCCTACACAGCTTTGACAGATTATTATTGTACAACCACTGTGAGGTATTAAAGACATCAATAATACACTTGTATGAAGTATCTGCCTTATTGTATTTTTTTTAATATATATATATATATATATAT
>CALSCE010010638.1:6160168-6319019 GCA_943593645.1 Bovichtus variegatus | reverse complement strand
CACACACACACACACACACACACACACACACACACACACACACACAAATGATTAAAAACTCTTCATATCAACTGTTGTCTCCCTGGCATTGTGATTGTGTCAGATATTAAATCACTTAAAATGGTATTTAGGTCAGAATTGGGGTATCTGGACAACACCGGGCCAAAGCTGAATCAAACCTGTCAGACTGCTGATAGTATGCACGAAGAGGAACATTTATCAGCCTGACCTTTGCTGGGAGACGATCCGTTTATTGCTCTCAGTGATGCTTACTCACAGCGAACGAACTGTAGCTGTAAACCATACAGTCATTCCCAGTCTGTGGCGTATGAGATTTACTTTACTTTAATTATGACTATATGCATGCTCAGTAATAAAAACAAAATGCATGCTATGCATTTCATCTCAGTGGTGTTCAGGAGAGAATCATTTTCCTCCTCAGGCCATGTTCACATATAATACTACATTTATACGACTGGAGGTTTTTCCCTCCAGTTGCCACTCCAAATGGTGCACAACAAACGCGTTCCCGGGTGATCCGTTTCTGAACAGCGCCTTTCTTTTTCAAGTCCCCGTAGCTTGGTAAAGTTCTATCATACTGAATGGGGGAAATCTGCCGACCGCAACAACTCTCGTTTCTTTTTAAGAATTTCTACTGAGTTCCGTTGGAGTAGAAAACAGCTATGCTTCTGTTTGGGGATGGAATCGAAACAAGCGCCTCCAGAGAAGAGTTGCATTAGATTGTTAAGTAGCCAACTTGGAGGGCTTTTGAGTTGCAGTGGGTATTGCCAAGATATTCTTTAAAAAATAACAATGATCACAATTAACAACACCGGTCACGCTTCAAGTAATAGAGTCAGGAGGAGTTCTGAGGGATTCGAGAGTTGACGGTCCAAACAAGAAATGGTAGTGAAAACTGCTTCACTACCTACATCACAAAAGCAAAGTTCTACAATTAAAATTTCTCAAATTTTCTAAGAACTAGCCATGCAATTTTTTCTCCCGATTTTTTAATCGTCTGACCTGCCGATTACGATTTTCTTTCTTTCTAAGAACTATAATTGACAGTGTACACAAACATTTCTGTAACTTTTATTGGAAAAATCAATTGTATGTTCATAAATGATGAACATGTTCAAATAGTATTTACAAAATCTGAAGAATCTGAGAAAATATCATTCTATACTGTGTATGTAGGCCTATTCTAGGAGAGCCAACTATTTACTAACTAAAACTACCGTAATTTCCGGACTATAAGCCGCTACTTTTTTCCCACTTTGAACCTCGCGGTTTATACAATGACGCGGCTAATTTATGGATTTTTCCCGCTTTCACAAGCTTCATGTCGCCAAAAAACTGAGCACCGTCACATAATGTGACGTAAATCGAGCGCGCTCAAACTTCCCATTCATTACGGTAATTAACTTTTTTACGAAATTTCTCGGTGTTTCATTCAGTGTACCAAATGAACCTCTAAAAACATTATGCCAACCTTCAATTGCATTATTAGTTCTTGGAATGTCTTCAGCAGTGGACATTATGAACAGCGGACATTATGAATGGTCACGATTCTGATTACGGTCATTTTGTCATTTTGTCACCCTCATCATGGCAAAGACACGGAGAAAGGCATATGATGCAGCTTTCAAGTTGAAGGCGTTTAAAGGCCTATTTATTTTTGTTCCAAGCCGTGTTTCGTTAAAGCTTGTGTAAAGTTCATTTGTTTCAATGTACCGGTAGGCACCTGCGGCTTATAGACATGTGCGGCTTATTTATGTACAAAATACATATTTTTTAAAAATTCAGTGGGTGCGGCTTATATTCAGATGCGCTGAATAGTCCAGAAATTACGGTATGTATTTATATATCTATTTATTTACAAAAATGTAAAAGGTGTGTGTGTTATATTATCTTATCGTTATTACTCTGTTTTCACCTTAGATTTGCTTTTATGATAATGGTTATAATGGCATGGACATAACTGAAGAGTAAAGATTTGGATTGCGCTTCAATGTAAACAGACACACCTTGGCTTTTTGCCAAAAAACGTTTCATTATGTTTTGGGCTAAGACACGACATTTCAAAATTCCACAAACAGAAAGAATATATATGTTCAGAATGTGAGAATGTGTCGTAAACAACATGGCTGACCTTGATGCCAGGGCAGTGGGCGAAGAAGGCCTCAGGGCTCTGAGAGTGGTAAAGCGACCCGTGGCCGACGCACCCCCACGGAGCCCGGATGGTGAGGTTGCCGCAGTCGAACAAGTTGCCAGAACGGTAGCGGTACTTGGCTGCTTCGTTAACTATCTGGAAAGACAGAAATATAAAATTCAGGTTTAAAAACACAACCACATTCGTTGACATGAGAATGACACTTCACTCATCCTTACGAGAGCAAAAGCAGCACATTTCAGACTGTCAAAATACAATTACAACAATGAGTTGCAAACCTGTGTAATAATTGCAGATCTATTAAGCAAAAAAAAAAAACCCCTAGAAAATAAGAGTGCTTTCTTTTGTTTTTATGAATAAAAGACACACCAGAGGACACTGGATTGAGACTGTAAGTGCCGAGCCATTCTCCCCGCTATTCCCCTCAAGGTTTTCAAAAACATTATTCCATTTTTTATTTATTTTTTAAAGAGTAAAATCATCGGTGTCTGCTTCCTTTTACCTACTTCTACAGTTTCTAATACTGGACTTCCTCCAAAAAGTAGGTGTCCCAAGTTTTCCTTCCTGAAACTGAGATGGGCTATTAATTCAGCTTTTATGTCTCTGTCTGGTCAGTTTAGACGACGCCATTTTAAGCGAGAGTACGGAAGGAGCCCACTCCACACATTCTGTTGTATGTTGCAGGGACTCTCATTCATCATTCATAGTGTGTGAGAATACACAGAATGACACTAGTGTCAGCATGTATGCATGCTAAAACCGCAGTGCCCACTGTCCTGTTCAGCCTGTGAATGACACATCGTCAGGAAGAAAGGGGTTCTTTAGTTTGATGGATCTTCCGAGTTAGATTGTAAAATATGAACCAATAAACAATTTGAGGTATGTTTATTAAACAATTGCATGCAACGAGGAATATGATATACGAACGAGACAGAAGAATAAATAAAAATCACTAACATTAGCGGCCGCCAGACTAGCAAACAGAATTGATTTCCATCCCCTCCTTCCTTCTGTAAGCGTTTCTGAAGACACTGAATTTTGGATCCTTTGCTAACCATATTGTTTACCTGTTTTGCAGACTTGGACCATGAAGTTCAGGTTCAGTAGAGACACTTTGTCTGTGTGCAACTATGGTTGTATGTATTCTTAGTTTGTGCACAGTCTGGAGAACCTGCCAACGCGTGTGCTGGTACACCAGGAAAGTATGAAGAGTACAGGCGAGCTCTACGCTCTTCATTCCTGCTGCATAGAAATGAGTAGCCTCGTGATATCAAACTACAGTTACCACATAAATGAAACCTTTTGATAAGAGACATCTGCCGCAATATTTTTATTTATTTTTTACTTTAAAAGGATGCGTTTACTCAGCTTTTACTCAGGCCTATGCCATAGTCACTCCATGTCTTGGCTAGCCATACACTGTTAGGAAATAGTTTGGCCCCACAGCAGGGATGCTCTGGAGATTCATCGACCGCTGATTGTTATTGGACATTATTCAGTTAAAATGTGCGATCAGAAGATCGGCATTAAAGATTGGGCAACTAACAAGATTTACTTTTTGTGATTCTTTATTCAGTAATCTCACTATTGACGTGTCCAGGGGACAGACTATTTTTACATTGATAATGCTTCATTGTGAACAACAAATCCTAGTTGAAATTGTCAGGAAGGAGCTAGTTAGTGTTAGCTGTCAGCAGCCGGTGGGCAGTTTGAATTGACTTACATTATGATGCGTTCAAGCGCTATTCAGTTTAAATTAGTATTGGGAGGAAAATAATAAGAAAAAACGTTATCATGATGTGTTCAAATGTAAGATTTTAAAATGTAGTTTTTGGTGCGAAATTTGAATAAATGCAGTTTGAATGAGAAGTTTTCACAGCAATATAAAATTGATTTTAGAGAGGGAATTATGAACGTTTAACTTTCCAACACCAGCTTTTAAGCATCTTATAATACAGAATTAAAACTACTAATTCCAAGAATTGTTTTAATCAAAGCAAACATTTAAATAGGAATACAATCATTTATTTATTTAATTTAATCTAAAAACCATGTAGATGGGATATTCTTAGCCTTAGTACTGACAAAATGTATTCATAATGTTTTTTCCACCCATGTTGTCATTTGAGCATTTCTTTTTTTTTTTAAATAGAGAAGAAAAGGTTTAAAATGGATGATTGTGAGGTATAATCTGAAGGTTTTAGGAACTCCTTTATATTAAGTGTCTTCCCTGAGCTTTCAGAAAAGCAGCTTTCACTTGAAGGAGTGTGCTGATTCCACCAATAACTGTATGATGTCTGTACGTCTTGGTTTTCCAGAGTTATGACTCTGAGAAGAAGGATTTTGTTGCAAAAGGCAGGTTTCAGGAATTACGCCAGCGTACTTTCCCTCATTCTAACCAGTCCCTTTAACCAAACACCTACAAAGTGGCAGTGAATCCACTGCTCAGAGAGAGCATCCTCCTGCACCACATCAACATTACATCTAGGGACTTCTGGTCTCTACAACATCAATAGTTCTTGTCTTGCACTCTACAAGTCTGCGACAGTGTGTCTGTCAATCCATCAATTTCAATAAAAAAAAAAAAAACAGTCACCAAAACAGTTTCTGACATCTTATGGACAAAACAATTGATCCAGGAAAAAAGACAAAACAAAAAAAACAATCCGCAGATTATTCAACAATGACAGTAATGAATATTTGCAGCCCCACTTACCTGGTCAAAAGCAGGATAGATGTAGTCAGCAAACTGGATCTCAGCAATGGCTGTGGCACCGGCAACAGCTGCACCAATACCAAATCCCACAATCCCCTGCTCACAAAGGGGAGTGTTGAAGACTCGGTCCTTACCTGGGGAGAACGCAGCAGAGAAGAGGAAAAAAAGACTCAGAAGCTGAAGTGCAAGTACAGGAAGTGAGCCTGTGGCTGCTGGGTGAGGGAGCTAACGGATTTATGCATTAACTTTCTCAGAAAAAAAAGTTCACACAAATGTTTAAGTGGCAGCCGCTATCCAGGCAGGGACTACTGGCCACAATTGTAGAGGGTGTTTAATAGCCTTTTCCCACTGAAAATAGCCATTTTCCCATTGCCAGTAGACGGGTATGCCTTTCGGGTTTTTTTTCCCTGGTGAGTCACGTTCGACGCCGGTAAGCAGGGTTAGTGGACAGTAGAAAGCAACTCAATGTTGCACTGGTTACTTCTTCTTTATATCTGTTACGTATGTAGTCCCTTTCAAACTTTCATACCAGAGGTGGTGATTGTTGGAAAGACTTACAAAGCCGGTTTTGTTGAGTTTTATTTTGTCCGTGTGGAGTTTGAATGAGCTGTGTTTGGCAATGATCGGCGAGGTAAAATGACTGTTTCTGTCAATGGAGTCTGGTGGCTTTGAGGGGAGCATAGCTGTATGTTGTGTGTGTGTTAATAAATTGCGATAATTGTCCAAATCCCTTCTGATTTTATTCATTGTATATTCCGTTTAGCGCTCAACACATAGCATTGCGGCAGATTAGGGGCAAAAATGAGCGCGTCCACCTGGTAATGAATGCCGATTGTAACCTTTCCCACTCGAGACAAAAGATGTTAGTGGGCTTTTTGGTGCATAAGGAATAGCAAGGTTTTCTTGATAAGAGAGCAAGGCCCACGCCGCACACTTGAGTGATGAGATTGCAGAGAACACTCTCTTAAAATGCCATGCAGTCCTAAAATAAATGAAGTGACAAGCTGATGACTCCTCCTCCTCAGCTGTTGCTAACAAAGCCTCTGATGGACACACACAACAACCGTGGAGAACAAACAAGGAAAAAAAAGTAAAAATTCCATTCTCCACCCTATAATCTGAAAAAGAGCCGCAAGTGGAGAGTGTTATTTTTTGCCCTCATCTATCTTTGTGTATTTGCCAATGCAGTCTTTTTTCTGTTTATGCTGCGCTCGTGTGCCCTGCGCTCACAAAGCTCAATTAGCAACCATAGCACCACAAACACTTAAGAGGAATGAACAATTAAGCGATCAAAATGCTGTGCCTTGCCACTCAGACTGAAGACGACCTCAAATAGGCAGCTTTGTGTGACAGTAACAGTCAGTAACATATGCGCATGCGAGTGTGTGTTTCTGTGTGTCATCAAAGCAACGAGCAGCAAGTTGATTAACGACGGGCAAAACACCAGCAAGAGATTCGACAATAACGCAATGTGTGACCATCAAATGCATCGTTGAGTTGACGTCTGTGCCTCAGTTGTTTCACACGAGTCTAGAGTGCATATTTAAATAGACAACATGTTTGGGTAACTTTTATAGCCAGCGCTGTCTGACACCAACGCCTGCTTTCGGTGAAAAAGAAGGAAAAAAAAAAAAGGCTACACACATCAGTGAGAGGGACAGCTAGTCGGAGCGTGGGGTCAATGTGTGCTGCTGTTTGAGGGAAACAGCCCTCAGAGGTAGCCAGTAACCAGCGACGCGAGAGCTGAATGCATCCGCCTCGTAAAAAGCCATTCATATTAGTGTCCGCCCTGCATTAACCTCTCTTCTGTATAATGACAGTGGGTGGCAGAGGTGTGCGCCATCCCTTTCAGTAGTGAGAGGGATAAAAACAGCTTTGCGCTCGCCACTGTACACAAGGATGAGATGGAAAATAATGATCCCTCCACGAAAGGTCAACACTTCTGACGTCAATTAAAACAGAAAGGCAGAACCAGCTCCTGCGGGGTGGACTCTACACCCCTTTCTATTGAAAAAAAACCCATACAAAAATGAACTCAAAACAAGAAAATTAAACCTATTTATTACAATACTTCTGTACCATAATAAACAAGAAACTCGTACTATCGTTGCACAGCTTCCGAACTCTTAGTCCACCAGTTTATATGTTTATATATATATATATATATATATATATTAAATTTTGCTCCAATTCTATAGATTTGTTAATAAATCTAGGGCAAATTGGTTACAACCACTAACATTTCTTCTAATCAACATCAAACTTGAGCTTGCCCACAGCCTGTTTTATATAGAAAACAGCTTTAAATGCTACAGCTGTGTCTTTTGGTCATTTCTGTCCCTATAGACATTTAGGTTTGTTGTCCGACTGTCAACTACAGAATCAAAATGGAACTGCCCGGAAAATCCTCACTGGCTAATACCAGGAAGACGCATAAATGACTAATGTAATGAGCTACAGATGCAGTGCTCTCTGTGGGATCAAACTTCACAGGCAAATCGGCAATAAGAGATACATCCCAATAAGCCATTTTCATGGAAGGCATTCTGACATATAATGACATAAACAATCAAATGAGCAAAGGCTGAATTCCATTTAGCTGCTGCAGTTTCAGGGTCCTGGTTTTGTGCATGCTGGCTCACTGTCATTGCTTACTGGGACACTTGAATAGAAAGGAGTATTAATGTTCAGGGTTCCTACAGCTTAAGGCAATTAGATTTAAGACTTTTTATTGCCACTCGGAATGAAATTTAAGAACAATTTTAGGAACAATGTTTCAGCTTTACGGCTCTGTGTGACGTTAATGGGAGATTTTACAATGCGATGTCAGAAAAAAAGCCATTTATAAAATCCTACTTCCCATCTCTTCGCATTTTTAAGAGTTTTGAAACATTGCTTTTAAAAATATAAATACCTATTAAGGCCTTATTTTAAGATTGATTAATTGAATGCCTTTTAAAGACTTTTTAAGGATCCGGAGAGCTGCGCTTTTCCTACTATGACAAGTGTCTGTGTCAAATGTCTGCTGTGGAAAAAGGCCTATCAGTGAAATGACCTCAAAACGTGTTTATGGCATTTCTACACTGCAATTTCTTGCTATTTTTCAGCCGACACGTGTGCCAATTCCTTGACATCTGTAATAAGCTCCTTTCTGCCATGACTGCTACCTGCTGGAAATAATGAATGAATGGAGAACAGAGCAGCATCTGCTGGATGTAATTCAGAGCTGATTTACCCTTTTAAGACTCCAATCAGGTACACATTTGAGGCATAATAAAAAGGAACACCAAACAAGATAATGCAAAACAGAATCCTACGGGGTTGAAATGCTATTTCAGCAACGTCTCTGACAGATTCTCAGAAGCAAAACGTTGGCATACAACGAGGGCTATAGGGATTAATCAGGTGAAACTAATGACATTAACAAAGGCTCATGAAAGGGTCCCAGTAAGACCCCGTTTGGACCCTAGAATGGGAACAACTAATGCAGCCTCTAGTTATGGTATTATTTAAACCTGTGCTCTTCCTGCTGTGACGTGTCAAAAATGTCCACCTGGTGTTACTGTAGCTTTACTTCCAACCATAAGAATGTAGGTTTCCAAACAAACTCACAGCAGTGAGCGTCGACGTGCTGTATCAGCTTACTGTACCAAGGGCGGAAGGCTGCGAAGGACAAATGAGTGCAAACGGATCCGTCTGGTCCTCTGGGTGAACACTGAGCAGTAATGTGACCTTGCCAGAGAGGAGGTGGTGGGATTCTTCACAGTGCTCTGCTGTCACCTTGTGGCAAAATCAGGTCGAGCAGGCAGAAGAACAGGTGGCTCACAGTTTGGCTTTGCTTTTTTTTTTTTTTTTTTTTTTCAAAGCAAAACACAACAGTAGTGACAGGAAGGGGAATGAAACATCTTACCATATTTGTCTCTCAGACCCACTGTGCATCGGAATACTCCACCAAAGGCAACGTCTTCTCCAAAGATGACTGCAGGTAAACACACAATGCAGTCAGTGATAAAATGGCATGTTCTGTTCTTTAGCATGTAAAAATAGAATAGGCAAAAAAAATGTATTATGATTATCTTTAACGCACATTTTTCACAAAGATTCTGACTGTTCTATTATTTGGGAAATGTTTGTGAAAGTGCTGACATGTTTGTGTAAAAATAATTGGTTATTGTGTTTCCTTAATTGTACAGTTGTACAATATATGATATACATTACAGTACTATTTTTCTTATCAGTTATGAAAACAATTTACAACAATTTTCATTATTTTAGAAAGCATGGTCTTTTAAAATAAACGAACACTACACTTACACTTCAAAACTGAACGAGTAATAGCATCCCATATATCTCTGTTTGTGTTACTTTATGTCCACTCCGCCTTTAGACTTTAGTTTGGGAATTCTTCACCTAATTTCCTCAACTTTGCTTTTCAAAGTCTGTGTGCACACAGCCCTGTAGCCTCATGCCCTTTAATGGCGATTGACGGGTGTTTACCTGCTAACTAGGATCAACTAGCATACTTTCAATTTACAAGGACACTGGGATTCATCATTTTCGGAACAGGAGGTACAAACAATGATGTGGTTTAAGAACATGAACCTGACGTGGACTTTTATTAAAGTTCTTTCTCAAGAAAAAAAAAATACTATAGAACTCATTTAGGAAGATGTTGGTAAATGAGGGCCATTGTTTTGAGAACCTCCAAGGACTCAGAACATTTCCTGAAATAACATGAGCCCACAACTGGCTACATCAAATTCCACTATAGTATAATGATACGATAAGTTCACCTTTTTCTAAGTGTTAAAAATCTGTTCAAATGCAGCGACACACAAACAAAGAACATTTCTAATCTACATCTATTGTTCCTGGACACAGAAGGCATCAAATTGTGACACAGATCAGATTTATTTTAGCAAGACAATCAAATCGTTTAAGGGTGCAATGTTTTCTTGGATATATCTAAACTGTACTGTCTAATAATATTATTGTGAAGCATCCTATTTTAGTCCAACATCTCTCACGGCTCGTGGTTTACAAGGCTATGAAAGTCATTTAAAAAGCCAGAGCGTTCTTTCAAAAACTGCATGATGATAGATGAGGTAATGATTGATGGTTTTTGGCAGATTTTCATCTCACACCGGGTAAAAAATTCCATTTCTTGTTCAAGCATCCCACCTGCTGTTGGATCACTGGCAAGAGTGTTGTCCAAGGCACTTGTAACCGACTGGAACAAGTTCATCTTCTGGGTAGGACCTAAAAGGGTTGTAAGGTAATAACAAAATATATATATTTTTAAAAAGCACTTGACTCACGCACGTCATTCATTCATTGCATTGGGATTTGACAATCAGTACACTGTTGAACATATTTAAAAGTGACCATACCAGTTATTGCAGGAAAGAGAGCACATTAAGGAAACTGGTCAAACTGCCTTCCAGCAACTGAAGGAACAAATGATACTCAGTACTGCATTGTTTCTGGATCCAGTAAAAAAAAATATATAAGCAATGGTAAAATGAACTGTATGATATACATACATTAATATAGTTTATACCTCTTTTGGATCTGACCATAAGAGTTAATATAAGCAAGCACAAGGTCACATCAAGACTTATTTAGTGTTGCCTTGCTACACTAACTGCAGACACCATGAAGTGCATTCTGTAATAAAATGCCAATCTGGTTAATACACTTGTTTGGCAATACAATCTTCACTTTAGAGTTTGACTGTAGAAGGCTGTTTTAGTTTTTTGTACATGTATCTGTTTAAGGAAGTTTATCTGTGCACACCTTAAGAGTTAATCTCACTTGAACACCTGGATGTATGAGATGATTTGTGTTGCATCACAGCTCGTTTTGAGCAAATCTAATCCAGTGTCGTATGCGACCTGAACCTACCAAAGTGTGATGTGGAAACCTCCAATGAACATTCACTGGGTCTGACTTTACAGTGAAGGAAGACATCTTGTGTCTGATAGTTAAACTTTTGAAATGAACACTATTTTGTACATTTATAAATGATGAATTGCCCAATGAGGGTGAAGGAGTAGATGTGAATTAGAAGAATGTTCAACTAAGTAATTGAGCTTTTAGTGTTGAGAAAAACACAATCAGACAATCATAAATCATTCAAAGCAGTATTTTAAAAAAAATTAAAAATTAAAAAACTGTCTCCAGGAGACCTTTACACGTTGAGGAGAAACATCGTTAAACTTGTACCGACTGAACAGTAAAGTTTGTCACTATCCAGTCGTAACAACTCAATACACACGTCATATTTACTAACCAGAAACTGTTCACAATGCTGCCAAGTCACTTGTGTTTGTTAACAGCTAAACTGGGGACTTCCAGAGCCATACAGGTATCTGCTGTTAATGGAGCTAGCGTTAGCAGCCGGCCGGCCAGTCGCTCACCATATTGTGTCGGTTCGGGGTCAGGCTGGAAGGTAAAGTGCGCTGCATGTCTTCGCTGTGTTTTTGTACAGGAGCTGGAGCTCGGCGACAATTTCAGCAAAGTGGCTCCAAAAGAAGCCGGAGACCCCGTGCCAATGCCCGCGATGCAAAGTTTCGAGTGCGAACCTCGGATGAAGAACCGTGCAGCAGACGCCATCACTGTTGTTGTTACTGAACAGGAAGGGCAAGAGCGGTGAATCAAGTGCGAACATCGTCTATTAAAATGAGGGCGTTCACTCAGTGGAGGGGACCGGATTATATCCGGGTATCTGGCCGAAATCCTGTCCAATAATATAATATATAATATATTAAATGTTGGTATTATTGAGCTTTTATACTGGGGTGTTCTATCAGTACCCTAAGTTAAATTCACTACTGTATTGGCACATTATATTTCAAGACCTAGTCAAGATACAACAATACATTAGTTTTCATTCAACCATACTATGTGATGGGGTTTCGAACAATATATTTGGTAACATGTCTTTGTGTTAAAAATGAGAGCGGAACGTCGGCTCTCTGTGGTACCCAGGGATAGTGGCAGAGTGAAACCTCTTGTTTCTTCTTCTCCATGCAAGCCTCCGCGAGCAGATAAAGCTTTGTGATTGGCCAAAAAGGAGGGCGGTGTGCGTGGTAGATATTTTAAATACAGTCAGTGCGCACACACTTTAATGGAAGTGGCCGAAGTCACGTCACTGTCAAGCAGTCTTGGTTTTACGTTGATAATTGTGCATCAGCTCAACAATGCACAATAACCCTACACATCTTTGCAAAAGTGCTGCAGCCCTGTGACCAGTAAACCCGGTCAAAGCCAGTCGCCGCTTGGATTTTGATGCGCGGCTATTTCTGCTGTTACGATACCGGTGCTTGGAGCGGTCAAAAAGGACGAAGAAAGACTCGAATATCATTTCTCACATTTGATATACCAAATAAAAACGACATTATATTACACACACATAAATACATTGTGTTGTCACGCATATGCATTTCATATTTGAACTCTCATAAAAGCATTACTGAGGTTTGCTGAAAATCCCCATCCTATGGAGAGTAACATTGACAACATGTATTCATACGAAACATGACCTCCTCTATTTCCATTTTGTATTATGGTGTTTCACTGTACCACTTAAACGATTTACAGTTAATATCACCACTACTGCAATGTTCATTGCAATACTTAAATTTTTTCCAGTTTCATAGAAATATACTCTTCATTGGAATACTGAATTAAGATTGGCACAGACCAGTCAACACATTTAAGCCAAAATGTTGCATGCATTTCAGAGACTTCCTTCCAACAAGAGAAAAATACATTAACAGTAGCAGAACAAGTTGAGTTGAAGGCAAACAAATTAGAAATGTTTTAGACAGAAATTCTTTCCAAAAAGTATCTTTCTTCATTGAGAAATGCTATAGAAGCTCATCATCAATGTATATTACAGTATTTACAGTAAAACATAAACGGCCACAAGATGGTTTTCCTCTTATGGAATTAGCAAGATGTGAAAATAGTAAAAAATGATCCACAACTAGGTAGATTCAACAGAAATACGGTCCCATTAAGAAGCTCTCCAGCGCTACCAATCAGTTATTTACAATTCACATCATCAAAATGATTGAATTCCTATAAGCAGCCATCTTTCACCATAAAGACGTACAATTCCAGGATGATATGAAAGTTACATTTGATCTAATGGCTAATTGTCATTAGGGATTACTGTATTTTAACTAACCCAAATTATTTCCCCATGGTGAGGATCGACATTTCAAAATAATTAACACCACCCAAGCATTTACTTATTGGCAATTGTAAGTAAGTTGGAAAAACATCCCCATCATGTCTATCTCACTGTTGTTTTGGGGGTTTTCAGAGTGAATATTTTTGACAGATTCAACATGGTTCAACAGCCTTTCTCCTCTCAAAGAAATGTGTTAAAATATCACCTAATCCTTTGCATCAGCTGAGACAAATAAAGCAACTCCTAAGGATACAGTACATTTATTTGACTATGCTGTATGCTTACATTTATTATCAGAGGCCACAAGTAAAAAATAAGCAATATAATGATTTTGTTAGCCACAAATATAATGATTTTGTTAGCCACAAATATACATTTGTTAGTTCTAGATCTTACAGAAAATATTGTTACTGTACTGAAGTGGTTAGGAGAGGTAAAAAAAGAAAGAAAGGAAAAAAAAGAAAGATATCCACATCACATATTCCAGGATAGCTAGGTGGATGACTTTGCACACTCTGCAACATCCAACTTCCTGCCGCTGCTGCACATCTTGGCCAGATTCTGTGAAAAGAGGAAAGCAGAGTTAGTATTTAAAGAAAGTCATGGCTGGAGATAAAGTATAAAGTTCTACCAAGTTAATCTTACATTAGCAGCTCGGATGATGCTGCTTGGAGACTGGAGGGCTGCGAGGTCTGTCAGGATCTTCTTGAGATCGCTGTCACTTGGACCTGCCTGTGGCTTCAGTTGCAGGTACGGATGCTCCAGCAGCTCTGCAATAGAGATCCGCTCTCTGGGGTTTCGTACCAAGCACCCCTGGAACAACCAGATAAAACTTTTTTTTTTTCTTTTATAAAACGTATTTGTAATTTACGTCACTTCAATAACACATCAAAGTTAGCCACTGTTTTAATCTATGGATTTATAGCTAAATATGCATTAATATTTTAGTTAAACCTGTAATATACAGCACTCTGTAAAGTAGAATGTTGTCTTAGTGCATGCTAAAGCCTTATTTAATTGTGAATAGTCTTAGTAAATAAAAAAAATAAAAACATCCAATTCACTGTTTATACTGTACATAAGTGTATGGACACAAAGGTGCAAGCCCAATAATGTGTTTTAAGAGGTCAACTAATTTGCAAGCTTCTATATGAGCAGAGTTACATCTAGGAGGTGTCATGATTCTCCAAATCCACAAATCTATTTTAAAAAGGTCACAATTTGATTTGATTTTCAATTCAATTTAAAAAAGAAATTCCAGCACTGGACGGCTATGTCATTGTTCCACACTAAGGCCATATGATCAAATTTAAATAATTCATTTAAAATGTAATACCATATCATAAGTTATTTTACCAAGTAACAAACTGAAGTCTACATCAAAACAAAAACAAGAGCCACTAGATGGCAGAAGGGTATTTTAAAACAGCTTAAATTTACCTGCAATAAGCCACCAGAACTGTAAGTTTTTCTGTCAAGAACTGTTACATAACTCACGAGAAAGGCTAAATGATGCCACACGGTAACTACAGGGCAGCAGGAGGATTATCCTGTTCTGTTGTTTCTCCATCATCTCTGACTCCGGCAGTGTTCATGGTGTCGGAAAGTGCAGCTGCAGGCTACCAGTAAGCTACGCCGTGTCGTCTCTGAGCGGCAGGCAAGACGTAAGCTGTGTTATTGTTGTTTTTCGAAAGCTCATTTCAAACTTCTTTCCCCGAGTTTACCGTCTTTTTAAATACCCTTTAGAATCTAAATACTGAAAGACTTGCAATTGGTGATCGAATTGACTTGAATCTTTTGTGTTCACATCAGACTAATATATTTTAGTCTGGCTCGCTCACCTTCAACACATCCAGCAAATCCTTCTCCGAGATGTCAGGGAACTCAATCCTATGGGAAGTGTCAATGATGGCGTGCAGCTTGGCAATCTGATTGGTGATGCTCTGGAATGGAGTCTTCCCGTAAGTCATGCAGTACAGGATACATCCGAGGGACCACACGTCACCTTTGGTACTGATCTTTGGGAATAATGAAAAATTATTTTTTTAAAATTTAATTAAACTTCACCACTGTGAAATCATTGCCTCGAATGTTGAATGGACTGGGTATGGGTACCTTTGAGCGTGCTTTTCCTGCCTGGGATGAAGTGTCTTTGATGGCTTCAGGCGGCATATAGTTCAACGTTCCAACCTGTGTTTGACAAACAACCATGTATTACATGGGTCGAGCCCTTTTCACCTGAACTGTAGATCCGATACAGCTTCATTATGTTGAAAGTAAAACCTGTTTTAATATATAATACATATATTCTTCTAAGTCTACATTAGAATGCTGCACAGCTTCTTTCTCTTTTTTTTAGCATGCCTATTAATTGTGTTTAAAGCTGGTATGTCTGCACAGTTGTAGATAAAGACTAGGCTATACTAATATTATTAGTATTTTACTATTATTGAATTAGACTCATGTGATGACTGCGTTGGAATGTTTCCAAACATTTCCATGCAGAGCAAAAGTCAAAATAAATGAAAAAAAGATAGCTGGATGTTTTAACCAAACAAAGTATTCTGCTTCAATCCAACATTTTCACCGCGGTCAAAAAAAACGTTTGCTCTCCTGCTTGCTGGACACTAAAGCAGGCACGCACCTGTATTAACTGTGCAGGGTGGCAGCAATCTAACAGCACCATAAATTACATTTATATAACCACAATAATAAAATATCTATTCAACTAGCAAGATATATAGTCGATTTGATAACAAAAAAAAAAAAAAGAAGACTAATTTAATTTTAGGAATCACTTTAATGAAATTGAGGATTATGCTCGAGGATTTAATTTCTTATGGTGATGATGTCATAAATAATGACAAAATGTAAAATGTAAAAAATGACATTGGGTAAAGCTCTATACAAAACATAATTTTTGGGTTGTTGCATATCCATGGCTATTTGTTTTATGTGTATTATATATAGATTGTTTTGCATGCATTTCCTGGTTGTCTGCTCAGTAAGTTTTGTTTCCATGAATACAACTAACTCCTACACTGTGTGCAAACAGTAGTCAGAATAAATAATAAATTGAGCAGCTGCAGCTCATGTAGATGATAGGGTTATAGGGTTATCAATGAATCTTAAATGCATGTCCACCTGGATTGAATTGTTTTTTCTGCAAAGCACAAACCCTCCAATCACCAGGGCTGCGTGTGAACATTACATTTAAGAGCCCTAATGCATTCATTCAGTGGATGAAATGCATCTTACCTGTGAATCCTTCATAATGCTCGTTACATCTGGTTGGATTCGGTTTGCGATGCCAAAGTCAATCAACTTCAGCGACGCATTCACAATGACAAAATTAGCTGGCTTCAAGTCACTGTGGACGATTCCTGTGTAGAAGGCACGGAGGGCATTTTGAAATGTTTAGAAATGAAGATCATTTTTAGTGTGCCATTTAATAAACAACACTGAGAATGGGTGAGGGGAACAACAGTGAGAACTATAGAGAATGAGAACCGTGTTTGTGGATGGTTTGGACGGCCTCCAGCATGTTCTTCCAGTAGAACTTCCTCTCCAGCTGATTGACAGTTTTGCGGTTTCGCAACCAAGTGTTCAGGTCCAAGTTTCCACACTCCATCAGCATGTAGATGTAGCTGTTGGTTATTTCACTGCAAAACACATATACAACCGTCATGGTATTTGTAACAGAAATCATAACTACATGTAGACTTTAATGTAGACATTTCTTATTTTGTATACAAATACAACTTAACTGCTGCAACACCTAAACGTTCCAAAAGGTTGTTCATCTTAACAACAAGGACAAAACTGTGGCGAGGTGATTCCTGTGCGATGCATTGATACATTGTTTTTAAACAGGCCAGGGTTCATACAGCTTTTTAAGAGTACAATTCAAGCGCTTTCAAGATACCTAAACCAAATATTTCAAGACTCTCAAAGCTTTTATCGTCACATCTAAAATTGTTACTATAAATGCAATTGCGAAAAATAAAGTTTACAGAATTCCTATATACCAGCAGCAAACAATGTACACTGTCATTTTGTTTAATTTAGCAGCCATTCAATTTAACTTAAGTTGTATGTTTTGATCAGGATTATTTAATGCTTAGCGAGCTCAGCGTCTGGTGTGAGACGCCAAGAGAAAACAACTATGCAGACAACTAAATATGACGACAGGATTGTTTCATTTAAAATATTAAAAGATTGTTGGTTTACATGAGGGATTGTGTAGATAAAACACCAGAATACGTTGAAAATCAAGCATTTTTTTCAAGGAGTATATTGTAATTCAATCATAGTTCTAATGTAACGTTCATAACGTATAAAGTTATGCATTTTCCAAGCTTTGTATGAACCCTGCATATACTTACTAGTCATAGAGCTTGATAATTTGATCGCTGTACTGCTGCAAGTGGTTCAGATGTTGAATCTCATTTTTGTAGCTTTCTATTGTCTGAGGATCAGCCTCCTCGAGGTCAACGTATTTCACAGCAAACAGCTGCTTTTTTTGATCGAGGACCTGGTAGACCTGACACAAACAGAAAACAGCCCTTGATTATAGCTGCAAACAAAAACGAAAGCAAAGTGTTTGAATGCTGCAACATAATATGAATTCACGACTTGTGTTTTACCTTGCTGGATCCACCCCGTCCAATCATCTTGAGTATGAAGAACTGCTTGCCTTTGATGGTAATGGTTTCATTTGACAACACAGTGAGAGAAGCCTAAACCGTATTTAAAACAAAAGCACATCATGTCATTAGAGTTTTAAAAGAAGAAGTCGCTTCGTAACAGAAACGGGTCCTTTCTGCATTTTATAGCGCGAGACAAGCTACGTTGCTCTCTACATGTCGAGATATATAATGCATTTCATCTCCACTTAATCATTTTATTCATCCATGCTTTGACAGGTATTTGGTGTCAAGGACAAACTTGTGGACACACAAAATGGATTTAGTATATAAGAGAACAGCAAAGGTGAGAAGAACATGCTGTACCTGTGGGGTTTGGAAACCTGGCGCATGGTTCAGTGGTGTGAATGGCTGCTGAACGGGTCCGGCTCTGTGTGCTGCCACGGCAGAGGAAGACACTTCAGGGCCTCTCTTTACAACAGGAGTAATAAAACTGAGGGGGAGGAAGGTGGAGATGGTGTGACCAGGCTACCTTTTTTTTTTTTTTTTTTTTTTTTTAAAATTGGTAAAAGCAGCATATAAAGAAACAACACAAGTCCTTTGAATCCAATTAAGTGCTACTTATAGATACAGGTATTATACTGAAGATAATACCTGTTAGCAGAGGGGTTTCTGTAGCCGTTTGGTGTCTGACAGACTGTTTGTGGGTTCAGTCTTGACGGAATATGGAGGGATGGAGTGGGGAGAGACTCCAGCACACGAGGAACAGGGCTGGGCTCAGGAGGTGTTGTGCGTTTATCCTAGGAAGAAGATCATTTGGAGAGATTTGATCAGCAGGCTTTGAGACAAAGAAATACATTATTTGAAGTAGTCAATGGACATGTAGCTCACACAACCCTACTTAAAAACATCCCAAAACTGTCTCTCCGAGAGAAAGTTGGAACGTCATCATATATGGAAAAAAAGTTTAGTTCCTAAATCTATCAGCAAGTAGGGGCAGACAAAACACAAACTAACATACACTCCACAGCAGCCTACCAATGAGATTATTTAAGATTCTCTGAACTTTTAAATATCTTTTTATGAAACATTTGCTCTAAATGCATTGCACAGAAATAGCAGTAGATAAAGAATGTCATCACACCTCTGGAGAAAAATGCCGGTTGAGGAAAGTTGGCATCTTCCATTCCGATAATAAAGGCTCCTTGCTGACAGGTTTAGGCTGTTCCACTGGCCGGTTCACAGGGACCCGAGCTGGAAGCTGAAGTTCTTGGATTCTCCCACAAGTAGACACACTTACTGGAACACCCGTTTGCAAATCTACATGAAAAAAAAAAAAAAAAAAAGTAGTAATTAGTCACAGTTTAGTTACAAACCATGTCCAACTTTAACGCTAAGAAGGAACCTCTACCTGTGGGAAGTTCCTCCTCGCTGCTGGGCACAAGCTGTTTTTCCCCGGCCTTCAGGTTACGTATAGCCGTCTCCAGGAGCTCTGCAGGCCTGGCATTTAATGCATGGGCTTTGTGCAGAATTGAAGTCGCTTTGATCACGTTACCTTAAAAAAGGAAAGGAGGAAAACATTTGTAATTTCACCGTTTAGTCACTGAACACTTGTCTAGCCAACCAGTCTTTAAAATAAAGTCAGATGTTGTAAGAGTAATAGGACACTGGCACATCTGTAAAAAACACTCAATTCATTTTAAAGTTTATAATATCAATGTTGCCAAAAGGAAACCTGAATGTATTCCATGAAATGTGTATTTATAACCATGAAAATGTGTGCTTTTGGTCTGTTTTGGTCTATTCCATATATCAGATTTCTGGAAACTAAAATAAATATAAAGCCATTCTACCTTGAGAAACCTCAAACTGGGCATGTGCTATGTGGACAAAGGCAAAGCCTTTACAGTTGGATCTTGCAACTATAAAGTGGTCTTGGGCTTCATCAGAGTCTTCGATCCTTCAAAAGAAACAGAAAAGAGAGAAATGTGGTTAGACTTAAACACCTGACAAAGCTTAAATGTTGAGTGGTTGAAAGGCTGTATGCACTGGTTTCATCCTACAGAGCAAGAACAGACAGCCATTACATCCAGACAGACACAATTCCAAACAGCGTTTAGAGTGTCTGAATGATGAAAAAAATAACAGTTTGCCGAAATCTTTCAGCGTGACATCTTAAATAATAGAGTGCTGCAGGGATGACATGTTTTTGTAGGCCAACCCGGAAGTTAGCATTGCCTTGGTTCCCTCGACCAAAAGCCAACAGGGTTTTCCCATTGGCTTTTGGATTATAGCAGAAAATAAGCTCTTTGGCAAACAAAATGTTTTGATACTTAAAAACACAAACACTTATTTTTAGCTTCTAGAAGTAAAAAGCTAATGTTGGGCTAAAAGCGAACTACACCACGGTCACATGACTCACGTCACCACCACTGACTCGATTAGTTGCCATGTTCGGCGTGATGACGTTTAATGTGCCCGACAACCTTTATAGTCTAATTTAGTCATTTGTTAGCAACCGCCTTTTTTTTTTTTTTTTTTAAACACACGTAAAAGACGGATTTCAGGCATCTATCAAACAAAAAAAACATTTTTTTTTTTTTTAAAAACACATTGACTTTGAGACGAGGGAACTGGACTTGCAGAAAGTCGAACTCCTTTAGGACTCATTACTGCAGCACTCTATTGAAAGGCGAGACCAAGATTCCAGTTAAATATTGAAAATCATTGGACTTGATGGTATAACACTGTTACAGTGCAGTCATGTTACAGTTATCAGTAAATATGATTACACAGTGAAAGGGATAATGCTGTGAAAATGATCACAATCTTATTTGTTTTTTCAGCAACACCCAAATACACCTCAAAGTCCCACACCTTAAAGCACATATAGTATTTTCATCCACACTAACCCCTTGAGTTCTGCATATCTGACCAGTATTCTAGCATAGCTGGCATTTTTGCTGAATTGTCTTATTGGCAGCTTGGAGAAGATCTTAGAATAACAGTCCTTGAGCTTATTGAGGAGGTTGATGTCTGTGTGCGGGTTGCCTCTTTTCTCCAGGTTCATCAGAAATGTCCAACACGACTCGGGGGAATTTGTATTGATGACCTGGTCGAAGTTGTACGTTACATCTGCCAGAGGAAAAACGAAACAATCAAAACACTCAATGCACATTCAGGTCTTCATACAGCTCTAAACGTTTCATTGACTACTCAACTAAACTGCAAGGCATTCGGCGTAGCATATTATCAAGGTTATATAGTACCTTCCATTCTGGAGGTGTCCCTTGTGTCATGTATGTGAAGGAGTGTGGTAGTGGTGTCCACAGCTGCTTGGTCCTCCCAAGCGCAGGGCTCTGGGCTGACAGCTGGTGGCTGAGAACACAGCGATATGAGAGAAAGATATTACACGTCTATCTTCAAGTCAAGCTGAACGTATTTGCTCAGCAGAACACCGATTCTGACATTGCTAGACCCAAACTAATTGAGCTTGTTAATACTCACTTGAAGGAATAATCTATCTCCATCGACAACATTTTTCTTTGAGGATGACAGCCCAAAATGCGGGTTCACATTTGAACCAGATGTTTGCCTGAGACAATTAAACAAATAACGTGTCAACAACACATGCAACACTTGACACTCATTATAACACATTTGTAGGGGTGTAAATCACAAGAGTCATCACAACACCAAATGATATTGATTCTTTTGACAACGACACAATACTTGCCTATATCACAAAATCTGCCACTATACGATAACAATTTGATTCAGGGGCCTGTGATTTAACACATGTACATTCAAGTCACAAAAAGCAACTAAAATATTATTTGACTATTTTATTATTGGGCTCTTCCAGACATTTAATCATGTATCTGTATTTAATCGATGTATCGTTACACCCCTACATATTTGAGTGAAGTATTCAAGAATTTGCATGCAAAGGGAAATGGGAAACTAACTAACTGATCTTCCATCTATAACAAAACAACAGTTCTTTTGTTTGGAATATATGTCAAGAAAGGAGACATTTCCTCAGCTCAGTAAAGAGCACTGCATGTTAAATAAAATATGTGGCAAATTATTTGATTTAAGGCCAACAAAATTAAGCAAACTATCTTAGGAACTCCTGTTGTCCTTTCACGGGACCATGACATTATAAGTAATTTCAATCTATCACTATGAAGCTATTTTCAATATTATGTAGAATATCATATGTAACTTGGCATCAAAATTATTTTCAAACAGAATTCCTCAAGGCATAACAAATTTGGAAATAAATGTTGGTATAAAAGAATTACCTGGAAAAACTGGGGTTGATTGACGAATCATTTCCCTTTAAGGGCTTTCCATGGTTGTAGTCATCATCATCCTTTTCTGGGATGGAGAACGGTACCACGGGAACTCTCCCTGGCTACAATACAAAAGAAGTACAACATCAAGGACTATTTGGTGATTAATTTAATACACCCTTTTAAAAAAGGGAAAAAACAATGTAAAGTGATTTGTAAAAACACAAGTAGGATGAAATTAAACTCTCACCATGCCGACTGCTCTCTTGCGATGAGATCCAGATCTCCATCCTGATAGCTGGTCATCTGAGGATCCCCCGGGCGGCTCTGTCCTGCAGGCCAGATATCAACATAAAATGTCTTATTCCCTAAAACAGAGGCCTTATTAAATGTTGAAAGATGTTGTTTTTTTTCTTACCCTGAACCAAAAATACTGGAGAGCTGCAAGTCGCCCGTGCCATCTGATGTTCTGCAAACTTTTTGGAATGCTGATCCTTTTTTGACAGAACCGTGCACATTACTGTTCGACGATACTGGCAGGAAAAAAAAACAAAGCAAAATGCGAAAATCAAACAGTGAAAAGTTAATATATCATATGATGATACTGCATTGTAACAATATTCTCCTCTAAATAAAACATTAATAAAATACTCACTTGGTAGATTTTCCTTATCCTCTGAACAGAAGAGTTGTGTTTTCCCTGTCTGCATGTTTTGCAAAGCAGCCTCCAGCAGTTCCTTCGGTTTGGCAGCCAGTTCAATAGCATTCTGCAATATGTAAATTCCTCTCTTTGTGTTGCCTGGTAACATGATACAGCAAACACTGAAATACCCCGGATGACATGACATGAGAATCTGGTTACTTGTATAAGAAGAACAAACAAACCTACCTTGAGAATGTTCAAACTGTGCATGTGCTATGTGAACAAATGCAAAGTTTGGGCAGTGAGATCTTGCCACGTTGAAGTTAGCCTCTGCCTCATTGACATCCTGAATTCTAATAAAAGGAAAACAGGACAAAAAGATTAAATGCCCACCCTACTGTTTTGTATGCAATCTAATGATGGACACAGAATTAAAGTAGAAAGAGGACAAAGGACTTTGATATATAAATAATAACCTTGTTAACTCACGCTTTTAGCTCTGCAAATCTGACCAACATCCTGGCATAGCTCTCATTCCCGCAGTGTTTTCCAAGTGGCATATTGGAGAACACTCTAGTATAAAAGTCAATAAGTCTGGTGAGGTGGTTACGATCCAGGTGAGCATCTCCTTTCTTCTCCAGGTCCATCAAATATGAGCGGCATGATTCAGCAGAGTTAGAGCCGATAACCTGGTTAATATTGTCCGTGTCATCTGTAACAAATGCAAGGTATTATGATGACTTTATGAAGATTGGACACATGGATACTGATGTATATAGAGCTTACAGTGACACGACTACTGGGCCATTACCTTCATTGAGATACTTTTTTATTTTGTTGAGCTTTTGATAAAGCATGGCAAGCTGCTGCTTTCTGTCTGTGTGCTCCTCTTCTTCCATCTGAAATTGAGGGGTAGAAACATTAGCCCATATAAGGTTATTCGTGCTCTCCTGAACAAAACAAATATACACCAAGGACGCCAAAAGCCGTTTAAAAGAATGACGATTTAATCATGTTTTACTTGGTATGACACTGTGCATTAGTCATACCCATGACTTCAGACCTTTTAATAATCCTCGCAAAAAACTCAGCCAAACCGGTGACATTTTAAGTGACATTTGACTATGGATGTGCAGCTTTTAACATACCAGCAACTCCAAAAATTCAACTGCTACGTTAAATTACCACAATGATGTGCTGCTTTGTGGGTTGTTTATTCACCTATTCACCAAAGTAACTTTATTTGAAAATACTCATGTATACTTGCTGCAAAGCAAGAAAGAGTTCCATCAAAATGGCCGAGACAGGTTATTGGACGCTGTTATTCCTTTACAAAATAATGTAATCTTTCGTGTTTACAATCTGAATTAGCTCAGTTAGCTAGCTAGCTAACATGTTGTCAAAGCTGTCGTTACCGATAAGTATGTTAGCGACTTGGTTCCGCTATGGTTCACACAAACTCAGAAGAAGTTAATCACGTGTTCGTTAACATTAAAGTATAACTATTCAAAAGCGTCTCACCGTGTTTATGCTGTTAATAATCCCGTTTCACTTAAAGAGCACGAAAAAAGGATCGCCTTCAACTGCCAGTTTTCAAATATGCCACTTCCGCCCCAGCTGTGTGTTGATTGGATAGTTTGTGGTGACGACAGCGTTGGTTTGGTTTACCAAGTAGCGCTCGCACTCCGTATATCCAACCAATCTATAAATCTGAAAATTCTTAGATATTGAAAACAAATGTCATTTTTGCAATGACGCACCAGAATCGATAATACATTTATTTTACCACTCTATGCATTCACTTACTTTTTGGACTTGATTGAAATATTATATATTGTGTTAAATGAATCATAATGAAACATTTATTGTAAAACTGTAATTACACATTTTGAACATAATACATTTAAAATTGAATTCATAAACTATTAAACTTTTAAATACTAAATGAAGAGATAAAACTGTCAAATTATAGGATACAATCTTTAAAGAAGAAAAAAATATATTTTATTTATTATACTTATCTATACCCTTTATACTATCTTATTCCCTTTACCCCTATTTTTTTTTTATTGTTTTAATTATCATTATTATTTATATTTATTTATTTAAATCCATTATGTTGAGTTGTTGAGTACATGTCTGAAATGTTTGTACATTGGAATTTATTAAATAAATTAATTAATACATTTGCCCTCAGACAATCACAAAGACATGTACATGTATAATACAGTTATCATAATCGCTTTGGTGGGTTATGGTTAAACTTTCAACAGTAGGTAAGAGTTCACTGGGACACAGAAACAGGATATGTACATTGTGTATGTATACAGTAAATGTATTTCAGTAGCAATGTGTTACATGTACTGTAAACTGAATTCATGTTTGATCTTTCATGTAAAGTCACTGCATTGAACAGAACATGTTGTACGTTGTACTTTACTTGAGTATTTCCATTTCAAGGCAGGCTACTTTATACATCTACACAACTACATTTCAGAGGGAAATATTGTAC
The DNA here is from genome assembly GCA_943593645.1 of Bovichtus variegatus. NCBI lineage: Eukaryota > Metazoa > Chordata > Actinopteri > Perciformes > Bovichtidae > Bovichtus > Bovichtus variegatus. Next base: position 6,293,831 of record CALSCE010010638.1, on the reverse strand, counting down.
TTTTTACTCCATTAGGCATACATTTACTGTAGTTCAAAGCTTTAGTTACTTTGGAGTTTCAGATTATTAATACAAAATATAATTAACTAATAAATTATGATGTAATATTATAGATTAAGCTACTCAGCAGTATACACAATCATTAAAACAACTGCAACATTAAAGTGATGAACACATTACAGTTATGCATCAATATATTATAATCAAATAATATGATATATTGTAGAATGGGTCATTCTGCATAATGAGAACTTAACTTTTGTTGCTTTAAGTATATTTTGATGCTTGTACTTTTACTTTAGTACAATTTTTAATTGCTGCAAACTACCCTTTAACAGAATATTTTTACACAGCGTTATTACTACATTAACCTAAGTAAAATATCTAAGTGGGCCTACTTCTTCCACCATTGTAAATAGATAGGAATATGAATGAAATATTAAGACAAAAATTCAAAGGTTTAAAAATGTTTCTATTATTTCTCGTTATCCCCCCTCTGGGAATAACGAGTATTGTTGCGTCTTCAATTTCCCATCGTACCTGAATGCAGCAGGAACACGCTGCACTTCCCTGTTCCTGCTCCTCCCAGCTCAAAGATGGCAGCCATGGGACAGAGACGAGAGACGACACGAATTTAGGAGTTTTGTCATGAAACCTCATTGGGGTGTACAGCTGTTACATGCATGGTTTTAACATGACAGCGATATCATTTGTCACTGCCAATATGTCGTTTTACGAAGACAATTAAAGGTTTCAGAAATATCATGTTTTCCTGTGGGCTAAGCTAGCAAGCAACGGTTAGCCAATACATGAACTTGCCTCTTCTGCCACACAAGAAGAAAGCAGCCGCTCTCCATACGGCATACGGTGTATTGACATATTGCAAGGTGAGTATTTAGCCTGATCGCTCAGACGTGGAAAAAAATCTAACCCGAAGGCATAATTCTGTAGCGTTAATTTCGTATTTATCGTCACATAACTTGTATTATGTCGTTAACCTAAGCTCCATTTTTTGTTGTATGGTAAACAAATTAATTGCGTATTAAACAAAAGTATACATCTGTCAGTGTAATTGCATTTATTAGTGTTTTAATATGCTCGTTGCATCATTATTACCATTTGCATTCAATCTAATAGCTAAGTGTATCCGTTTACCCACAAGCAGTGTAGCATTTAAATAAGAGGCTACTGCTACATATTCTGAATATAATGACTGGTTATTTGTACGTAATGTTCATGAACGCCAACACATTTCTTTTTAAGGACTGATTCCTGGCCAACTATTCTCAATTTCATGCTACCCTGCGTATTTACTCTTCTACTGGAGATGTTTTTTTACGATATGTCCTGGTGCTTTGGAGCAAAACAAGTCATGGTCCTCATTGTGGATCTAAATGCTAATATTTCCCCTTTCCTTTCCCACCAGCTCAATTTCATCATGGCCATCACTCAGTTCCGTCTCTTCAAGATCTGCACATGTCTAGCCAGCTTACTTTCTTTCTTTAAAAGGTTGATATGCAGGTGAGCACAACTGGACAATGGCCAGTACCCCTGGTGCATAGTATTGTCTTTCATAAAGATCTTCTCAATGCACTGCTTTGCTTGGTGGCAGACATAAATACTTCTAAAACCTTCCCCACTGCTTTTGAGAAATTGACAGGATATACTGATAAATGTCGCACACATCTGAGCCGCAACTAAATAGCTGTTGATTTAAATGAATTTGAATATGTAGTAGCACCCACCGTGATATATTTAGGTGGAAGACAATTCAATTGCAGTGTTTAAATCCCTGTCAATGGATTGATTATTATTTTATCATTTAGCAGATGCTCTTATCCAGAGCGACTTACAGGGACTTACCCTGAGCAACTCTGGGTTTAGTGCTCAGGGGCACAAACGTGGCAGCCACCGGTATTGGACTCACAATCTTCTGTTGTTCTATCTGGAAGCCTAACCACTAGACCACCACCTTGATCCAGTGCTTAATTTCAATCAAGAGGTCCCGGAACACAGAGAGGGTGCTGTTCCGGCAGGTCAGGGGGAGGGAAAAGTCACGGAAGACATTAACAATGCACAGTGCCTGAAGGCCATAGGACAACGTCTAAGTGCTGGCTGTTAAAAGTTAACTAAACAAAACTATCATCACAAACACAGCCTTATTTATTTCCATTTATTAATCAGAGCAATCACAATACAAAATCAGCAGGGGGAGACGTGTAGAAACAGCTTTTTACGCCAGATTGCAGTTTGCTGGCTCCCTCTCTTTCCCTGTCGTTTACCTTCTCTGTGGATTGCTTCACAGATTTAGGGCCGGAAATTTCTCTACTCTAAAAAGATCTGACCGTATTGTTTGATCACAATGTTCTATCATTTGCTGTTATTTCCAACGTTAAATTTGTTTCTTTCGACTTATTATTTTATTGTATTAACTCTGCAGGAGTGGAAGAGGCCGCAAGCTTAGTGGTGATCAAATAACTCTCCCGACGACAGTGGATTTTTCATCATCGGTACCAAAACAGGTCAGTATTGTGTCAATCAACAGCACATGCCCTGAGCAGTTCAGAGCCTAGCGTTCAATATTTGGAAAGGCAAATACAGATGTAATTATTGGACGGACAATTCTTAACCAGGATATATTTCCTCATACATGTAAGCTACACATATACATTTGACTTTAAATAGTGTTTTCTAACATATTCTGCACAGCCCGAGATTGAAGAATGGAGCTCTTGGGATGAAGACGGTCCTACAAGCATTAAGATTGAAGGTGGCAACGGAAATGTTTCCCCTACGCCCAACGAGATGGACGAAGAGCCAGACTACTTCAAAGACATGACTCCCACCATCAGGAAAACACAGAAGGTATGTCCACAGACGTCCAGATCCTGCATTACCCAGCAGACACAAAATAAATCCTATACTGACTATCCTGAACATGTTTTTTCAAAGTTGGTGACATTCATTACATGTTTCTCTGGCATTGTATTGAAGCTTAAAAAAGAATAACTATTTAAAGAATCACTCTCTTTTAAGATAATATCAATTTCATCGCACATTCAACATGGACACTTTTTATGGACACATCCTTAATGTGCTCGAGTTTATCACAAAGACTGGAAGCAGGGACAAGCTTTATAGCAATGCAGGGTTTGTCCCAGGACATTCTTTAGTCAAGGTGGTAAGTCACACGGATCCTAACACGTCATCTTGTGATCAATTTAGTGAGTAGATGACAGCACAAACCATAGCCACACTCTTCCTAAAAGGTTAATGTTTCATTTCATAGAAGTGTATACATTTTCATGTTGTAAGTAGAGTTGGTTTTGGTTTCAGGCTTCGCCTATAAAACACTGCAACCCTAATCTACACTTTGTAAGCGTCCAAGCTCTTTGCCAGTACATCCAAGAGTCAGACGGATTTTCTTTAGAATTAAGATAGTGTTCAAAGCCGGGAAGTTAACCACGACAACGGAACCTCTGAAGTTCTGTGTGCAGCCACTGCTCCGAGCTGTCGGTGAAGACGAGCTGCAATGCCTGAGCTTACTGCTTGTTAAACTGCAGTGTTGAGTTCGCTCTTTCTAGACATGTAGCTACTTGGAAACAACGATGGGTTAAAAAAAAGGGGTTTCCAGTTGTTGAAGGTGTCTTTGACAGCCCTTGGCTAGATATATCCTACTGCTTTGAATATTTGTGCAAAACTAGACAATCTATCTCTGTAGTGGACTCGCAAAAGATAAGACGGACAAATAATGAATTTCCCAAAATGTCGGTCATTCTTTAAAGAAATCAATAAACATGTAAATGGTAAATAAAAATTGTCCTCTACTGATAGATTTATATAATACTATGGATGTGACCTCAGCCGTTGCTTGTTTTTCCTGGTAATAGTTTTCTTGAGATGCTTATAATGTATGTACATTATATAGATGTGTGTGTGTATATATGTATAATGTCAACATGAGAGCATGACAGTGCATCTGCAATGTTAAAAAAACATATAATTACATTGTAATTTACTTGAATTAAGTCAAATACCTATATAAAACTACTAAATCTGTGGTAGGATCGTAATAGTGCTGCAGCTGCAGTTTCAGCCCCTGTCTCTGGTTTTCATGTTGCAGATAGTGCTGAAGAAAAGGGAGCCTTTGAACTACCTGGTGCCTGATGGCTCAGCGGGTTTCTCCAGCAGACTGGCAGCCTCTCAGGATATGATGACCTTCAGTCCACCCTCCGTAAGTTTTCTGCCATCCGGAAGCATCCGTGTGCTTTCGGTTCCTCACACATCCAGGAAGTTTGTGGTTTCAAAAGTTTAGGACCAAGCAGAGAGTAGACTGTAGAGTGTAATGTCTATGTGAAAAATCATCAAATTACAAAGCAAACTCTAGAAAGTAAGGACTGGAAAATGGGTGAAAATTATGTATGCACACTATATAGGTTAAACTCTCCATGTTACTCTGCAAATGCATATTTATCAGAATGTTTAAAAAAATATGAATATGTGGGAAAGTTGCTTGGATATAGAATTTAAGTAAAACTTGTTGTGACAAAGTGAGTCTTCAGCAAAGAGCATCATATTTCATCCTCATTGTCATTTATGGATAATTGTCAAGCCATAGAGAAATGACAAATCAAACCTTTAAAATAAAAAAAAAGCCTTAAACACATGTTAAACATTTCTGACTTTTCCTTAAATTTTCATGAGAAAGTAGCTTGTAACATACAGTTTTACAGTAGAAGGTCAATCATGAATGTGTCTTGAACAAAAAATGTATGACGAACACTTCCTTGAGAAAAAATAACCAAACCTAAGCTTAAAATAATGATATTTCATCAAAATCACTTTATTCTACATGTCTCATTTACATTTCGCTGAAAATAAACAGTTTGCACTAACCAAAACGTGTGAAAAAACATTTAATAATGCGCCACCCTGTGCAAATGGGAAGGCATGAAAGACTCTTTTATGAGCAACATTCACATGATGAACATTCAGTGAAACTTGGACTGAACTGCAGGCTGTGTACACAGAGCAGAGAAGACGGGACGAGAGAGGTTGGAAGCAGAGGTTGTACAAATGCAAATAGTTCCATATGTAGAGCATGTGGACCCCCATTTCTTCTTCCAACATTGGCAATACTCACAGGCACTTCGGGGAAACATGGATTCCATTTTTTTTTGTAAAATAAATTGGCAAAGGAATTCAACTTAAGTTTTTTCTTTTTCTATGATTTGTGTAATTATAACTGCGTTATACTGCACAAAAAACAGCCCTCCCCACTTCTAGCCATATATTTCAGTGAAGAACGAGGCCACAGTGAGTGAAATTTGACGAGCAAAAAAAAAAAGCTTGTTAAGGGGTAAATAACTAAACTAGGACATTGTATTGGAAACTAATGGGATGCAGGGATATGATATGAAACAGTGTCCTTTATACATTTCATCTCTGGTAAAAAAAAAAAAAAAATAGAGGAGACCAAATCCAAAAGAATTGCCTGGTGCCTAGTTTTGCCTACGTGAATGTAATTGTAAACCATCCCTTTGTACAGGCTGAACTGGGAGAAATGGACAACTGGCAGGAGGACACAAATGCCTGGGAGGACGAGTCTAATGCTGCCTGGGAGGCAGAGGAGGTGCTCAGGTAATATTTCAAGAATGCCCCTGTGCTAACTAGATTTCCCGCACCTGTTTTAAATACATTTTTGGTATAGCATGGTATTTATCAGTAGTGGACATGAAGTACATCACTTGTACATTACTTGAGTATTTTTCTTTTCCTGCTACTTTATGCTTCTACTCAAATATTGTACTTTTTTCACTCCTACATTTATCCAACAGCTTTATTTACTTTGAAGATTCAGATTAATACTACAAAATATAAATAATAATTTATCATGTATTATTATAGGTTAGGATAAAACTTTATTGATCCCTTGGGGAAATTCACAAGCTACCCAGCAGTTTATATACAGTATACTGCTAATATATAATACTTCTTATATATAATAAGCTCCTCCTCTACCAGCTGCAATGTCAAAGTGATGAACACATCAATGCATAAATAATTATAATCCAATAACATAATATAGCTGTTTTATTATGAAATGGGCCATTTGTGCATAATGAGGACTTTTACTTGGAACAGAGTATTTGTACACTGCTATTATTATTTAAAAGACATCATTGACTCTGGCTCAGCCGGTCCCTGCTTGCACTTTCATCAGCAGTGCCGTCTGAGTAGGAGCCTCTCGTTACCTCTTCTTCTCTCCTCATTTTGCTTTTTAAAAATAATCAGCTATACAACGTTTCATTTTTAGAAAAAGGTAACGGCTAAATGGATTGTTATATAAAGTTCTACACCACTACGTAAATGCGCAGAACGGTATCCGCGAGTGAGAAAGCATCCTCTCGAGGGAGCATTTCACCTCTGCATGCACAAATGCGGTCACAGAAGCACAGGGGATGTGCCAAGCAGTCGCAACTTTGACTTTTGAGACTTTGGCAGGGGGGGATGTCTCCGCACCGGTGGGGGCACCAGTGACGGTTATGCACTTGCATGAATGGGACCACGTGAAATCCTAACTCGCACCCTCGCATAAATAATCGCATGTTCGACCATTTTGGTCGCCGTCTGGAGCCCTGTTATACAGTACATAGATGTGAACACACACCTGTTTGTCAGGATTTTAGACTACGTTCATCATTAATAATGCAGCAGCCAGTTACCAAACAGTTACAGGAGTGTAACAAGTGCATAGGCTGTGTGTTTTGTATGCGAGACGAACGGGGGAATTAAATCTAATAAGCTTATGGATTTCTTTTAACTGTAGAGGATTCTCACATAAAGCAGTCTGCAAACATACCATATTAGTATCAAAGTACCATAATTGTAACAACCCCAGGATTTTGTTGAGACGAGATCTATATGGGACACTTGAAATAGTAGACTTCCTGGCCACCTTACTAGTGATGAAAATGTAGTCGGCTCACTTTCATTCGTCTATTGGAGGGATGTAGATCCACACATTGGCCAGCAGGGGGCAGTGTATGCCATTATTACACCACATAAGAGCAAGGGACAACATCTTGTTCTCTCCACTCCCAGCTGACCTAGCTTCTGTTGATGTGCGCTGTAATGACATAGCTTTCACTCTCATGTTTGTCTTTCCTTTTATTTAATAGACAACAAAAGATGGCTGAGAGAGAAAAACGGTCCATGGAGCAGCAAAGGAAGAAGATGGAGAAAGAGGTTCAGAGGATGATGAAGAAGGAGCAGAAGATTGCCGTCAAGCTCTCGTAACATTTTAGAAATGCTCAATTTTGAGCCATAAGGGATGGGAGGGGGAAAAGACACTGAATCAATCGTCACTCTGTCTTTAAAGTCGTCATGCCGACCAGGATTACCACTCTACTCTACTTATCTGTTAGCAAACTGTCCTCCACCCCATTTCCACCAGCAGCCATTTTAGTCTGTTTTCCAGTTGCAGCAGTGTAAAATGCATCATTCTTGAGGGAAGATAACGCACCCGGTGTACTCCCTCTTCATGTAACAAGGTCATTTTGGTCTTCAAGGAAGAGCTGTATTTATACAATCCAGTTGAGTTTAGGTTAAAGTGTTAAATGCAGCACTAGAGGGTACCATTTAGATTCTGATTAAATATGTCGGGTAGCGTAGAAAAATTTTAAATTCTGTTTTTTCTCCAGGAAGATTTGTAAATAAACGGGTACCTGTGCTACCTTTCGAAACTCAAATAGGGAGAACAATTCCCTTTCTTTGACTTTATTTATAACCTCAAAGGACAAAGGAGTGTAATTAATTTAAAGCATCACTGTATACCAGTGAGATCCCTTGGTTTGCTTGGTTATTATGTTTTTATATTTATGTCTTTCATTGTCTGAAAACTGATTTTGTTTTTTGTTTCCTAATGAATGTTGCTTGATATTTTACATTATCTCCCTAAGCTGTGCAGCGCTGAGTACACTGGACATCTGAAGATTTTCAATACGAGTAAGGATAAATGACCACAGACTAGAATCTAGCCCAACTATAAATGTTAGCTGTGGGTTCCTATGGTAATCTCATGGCTACTAATCTGCCATATTTTCCCCTTGTTTGTCAGTTTTTGATATATAGAAGGAAAATATCCAGTGATCACTGCATTGTTTTGTTCTTTTTTTTCAGAGGGTGGGAATGTTCCTTTGCTCTAAAAAAAAAAAAAAAGTTGATACGCTCGCTGCACAGGCGCCGTCTTTCTTAAACATGGATCACCATCACAGTGTAATCTCAGCCCGGTTACCTTGGCCCGACGAGAAGATTAAAAAATAAATTCTGAAACTGTAAATCTGATAGTTGAAGTTAATGGTTTTGACTTAGCATCATTTTATGCATCATTATAATGAAATTACCAGTCAGTGTTGAAGAAAAATAGGTTGTCATGGAAACATTGGAAGGTGCAGAAAGTCCCTTTTTTTATCAATTGAAATGTGCAGACATGATGCAACATGTCTCTGGTCTGTGACTCTGGTAAATGACTTGGGTGGACACATTTCTATACTGAATGTTACCATTGGAAAGCTTTGCAAGCTGTTTGATAATTCTAAAGAAGTACTAGTTTGACGTCATCTAGCAAGGATTTGAAGACACTCAGAGGTGCTGATTCTGTTCAAATGTAAATCATAAAACAGCTGATTGGTGCATGATCAGGTTTTAAAGGACATTCACCCAAAAAATCCAAAGTACATATTTCTCCTCTTAACTGTAGTGCTATTTGTCAGTCTAGATTGTTTTGGTGTGAGTTGCAGAGTGTTGGAGCTATCAGCCGTAGAGATTTCTGCCTTCTCTCCAATATAATGGAACTAGATGGCACTCTGCTTGTGGTGCTCAAAGCGTCAAAAAAAACTCAACGGCAACGTCTCTTTAAATCTCATGCTCGCGACAGCGTGAGATGTAAACAATAATGGCGGCGTCCTCGATTGAGCTGCAAGTTGCACGCTTCTTTCTGCGCAGTGATAGGGTACGACAAGGTGGTGTCATTCGGTAGAAAGAAAATAGTTCCTACATGAAACTGCTCACAACAAGGTCTGTGGATTATCTTGAGTAACCAGGTCATGATTTCTGGAAAGAGACATTGCTGTTGAGTTTTATAAATGTATTTTTTTGGCGCTTCCAGCACCACAAGCAGAGTTCCATCTACAGCTGATATCTGCAACACTCTGCAACTCCAATCAAGGCAATCTAGATTGATAAATAGCACTACGTACAAGTAAGAGGGAAAATATATATTTTTGATTTTGGGGTGAATTTTCCCTTTTTAAGAGTTTTAATTAAAAGCAGTTTTGTATTATAAGGGAATTCAACAAACTATCTGTGTGGATTTGTGTTGTCTTAAGTAACGCACTTTTTTCATTTAGAAAAATTGCATGATCTGTTTTGTCATTTTGCAGATTTTTGTTTTCCAAAAATGAATAACGGAGAATCCCCCCCCTTGTTTCTCACCCATTTTATTCTCATTCATGTGTAAGACTTCATGTTCTAAGAATTGTCATGGTTGAGCACAAATGAGGACCACAAACTCAATCAATCCAGAAGGTTTGGCAGATTGTATACCTGCTGTATCGGTCCTACACAGGTTTTTAATAAAAAATTATTTGATTCATACCTCTAGAGGTAAATAACTTTGGTCACAAGTTAGTGTTATTTGGGTAACAATATGAAGTGTTGTTACAGATGGATGATATATTTCATGCTTATTTTGCTTTGCTCTGAGTACAACATGATATGGTTTGGGGCTTTTTGTTGGCCATGCTAGTGTTGTGGCTCCAGGGCTGTCGGTCAGTCACTCCACCACTTGATCCAGAAATATCTCAAAAAACTATTCGGAAGGAATGCCGTGCAATTTGGTACAAACATTACACAAAAATTATACCTGCTAATATTAGTTACACATTTTTTCTTTTTACGTTTCTCCGGTAGTGTCTTGCTTTACTTTTTTAAAGGCTGTTTTCTCAAAATGAGTTTTGTCTGAGGCAGAAATCTCCACTTCAGTAGCACTTATATGCACCAAACTTAGAAGTTTCAATCCTATCTACAGTCTGTCGGTTTTCACTGAGGGGTTTGTTCATATATCATTCATAGCCTGATGTATATAACATGTTATTCCTAAAAACGGTGAACATTTAAAAAAAAAAGAGGCTTTTTTTATGGCTGTTGAAAGTATTTTCTGATTCATGGATGCAAAGTGATATCAAAAACTGCCTCTGTAAAAACCTTTGACCTTTGAATCAAACATTCACATCTGTCTAGCTTTATCCAATGTTTCTGTTCTGTAAATGTATGCATATTAGCACATAGTTAATAAGAATGCCTCATTTGCATATTTAAACACGATATTTTGGAAAACTGGCAATACAAAAGATAATTGTCTTAAGGTAACTAAGCAACTGGAGAAGTTTCATGGTGATACTAGTTTAAAGTATTACCCTATTCAGCTGTAGTGTCTTCCAATATCATAATGTCCCACACTAAGGACACACTGTGCTTTAACTGGACCGCTGTCATCGCTCATCTGCCCTTCATCACACTGATGTCACTCCCATCTGTTAGAGGACACTGCCTGCCTCTGAGACTGACCCACTTTCAAAAAGAGAAAGTGCACGTCACGGGGTGTTCGTAAAGGGGAACAAGCTAAATGGGTGAATAATTGTCTCGAAAATCATACCGATTATATGAGACTGGTGTGTTCACAGCTGGTTTGATTTACAACCTTGCTTCCCACTTATTGTAATCCACAAACTAGTGTGGGAATTATAGCATCTAATGACTCACTAGCCTTACGAACCAAGAGGTCATGCTTATGCAATTTAAGATACATCACCATATGGAGTTTTCATGGCAATGACGCCAAGTGTCAGATCATTTAGACTTAATCAGCTTTTTCTTTCATTTCCGGTGACTATGCAATGACTTACGAAAGTATTGGGAGTTTTTGCGGGCAAACATTGGCTCTGGCACTGACCCAGTTTTTCACTAGTATAAGGGCACAAATGACATTTTACAGCTTCTGAGAGATCCCAGTAAAGTGGATCTAATGCACTTTACATTGTCAGCGCCACATCCCAGGGGATGTCTGAAAATACAAGCCGGGAAAGCTTTTACGTAAGATGAGCAGTCATGGAAACACCCGCTTGGTTGCACATGGCTTCAGACTTTTATTAATTTATGTTAACATCTTGGGCAAATGAAGAAATGTGGGCTCTCCCAGGTCTTTACTACAGCACTTTTACACAAGCCAAACTTTGGTCCCTGTTCAGTAATTTCCCTCCATTACAAACATGTCATACCAAAAAAAGTCAAAAACACATGGCCCGAATTTATCATGCTTTAATAATAAAGATACAAGGACATTTGATGTAAACCACCAGTATTGCACATAGCTCAGGCACATTAACAAGTGTCAATTGCTTTTAAGCATTAACTTATTTCTATGAACAATACACAAGGCTGTACCGAATAAAGCTCTACTCCCAGGATAGGGAAAAAATATACACACACACCTTCACAAAACAATAACAGTGAACTCACATTAAAGCTTTGGCTGAAGGTTTTTTTGAACAAAAACTCAAAACGGGACTTTTCAAAGCCATCAAACATTCCATCTTTCACCTCCTGACAATGAACTTTAAATTTTTAAATTCTTTATTTTTTTAACACGAGGACAACTATAGGGACACCACAGGATGATAACACATAACCATCTACTCAGATGATCAGCTTATACATGTTAATGATAAATAAAATACATAAATAAATAAATGACCCCTCTTATAAATAATCCCTTTCATGTCACCATCACGGTAACTGTACAGTGCAAAGTAACAAGTGTTGGAACCAAAATAACTGCATTGATATCAAGTGATCAACAAAAAAAAAAAAAAAACAAAAACAACAAATCTCACAAATACTCTTGAAAAGTGCTTTTAGTTCAAGGTTAGGCGTGTGCATGCGGAAGGGGTGCAAGCCTTTACGCATCTGGCCTGCGAGTGACGTGGCGAAGAGAGTGCAATCCCATGATGCAACAGCCCCTGATAAGAGCAGCGATGTTGTACACCGGAGCGCTTCCGTCCACACCGTGCCGCGAGTACAGCCAGGCCACCGTGGGTAGCACGGGGGCTGCCACTGCAACCAGATCCACCAGGAAGCTGTTGCTCCAGTAACGCTTTCCAACCACATCTAGTCCCGGTGACAGAGAATGTTCCTCCTCGCCGACGCAAAAATCCAGCTCCTCCATAAACCGTCGGCTTTCTGTGGGTTCCGAGCAGCACATGCCGGAATCCGTGGAGGTGTCGGGACTCTCTGTGGGAGCAGGACTGGGCATGCTGGGTGGGGGAAGTGTTGTGTCAGGTAGATCGACAATGGTGGATGTGGGCAGGTTTGGGAGAGCCAGAAGACTGCTGGAGGCCGACAGAGCTGCGTCTCCTGCCCCATGGAAATTGAGCAGCTGGAGGAGCAGAGCCTGCAGGTCTGGAGACAAGGGCGATATGTCGGTCTGGATTCCTCTATCTTCCGTGTCTTGCAGGGAAGTTGTGCTCGAGGAGATGGTAACGGTGGTGGAAACGGTGTATGGTCGAGCTGGTGCAGTAGATTCATCAATCAACTGTCCCTCCTCCGACAGCGCAGACACCCCAGGACCAGACTCTGCACTCAGCTTGCTGCTAGAGTCATGACTAAAATCCACCGCAGTAGACATGAAGATCTGCTCTAAAATGTCTGCCCTGTTGGCCATCTCATCGTTCGCCAAGAGCCCGCTGTCCGCCATCGCCTCCGCCCCTTGTGTTCCAAGCTCCATCCCACCCTCGTCCTCCCCCGCCATCTTCTTCTCACTGCCATCGGGGCTATCGCAGATGAAGTCCAAGGTGTTTTCGTCTTGGAGGTTGGCGCCGCTCTGGGCGAGCTCCATGCTCTGCAGCAGGGACTCCAACTTCCGGTTTTGGATGTTGATGTCGATAAAATACTTCTGTATGCCCTTGTCCTTTTCCATCAGGCTGCTCTTCATCGTTTCCACCACCTGACGCAGCTGCTTGATCTCTTTGCGAGCCTCTTTGAGTGACAGCTGAGCCTCTACCCGGTGACATTCCTCTTCAATCCAGTCTTCCCTCATTCTGCCGAGCTGGGCCTTAAGCTCCTCAACCTCTGTATCTCTAATAAAAAGTGGAAAGAAAAATGTATAGAGTTACTTGTGGAATAATTTAAAATGTTATAAAATATGCGCATTAACCTTCTCGCCGGAAGATCGAGATCACTCATATCTCTATGCTAAATATGAAGCTATAGCCATCCACCAGTTAGCTTAGCATAATAATACAAGCAGCAGGGAAGGGACATTGCTTGGTTGTAGTAAGTGCAAGGATATTGAAGTTATGACAAGTGTTTGATACGAAGCCGTTTAACTTTAACTTGTGTAATGTTGTGGTTAGCCGGCTGGCCATGCTAGCTCCTTCAGGGTACGCTTACAACCCTTTTGCACCTCCAAAAGCTCAAGCTTTAAAAAGTTCCAGTTTACTTCTAGGCTAGACATTTCCTCCAGTTTCTAGTTTTATGGTAAACTACAGAGAGTCACAGCAACTTCTGTGTTGCTAAATCTGAACCAACCTGTCACGGACACAGTTCTCAGACTCCATCAGCTTGGTCTTCAGGTGTCTGATGGCCACTTCCTTCTGCTGTAGAGGGGTGAGATACTGCTCTGGATTCGGGGGTCTGATGCCATGGTTGTCTCCACAGGAGTGGTAGCGGCCCAGGCTCGCTCTTCTGTTGATTAGAGAGATGACCATTTGTTTAAAAAAAAACAAAAAAAAAGGAAACTCACCCAAATGTATGTGCACAAGCACTGAAAAGGTATCTGGAGTGCCTACCAACCTGCCTCAGTCAGAAAACATGGGATTCAACAAGCAATTCAGATTTGACTCCCTTTGTCACACACAGGCTCATTAGAATTTTTGCCCCATCAGATCATCTCCGTTTATATTTTGAGAACTAACTTTGCAAAAGGACGCGCGCGCACACACACACGGGGGGTTAAGGAGACAGAAATTGAGCGTTTCAGACTGAGGGTGAATAAAGTAATGGCAGTATGAGAAAAATTAAGTGTTTTTTTGAAAATTAAACTATGTAAACATGTTCTAGTATAAAACCCAAGATACTAGTATGAAGCTGAAAAATAGCATGTCCCCTTTAAAAAGGCCAAGTTTACCCCTTTAAAAACCAACATCATTCATCAGCTCCCAACTAGACATTATGAATCAGCAGAAAACAAGCCAATTTGATGCTTTAAAGTCAAAATCGCTCCCTGCAGACAGTAATTTGTCTATCTGAGAGAGTGCTGCCAGGGCAGATGCTCTCTGAAGCCTGGAATTACTGTCTGACACAGGATTACTGGCATGTAGACTAGAGGCAAACAAACAAAAAATGCTGGTTTATTTAAATAAAAGCACAGTCCGACGGAAAGAAATCACCTTACTAGGAAAAAATAAAAATGAATCTAGAAGCTAATTGCATTAGTGTTCAAATGCCCTTTGCATGTCTTATGATCAGTGTTTTAGCAAAGAACTGAAAAAGGATTTGTGGTTTTTTTTTTTTTCGGTAGAGGATGAGTGGGTGGATTTGGACAATATGCAAAGCAGCATGTAAGCCCCTCTCTTCCACTAGCACAATATCCTAGCAACCTGGGATACTTGAGGCTTTGATGAGAGCGCTCTGCATCCCAGCCAGAAATAAAAATAAATAAATAAAAAACAGCCCAGCAGAAGGTAGCATGCCAAAGGAAAACGTGCCACACGAGTCATAGGAAAGCTGACACCAAGTGTCCTAATGTGACAGCAGTGGAGGGTTACAATGTATTTATGGAAGCTGTAAGCACGAGATAAAAAAAAAGAGGGCAGATTCTGCTACTGCATACAAGAAACTCAAAAAAAGGCTGCGAGTTTGTCATTTATACCGCTGAGAGAGGATTTTTCGGCTAAACCGTGTGCAGGGCTGAGCTGCCAACAAACATAAAAAGCCTAAGAAGTAAACCTTCCAAGTAATACAGAGCCTGGAGCACCATGTCAGAAATCCATGGTGGTCCCAAACACTATATCACGCAATAATTCGGAAATATTTATGACCCGGTTCTCTCCACCGAACCAAGGTGCATTCACTCTAATCCTGTTATGAGTCTGTAGTAGGGTCACCGTCTGGGTACCATATTTAGATTTTTTCTATAATAAATCCTCATTAATCCCAACCACAGCCAAATCATGACCGATATAAACCCAGACAGCTGCGAGAGAGGAAATGATAAAAGTCTGAGCTTAATCCAGCCGCACACTCACTCATCGTTATTCTGCACATGAGCCTCAGTACAAATCTCTCAAGACTCCAAAAATCAGCTCATTTCTCCCTCAGGCAGAGAAAGTTGGATTTGTAATGAATCCAAGTGGAAAAATGTGGACTTCTTTAGGCATGACCAGGAGGTCACACAACAACTGATGAACAACTTTTCCTTTTTAAAAAAAAAAAAAAAAAAAGCCACATTCTTTGTTCTGTGATTATTAATAATGCACGATATGAGAGCCGTGTTTGGTACCTGGAGGTGGGGCTGGAGTTGCAGCTGCTGCTGTTGGTTGAGGAGGCTGCTCTGGGAGGAGTCCTGTAGGGAGCGTAGAGCTCTGCATCGCGGTTGGCTGTGGGGCTCCCGGCCGGTTTGAATACTGGGAGCGGTCTGATGTAGCTGCCGCGACTTGATCAAAGAAAAGCATAAATAATGGACTTGATATTTCCCACCAAAAAAAAAAAAAAAAAAAAAGTAATTTGTATGTATGCTCCCATTCTAGTTAAGCTAGAACTTCCTTAGTCTCATAGTGACCCAAGCAAACCATACAGAGGATATAAATATCTGAACCTCGTACCTGCGTGAAGGAGTCCTCTTGCCCGCTGAAATGGAGGAGAGGCCCTCTTTGGTCTTTAGGCTGCCTGTGCTGCTGGAGGAGCTGAAGTCTGCCTCGCTACCTGCAGGGTGAAGCAGCAGTGTTTTAGCACTTAAAGTGAGACCATCTCATTTTGAGACGCGATATAACAACCTTCTTCGATGAAAAAGAGATATCACCATGAAACTTACCGAGCTGATTACTTACAGTAAAAGACAATTGTTTTTTTTTGTTTTTTTTTTTAAATTACATGTTTCTGAAATTGTAGGTTTAAATATATGCAACTGATGCATATCTAATGCTGAATTAGGAGAAATGTACTGAAGCAAATGGACAGAGTTAGGAAAATAAACACTCAAATGGGTAGTTTGGATGTTCTTTCCACTAGTCTGAAAGAACACATGGTATGGAAGCAAAATTGCCCAAACTCCCAAAATTGACCAGTGCTTGAAATAAAAAAAGTGGACTTCATTCCAAGTGGTGGCTAATGGAACAAACTTGGGATAGATATAGAGTCCCGTTGCTGACTTTACCTTTAACATCTCTCCACTTGTTCTATTCCAACGACACATTAAATAATTTTTTTTAAATGTTTAAAACAAAGTAAACAAAACACATTCACTCAACATCAGTGGTTGCAGTGCAGAAAAAGCTATAGCCTCAACATTAACATAAACAAAAATACACTCTTGCAGTCTAATTTTTCCATTTACATTGGCCTCTCTTTTAATAAAGCACCCTCTAACACACTCGCAGCCCTATCATATTACAGTTTATGTTTATGTTATGTAAGCCGGACTTCCATCAAGTCTCCCTGATGAAGGGACCAACTAGATAACACAGCCTGAAACATACAGACATACAGATGAACCGCTTTATGCGATTACAAATGCCATGAAAACTCCAGAATTAGCCAATAACGTCATTGTGTGGAACACGATCTGCTCAAATGTCCCAAGACAGACACCGTAGACTCCTGAGCACAATACTGAAGGCTAGAACGTCATTGTTTAAGTTGAGACTGCTCACTAAATATTGTTCCAAAATGATAAAAGATGACATTCAAAGCCATACCTGAGTAGCATCTTTTGCCTTCAAACAACACCATATTACTGTGTCTAGTGATGACTGTGACGAACGAAATATTCAAAAAAGTAAGTGATCCTCCACCACTTTGTGAGTCAACTGTTGTCCGTGCACATTCACTCAGTGTACTAACCTCCTGCTAATCAGCCTAATTGGCTAAGCTCCCAGACCTTCTCCTCAACCAATCAGCTCTCTTCCTCATTTTGACTCATGAGCAAGCAGTTTTTTTTGTCCTTCCTGAGATTAAAGATTTGGGAGTAAAGACTGGGGTGTAAGGTTTCTAAAATATAAACTAAGAGGAGAGACTATGGGTGAATTATGCTAAACATTGCAACTAATGGATATCACCATAAAAAAAACTTCCCCAGGTGATTACTTACATTAAATTTGAATATGTGAATGAGGCGCAATGTGATTAAATATGTGTTCATTTGCGTACATTTCAGGAACAGAAATGTGAACATTGGATAAAGCCAGATTCAAAATGTTTGTTTTATTTTGTTGACATGTTGGAGGAAAAGGTTTTTACTGAGGGAATTTTGATATCTCTTAGTATCACTCCGTAAATAAGAAAACACTGTCAACAGACTTTAAAAAAAAGGAAAAAAAAGCTCTGTTTTAGGAATAAAATGTTCTATAGGTGATATATGAACAAACTCCTTAGTGAAAAGGTTCAGAATATAGATAGGAATGAAACTGGAAGGTTTGGTGTATGTAAGTGCTACTGAAGTGGAGATTTATGGCCCAGAGAGTTAAATTTACAGATGCAAATAGACAAATTAGTCAAATTAACAGCTAAATGTGTATTTTGGATGTTTTCTTTCCACTAGTTTGAAAGAAGATCAGTGCATGGAAATGCAATGTTTTCTTCTGGGGTGCCTGAAGTTATTATTTTCCTTTAAGGTAAGCAGCTGCTTCCCGGCCAGGGTTTGTTCAAGTCAACATCTGTGAGCTGCAGTCATGTGACAAATACACAGCTATTGTACTTTGGTCTTTGTGGAACCACTGGAATACAGAATATATATGCAGTGTGATGTATATACAGTAGGTCTGTGCATGTAAAACATTTTTTAATTATAAGTTGATATAGAATCAACACACAGAAAACAGATTATTTTCATACTATAGGATCATATCACAGTCCAGGTGAAGACTTCACATTGTTGTTTATCCTCATTCGGCTTTTTCTGGGAAGAAAAACCAACAGAAAACCCCCCAAACAACAAAACCCACAAAAGCACTTTTTTTTTTAAAACCTTTACCTCTGGCTTTCATGGCCGACCTCAGCTCCCTCTTGTGCCTCGAGCCGCTCCGTGTTTCTCCGCTCCACTCGGCCATCACCCTCACTCTCTTCACTTTGGTCTTGCGCTCGGGGAGTACGGGCGAGCTGTGGGCACTCTGCTCTGAGCCTGACGGGGTTTTGGAGGGGGACACAGACTGACTAGTGGGGCAGCCGGTGTCATCTATTGTAAACAGGCACACAGACAGTAATAGCCAGGAACATGCAGCGCGGGGCAGGCAGCGAACACAGGCAGTCAATCTGAGCTCAAGGGTCAGCCCGGGTCTTATCTGACAGATAGCGCCACAGCTTTACGGATACTCACTTTCAGAAAGTAGTTGTCAAGTGTTTTTTTTGTGTGGTTGGTTTACACAGTGTACACACAAACACATGCACATATAGTGTACACACACACACGCATACAAACACACACACAGGCATTTGCTGAACGGGCCCAACAGGTTACGGGGCCCCTGAGCCAGAGCCTCTGTTTAATGTTACCGCTCACATTTCTTGTTTGGAAGTCACAAAGAGACACAAAATGACCACAAAGAGATGCAAAACATCTACGAAGAGATACAAAATGACCAAAAGAAATCTCTATTAATCGGTGACTCTAGTTCTCATGTAGGAGTCACCAGGGGCCCTTTTTTAAAAGGAAATCTCACGATCCATCCATGCACACAGGCTTGTCTTTTATTTGCTCTGTTTGTTAAGGAGTCCAAATTAGGTCACCATAAAATAAGCTTAGATACTCAAGCCCTATACTTTACAACTTTGAAGAACTTTTACTTTACTCATGTATTTCCATGTTCCGCTACTTTATAATTATACAACCATTTCAGAGGGAAATATTGGACTCACTCTTCTCATTTATCTGAACGCTTGAGTTACTCTGCAGACAAACGTTTTGCATAGTGCACACACAGTCATTCGTGTAAATCTGCCATCGCTTTGGGATAATAAAGAGTTTTTCCTAGAACAGTGGGACATTTCTCTTGATTCTAAAGCAGTGCTCACTTATTCTGCCTTCTTTCAAGAGTGTCACACTCATTTCTGAAAAGCTATTTCTGTCTGAAACAAGTTGAAACGGCTCCACCTTGATCGGCTTGATTGAAAGGCTGCATGCGTGTTGCACCAGTATCTGAGGCTTTCTTTCAGACACAAACTCCTCAGACTGCAGCTGAACTTCTTACCTGAGCAAAAGCTGTTGGTGCTGATGGTCCGTTTGGAGTGGTCCGAGCTGACGTCGCCCTCCTTCCCCTCCTCCTCCGATAAAGGTGAATCGGACAGAGGCGAACCTTTGTCCTTTGGTGGGGAGGGATGGAGGACCAAACGCGGGATGCGGCTGCGGGGGCTTCCTTTCTCCGGTGACTTCTTTTCCTGTTCAAAGCAACATCTGTCAGCGCCGCAGGCAGGGACGTAGCCACCCACCTTAACTCAGAGCAGCATCTTTTTCAGTTTGGCAATATTTTCTAATTCATAAAAGATTTAATTTTGTTTATATCGTTGGTCCTGTGCCTTATGATGATTACTGTAAGGTCACATTTAACCCAACTTTTTCTTTACAACATTGCTTAAACCTCATGCCTCACTTTAAAGAAGTTGCTCTGATGTCCTTAGAGAATAGAATTGTCCAAGTTAAAAAAAAAACTGCTATAGAAATATTATATATTAATAACATTTTCCGCTTTCACTGAGTTTAATCTTTTAACCAACTTCAGTCCTGATTAGCACTACTGAATACTTTCATTACTCACATACATTTAATTTTCATAATAGAATGCATCAATTTATTGACATAATGGCTGTCGGGTCAAAAATTGTGAAGAAAATAAACAGTCACACCCTTGCCAAAAGTTATGCCGTATACAATAAACTGCCAAAAGGATTGAAAAAATTTTAAAATTAAAAAGGCAAAAAAATTCCTGCAGAGGCATAGGGGTTAAAAAAAGACACCTCTCTTCAGAAAAAACTCAACATGCAGACATCTGTCACCAGGCATCAGTGACAAGACTCACCTCATACTCTTGGAACGGTCCCATTGTGCTTCACGCAGCGTTTTCCTCTGTTAAATGAAAAAGAGCAGAAAAATGAGGTACGTCATTTTCTCTGTGGTCCGTGTGTGTGGCGGTGTTTTGACGTGGCGCTCAAACCCTTAACAAACAAGGGTCCTCTGTCTGAACTCTGGTACAGCACTAAATCCCACCCACCACACACACACACACACACACACACATCCTGCCTGGTACAGATGGCACAGGAAGCCCAGAGCCACTCAGGATCAACACACGCTGAATTTATGACCTTATAAAACTAATTCTACATTTCAACCCTAAAAACAAACAGCAGTACCTTTTTTTTAAATCAGAATTGTCATCTAGCAGTCAAATGAAGGTAATAGAATTTAACAGCAAAAGAAATTAATAAATGATGTAAAAATAAGAGACAACAAGACTAAGAGTCTATAGCAATGCTTAGTGGTTTAAGAACAGCTAATGTCTGCATGCTCACAGGCTTTCAGCGATAATGCTAGCATGTTGACGCGTAGCAGGTGTGTGTTTAGCATCTTAGTGACCGCGTTCGCGTGCTAACATTTGCAAAGCAGCAAGTACCGCAATCCAGTCGTTGTTGAGATTTCTCAATAAGAAACAAATAGGGTGGCAGTAGAGGAAAAGTCAGGGAATCTCCAAACTAATGAGGCTACATTGTCTGGGGACCATGAATGTTTGTATAACATTTTGTGGCACTCCATCAAGTACATGTTGAGGCCTATGTCACAGAATAAATAACAACTGACCCAGGTGGCGCTGCAAATGTGGATTGTCAAGTCCTTCAAATGTATCCTCTGGCGACCTTGAATGTCAGTACACCCTTTTACGGCAAACCATCCAATGGTTTATCGAGAGATTACACTCTGAATCGCAAGTGTCCGTCTCGTGGTGGTACTATAGAGAAAAGCCCGGGGATCAGCAAAGTATACAGGATCCTTCTGAGGACCATGAATGTAAAGAATGTCATGGCAATACATCTGACAGCTGTGGAGATTTTTCAGTCTGAAACCAAGTGTTTGTCCGACCAACAGCCCATTGTGGCTAAAAACAGTATAAGGCAAATGCAAATTCTTGAAACGAATAGATTTAAAATAACTCTATTAACTCATCTGCACGTGGTTACAAAAGAGTAGAGGTCAGGGTCTACACAGATAGAGATAAAGTATAACGATTGGTACCACTATTTTCATATTCTGGCTTTTCGTCAAAGTCATCCCAGATTAAGATGATCAGATGAAGCACAGCAATAGATGAAAGGTGTCCCACTTCAGTACATCCCTCTGCTGAGCATAACTGCACTAATTCTCCTTAACATTCCCTCTGTGCCAAACCTGTGGGGCTGTCCGCTGAAAGCTACAGAGTGCATGATATATAACAGATGATGGAGCGATATTATATCCTCTGTTTCAAGAAAAAGGTCACAAGTTGAGACCAAAGTGGAAAGAAACTCTTGTCAAAACTTTTTGTTAGGTACATGCACATTTAAACACAGAAGACACATATTTTATTGATGCTTTAAAGCTGAATAATGCAGAATTTCTCTCATGCTTGAATAAACTTTACACAATCACTTCACTTCCTCTCGCCTGTTGATTTCCTCTCAGAGTCGTCGCCTAAGGGGCTCAGTTGCGTAAGTGCATACATGTTGGGTTTTTTTTCGCATTGGGAATGATGTAATTGACCCCAAGGCCTGTGTGCTGCCGTCGCATCAGTGAATCCAAACCTGTTTTCCCTCGCTTCATCCAGATGGTTTTTACATTTATCCTTGTTCATCACGGCTGCGACAAACAATCCCCCATCAATAACAGAATGATATCACCACTTGACCTACTATGAGCCAATTTCCCTACAGGAGCAGCTTGTGCAAAATCCTCTGTCTTCAAACCGGCCCAAAGAGGATTGCAAAAATAGAGCAGTGACTTGTGGGAATCAAAGCTCCTTTTATCACACTCAAAAATAGATTTGCGTTCTGGGGAGGCTGACACCACCTTCCCTGCAGTTTCACTTTTACTTCCACGCATCCACAGTATCATCATACATTGCATTGCACAGCTGCCTGGCACACTGGCACGGCAGAATCTGATTCTCGAAACCAAGCAGCGGCATGCCCTAGCAACAGTCTTAGCAACCGAGGGAAAACGCTGCAGCTAGATGGGACCAATTATGTGTGAATCTGTGTGTAGGCTTCTGCTCATCCTGAGACGCTGTCCTTCACTGAGAGAAAATATCTAAGAGTGTGTCGAGGTGGTGTGGGGGTGTTTGCCATTCAGCTGTGCAATGTTTCTCTCACAGTGAATGAACACTGTGTCCTTGAGCCAGCGTGTGTGAGCTTCTGTACGTACTTATCCGAGTACTACTCACTTACAGTTCAGCTGTTTGCAGCATGATTGTGGTGTATGTTTTGCTTTCTTAAAACAGATTTTCCTCGTGAAGAGTGCAATAAATCACATTTTTTTAAACCCAAGAAAAGAAACTGACGCTTGAGACAACAGTGTTATGAAGCCTCGGTCGTGGGTTTTGCAAAAGAAATCTTCCAAAAAACCTGGAACAATTATGTGCACTCGGAAAGTTCTAGAAAAGAAGCGAGGGTAGCATTTTCTTTGATGCCTATGTCTGTAATGCATTATAAACATCCTTACTGTTATAATACGCTCATAGCACTTTAGAGTCATTAGAGTTATAAACACTCATAAATATTCATAACGCTTTATAGCAAAGATCCTAACAGGTTATAAAGTATTTTATATTGACTTATAAACTCAGTATCATAATACTTGTCACTCGCTGACATTTTTCTGCAAGGCTCATATTGTATTATAATTCCAATATTTGAAATACATTTTCATATTTTTTGTAATGCATTATAATGAGATTAAAAGTTACTCTAAGTGGTCATTATTTGCTTTAGGTAAAGTAAAAAATATGTTTTTCATTTGACTTAAAGCAAACATTGAGCACTTATAGCATCAGGAAGTGCATTACTTGACTTATAGCACCCAATGACCATTTTATGATATAATAATCACATTATAATACATTATAACTGTGATTATAATGCATTATAAAAAAGATGACATTGTACTACAACTATGGGAATTATAATACACTATGATTCTTGTAAAATAATTGTCAGTGAGTGACCAGCAATTATGAAATAGTGTGACACTTGACCCTGTAAGAGAATTTTGAGTATTTATGAGTGCTTATAACTATGAATATACAGCGCGAGAGGCAGATTATAACGCATTATCAGTATGGTTACAATGCATCATAGACAGTGATACCGAAATAAGATCTGAGGCGAAAGAATTAGCGACAGAAATAATTCAATAACAGGGTGTGGTTGAGAGGAGAGAGGGGTGTTTTTCTCTCTGACTTTTATAAATTCACGCAACTACCGGCAGCCGCGCAAAGGACACACAGGAGGGCGGTGACATCAGAACATGACGAATGAAGAGACAGAGATCAGTAGTGAACTGGAGCCAAATCATTTGAAAACGAATCGCCTCTTGTTATTCCTTCCGGTGCCTGGACAAAGCAAACAAAAAATATGGTCACTCAGTAGTGTCAGCTTGTAACCTGAAACGCTGTGAGGGTCCATACATGCTCTGCTACATGAAGCCAGTCAGATTTGTTTCATTTGAGCTGTGGTGACATTTTGCCTGTTTCCGTTTATGCTGAACCAGCCCCTGTAAAGCAGGATTATACATTAGGTCCTGCACCCAGGATCCTCTGCTTGACTCCAGACAGTGTTGATTGGCTAACCCACCAAGCGACAGGCTAAGCATTATCTGAGTTGCAAACACAGGATTTTCAGCTCTCTTAAGCATGTCGAAGTGCTCCAAACTCCCTGTGTAAGCGATGCACAATCCCTCCAGCAACTCATCCAAACACAATCAGCCCTGTTTTAGGAGGTATAGGTGTACTGGGAAAGGAGGATGCTGTCAGTGGGATGCTGAGATAAAGTGTACATGACTGCATGGTAAACAAGCCTTTAAGCCCCCACTGAAGCTATTCCTCCTGTCCAGATGGTCTACTTTTAAAACAGCATGCATGGCGTGGGCGTGAATAATAAATTCCCCTTAATCCTATGTGCTTTCTAATGTTGATCATGACACATGGACTAATACAAAGCGGTTTACTCCAATTTGATGATGCACTTACTCCATTTGTTGCGCTGACGTGACTTTTAATGAGGCTTTCGGTTGCGTAATTTCAGCGATGACGACATTTGATGCACACTGATGAACTCCTAAGTGGCGGAGCGCATGTTTTTGAAAGATGTGATCTTTACTGAGCGTCCGTGTTCTGACGCAGGAAATAATTGTACTCTGGAAAATGGAAAGATGTCGTTCTATTTTGAGCAGCACAACATTCGCAACACTTGCAAATCACCAACCCTTACATGGAGACAACGCAGGTGAAAAGGGTAAACCTTTTAACTAATAGCATAACAACTTACCAAGTTGATTACGTTAATGGAATTCTTTTTTGTTTTACAATGTTTCTGACATTTCATCTTTCAAATATGCAAATGAACCATGATCTTATGTATTTTCTATTATTATATGTGTTCATTTGCATACATTTCCAGAACATAAATCCTAACATTGGATAAAGCCAGGTTCAAAATTAATGTTTCATTTTGTTGACATATGAAACTCAAAGGTTTTTACTGAGGGAATTGTGGATATCTCTTTGTATCACTCCATAAAAAAAGAAATATTGTCAACAGCCATAAAAGCAATACATTTTTGCCTTGTTTTTAGGAATAAAATGTTGTATAAATCAGGCTCTGAATGTACAAACCCCTCAGTAAAAATCTTCAGAATATAAATAGGAATGAAAGTTTGCAACTGGAAAGTAAAGATGGTAAAATTCCATACATTTTGCAAGACACTACAGGTGGATAGGGTAAACATTTTGAACTAATAGACATCCCCATGAAACTTCCATGGTTGATTACCTGCATCAAGACAATACATTGTTTTCTATATTACAAGTGTTTTGAAATGTTATGTTTAAATATGCAAATGAGGCATTGTGTAATGCTAACTTTTGGCGAATTTAGGAGAAATCTACAGTCACAGATAGACACAGTTAGTAAGATAAACACTTAAACGTGTATTTTGGATGTTTTCTTTCCGCTCTCTCTGAAAGAAGCAAAATAGCCCGAACTCTCAAAATGGACCAGTGTATGAAATAACGTCTTTGCATGCATGTCGTGTCTCGCCTATAACAGACTGCATCATCATTGCATGATGTCATGACTGACTGATCACTTTCACTCTCATCGATCACTCCAGGGAGCCAATACGTTGATAAAATATGTCCCTGGTAGTCCAGAAGTTGTTTTGTGCAATACATAAAAACAAAGCTGACTGCTATGATAAACACTAAAGAATTCACCACCATATGGTTCCACATATAATGGTGCTAAAGCCTTTTTTAAATATATATACAGTATATAATTCTCATAATGAACTAAATGTAACCATTTTTTTTTACAAATACAAGCCATCAGACCGAAGCACTGCCCTGAAATGACCCTCCCATGTGTTTACATGCCTCCCTTCTGTTTTTCGCATCTCACTTCCAAGACATTTTCGTTGTTTCTAAAAGCTTATGACCTGTTCGTGTCTTGATACCCCCTGACAATAACGGCATCTTCTCCCACACTGCCTTCAAATGGCTTCTTGTACATTATTTCATGATCTATCCAGCGATTTTGTTTTTGTTCCATCTGGCGCCCCCACAGTTGCTGGGAATGTTGTTGTTTTGTTTTTTTTATTCTAAGGGAGATGCCTCTAGAATAAAGGCGATGTACGACATAGGATGTGACCAACCGTGGTGTAAACATCCAACTTCACTCCTCATGTGTTCACATTTCAGCCCAAAAAAAATACTCATAATGTGCGCGGACATTCGGATGATTCGTCAAAAAAAAAAAAAAAAAACTTGTAAACAGCACCTCCTCAACCCACCAGCTCCCAGTTTAATTCCGTTTTTTAAAAAATGTTTTAACCTAATGGTAATAACGGTTTGGTTTTATATGATTTCCCGTGAAAGTGCAATCAATGAATGCTTGCCTGGATGTGTGATGGTGGTTCCTCTCAGAAGGATGCGCGTCAGTCGGTGAAGCACAAAGGGTCGTTCCTGTGCTGCTGGTGCTGGTGCTGGTGGTGTTGGTGCTGCCAGCCTCCGCTCTGCTCTGCTGTGTGGATGTCGGGTGGAGGAGAGGAGAGCTGACTGCGTGCACGCTGAGGACACACGCGATTGGACAAGAAGCGAGACCACTGACAGTGCACGCACCATATGACTCCCATCCCGAGAGTGTTACATAACGCGCGAGGCAGTAACCCCTCCCTCCCCCTCCGTCATATAGAGCCACAAAACTGCAGACAGGCTGTATAATATGTAGGGTAAATGACGTGTTTACATGAACATGTTGGCACATGACCACCACATAAATGACATGCCTGTCAACCTACGAGAGCCATGTTACCACATGACATACGCCTCGATACATAATGCACGTTCTAATATGAATACGAATATGTGCCAAAAATCTATTTATTATTAATACAGTATATTTATGCAAGCAGTTCTTGCATGGATTGCATTGTCGACTGCTACTCGCTTTATTTTATGGCAGCTAAAATGCACAACATGACACACACACACACACACACACACACACACACACACACACACGTGTGTGTGTACGTGTACAGTGATGTGCATGTTTTGACTTCCTCTCAGTGTAAGAGCGAGTTTGCTCTCCATGGTGCTGAAATCAGGGATATCCATTTCTATTCAAATGTATTCAAACATCATGTTTGCCTGATTGTAGCCCATAGTAGGAAGCAAACGGCGCCATGCGTCACTATGAAATGACCTGCAGGGCCATATGTTGATGTTGTGCTCATCATCAGATTGGGAAGAAGCACTAACTGGACACTGGGTGGTACTGGATCTATTGTTAGCAGCATGTGACTTATGTGAAGCAGTTTGATTTCTTATCACTGAGGCCCTCTGCTGGAACAAGATAATGCCACACAGCGGATTAACATAACTAAATGGGTTGACATAAAGATCCCCATCACTCTGACCTGAAGCACTGCAACTCACAACTATTTTCTTTCTTTTCCTTTTTTTTCTAGGCCTAAAGCAAGTAACACAGCCCTCCATGGCAATCCTAAATCAATGTCTGTCATTATTCCTTCTTGAGACTAAACAACTTTGAGATGTTTTTAGGACTTACATTCGCCTTTGTTCAGGGGTCTGCTTTAGTGTGCCTTGTTTCAATTGTGCGGGTAAAAAGAGCCGATGAAATAATGTGAACACGTGGCAAATGACTGCATGTGGTACAATATCAGTTTTTTCATGCACTGGTAATTTTTGACTTTGGGCTATTTTGCTTTTATAACGTGTCTTCTTTCAGACTAGTAGAGAGAAAAAGATCCAAAATACACATTTAGGTAGTTTTCTCCTAAATTCATCAAAAGTTAGCATTAGATAATGCCTCATTTGCATATTAAAACAAAACATTTCAGAAAAGTTGTAATACATTTTTTTTTATCTACTGGGAAAGTTTAATGGTGATATCTATTAGGTTAAAAATGTTTACCCTACTCACCTGTAGTGAGGTCGTTTTCGCAAAATTAGTTTTTTACCTGATACTCTCCACTTCAGTAGAACTGATGTACACCGAACTTCCCAGTTTCATTCCTATCTATATTCTGTTTTACTGAGGGGTTTGTTCATATTCATTCATGGCCTGAATATACAACATTTTATTACTAAAAAAAAAAAAAGGTGAAAATTGATTTTTCTTTTATGGCTGTTGACAGTATTTTCTGATTTATTGTTTCATGTACAAGCTTGCTTTGCTGTATTGGTGCATAACATAAACATAGACAGATAAAATTAAATATAAAAGCTAGTACGAAAATCAAGAAACATAAATATATAATTCAAGAAAATTACAATAAAAACTGCACAAAAATACTCTAAAGATATTTACAATATATCTGAACTATAATGAAAGATCTGTAGGGGAGATAATTACAATGAAGTTATGAAAAAATACTATGAAAATATATATCTGAATAAAATTGAGAGATTTGTATAGAAGACAACTACAATAAGGACAAAAATACTATAAATATATGTACAAAATATATGTATTAAAATGAAAAAGCTGTAAGAAAATAAAAATATAAATATTTTTAAGAGTACTATAAAAAATATGTACAATAACTGAATTAAAATGGAAGAGCTGTGCAGTTTGCTTTTTTTAAATAAATGTTTCAGGTGATCTGCACGGGCCATAAAGAAAGACATTTAGGGAAGTGATGGGAATTATATGTTCACTTCCAAATTTTATAAAATAAATGACTTATTGTCACCCTTTTGAGATGTGATGGAAAACAAAAATCAGGCGTTCAGGTCCATGCTTGAAAGCGGATCAGAGCGGGGGGAGTTTAAATATTAGAGTCACAAAGCCACATTTTCCCAGAGGACGTGAATGTAGCATTTGTCCTCGTTTCTTCGTAGGCTAAATGAGATCCATCACATTGTAATAAACGACAATGTCCACTAGGGGTCACAACTGTTATTTAAAACATGTTCAATGCATTTGACCGAGACTGCACATCAAAGCGAAATATGTTGGGGTTCACTGTGATCACACCTCGAGGTTACATTTGAATACACGAGACCTCTGCCCTCACCTTATTCAACCATGTTTCTTTTCCAGAGGAGTTTATTATCACCTCTTCAAGTGCCATCCGCAAAAGCAAAATACCGAAATGTAATCTGCCTTGTTATATTATTTATTCCATAGAGTTTACGCAAACTATTCCTCTAATTAATGTGTCAAACTCAGTTGCAAAATGCACGATGTTTCCTTAAAAGAAACGCCGCATCACCATGTGCACACAGTGTTTTCAGTCAATCTGCGCGTAAAATCTAATCTAATCTGATTTGACTTGTCCTTGGAAGCTTTCCGACTCTTACAGACTTTGTGATAAGGAGCACTATAACTTTGAGTTTGAGTTTTTTCGGAAAGTCATGAGGACTTACATCTACTTTGGTCAACGTTATAAACGTGTTAGTAACAGCTCCATATGCTGCTCAGACATTTTAGTTTGATCTGTGTCTACATTCAGGAGGGAGCAATGTTGACACTAGTTTAATTTCATTGTTTGATTCACTCATCACTATCACAAACTTTGTCATCCGAAATAAAGAAAACCATTATGGGTTAGGGTTAGGGCAGTGTAGATAAGTCCAGCAATTGGGTGTTAAACCACCGCTGACAAAAACTTTCCCACACGGTCTCTCGTGTGTGTATGTTGTGGCGGTCGGTTGGCTGTAGTGCGCGTCTGTTTGGAGGTCTGTGACATGGAATTGTTTGAGAAGCCCTGCACTGAGCGACCGTGTGGGCGTGTTTCTCTCGGCCCAACAGTCTCCGCTCTCGTGTGGAGTCCAGAGCGCAAAACGCACTTCTTCTGGTGCGACCGGAGGGCGCAAAAGTAGCAGTTCTCCAACCCTTGACGCGCACACCATCTCCGACTCCGACGGCCCCCCGAATCCAACTTATGTGAGCTGGAATTTAAGAGTTTCTTAACATCTCCCGGTGACTCTTTCCAGCCATGGACGCATCTCGACTCGTGACGCTATATCTGGGCCTGCTACTTGTTTTCCTTGGGAATATACCGTGTTTCCAGTCTGCTGCTATCATCTCTCCCTCTGCGCCGAGGAGAAACAGGGGAGCCCGGATCTCTCATCGGGACGGACAAAGGTCATCCAAAACCCTAAAAGACATCTTCGCGTCTACGCACCCCATCGTGGGCCATCACAAAGAAGCCGCTATTGTGCCGCATGAATACATGCTCTCCATATACAGGACATACTCGGCTGCAGAGAAGCTCGGACTAAACGCAAGCTTTTTCCGCTCCTCGAAATCTGCCAACACCATAACAAGTTTTGTGGACAGAGGAACAGGTTGGTTTCAGTCCGCTGCCAGCTCCATCAGCTCATTCTTGCATAATTATGTGCCCACAACTGACTGCTCTAATATTCTCCTCTTGTGGAGATCTTCATAAAATGTTGCTAAAAACTACAGTCATGCATACAAAAAAAAAGTACATAGAAAACAAGCTCGCAGCGGCTACTTTTACGCACGTTTTAGATCAGGGAAAAAATTATGTGCAAATGCATTTTTACGCGCATAAAATCAAATCAATAAATCCTAAGAATAAATATTAAAGAAGAAAAGTCTTGAAAGCTGCAGGATTATATGTTGATCATGAGAAGTTTTGTGATTGTATACGGATATATTTGGCACACAGCCGCCCGAAACACTTCACCTTTTCCGAGTATTAACTTATATTACTCTTAAATTAACCTCAGGGTAACACGACAGTAAAACACTAATTAAGGCTCTCTCTAAATGAAGGCTGTAAATCACTGTCAGCGCAGGCTGCAGCAATAACTATTCTGCTTCTAACCTCCACGTGAATACAGAGGAAACTTTTTTTTTTTTTTTTTTTTTTTTTTTTTTATAAGAGAGATGTCTGTTTCATTTTCGATTTAAAAAAAAATAAAAAATAAAAAATCTCCAAAGGCATATACCTTGAAGTAAACCTGGACATTTAAAATACATCTGACGTTAACTTCCAAAATCCGGCACATACTAAAAGACTTTTTTAAAAATCCAATATGTTGTCATTGTGGGTGCCCAGTTTGGCCAACTTGTGCTGCACAAAGGGAGCTGGGGGCCGTGGCAGAGCGGCTCGGTCGGTGTGAGAAGCAGGTGTTTGGGTCAGTTAACATGTGTAACCAAGTGATTAGACTGGCCTGCGAGGACAAACACAGTCTGATAAACACAAACAAGTCCAGCACACACAGGGAGACATAAACCGAGTTAATCTTTGCAGGAGAAATAAAAACTATCTTTGTTTAAGTCTGAAACACTCCGTCACTGCGCGCTGCAAAAAATATCCATCATTAGGACTTATTTAGTGCAGAGTCGGCTGCTTAAATTGTATTATTATACTTGGTGAGGTGCAGATATTTCCACTGCAAATCAACTTTTTTCAACACTTATGTTCCGTGAAGTGTAACTCTCTTTTTTCTTTTTTTTTTTAAAAAAACGCATTACAATATTTTATAGATTTTGCTCAAAAACTGCATTGGAGTTGGTTCTCACACCATTTTTCCAGAGAAAAAAAAGGACGTTTTAATAATGAGTATGAAGCTGAAAGGCTCGTCCGTGTGGCCACTTCTTGCAGTGTGAACTGATTTGATAGGAAAAACGCCTCACTTTCTCCTGTGATTCTGATGTGATGTGTCACTGGCTCTGACCCCGAGCTGGACCCTCTGAGAGCTGCTTGGCATCGAACGGCTGATTGGAGTATTTGAACTCGGTGATCTAATAGAGTGTTCATGTCATAACATATCAAACACTGTCTATTCTCCCATAATGACCCAGCTCGGCCACGATGGGCACATCACCAAAAAAACGACGAGGGGGGAAAAATGAAAGAGCACTTCCTCCACTCTGAAGTGGTTCGTTTTTCTTTTCTTTTCTTTTCTTTTTTTTTTTTTTTACTGCGGAACCTCCCTTTGCGACCGCCACTTTAATTACGGAAAATTATTTTTCTTCCCGTTCTTTCAGCTCAAGCGCCTTTAGTTTCTTTTGGGATTCCTCCCAGCATCCCCTAAGTGTTGCATTGCATTAACCTGCAGAATGAACCTCAGCTGGGACTTTTTTCGTTATTTAAATCGCCTCCTTCAGGAAAGAAATACACATGGGGGCAGCTTCTGACGCGTAAAGTAACAGGTTTTACGTCTTTTACGCATTATTCATCCACGGAGGGACAGGTTTTACTGAGTGCACCTATGATCTACGGCTTCTTGGGCTTTCACACTTTTGTAGGTAAATGAAATCTGCTTATAAAACCAGGCAGGGTGTTTCCTGGAGGTCACAAAAGGCAAGATCAGAAAAAGAATAACCCGAATCTGAAAATTAGTTTTGGCACTTGGGGTAACTCATTAAAGCGCAGATGGTGCAGACCGGCCTCTCTCTCTCTCTCTACCCCCCCCCCCCTCTCCCTCTCTAAACAGAGGCATAGATGACAAAAACATGTTTTGCATTTGTTCAAATACAAGCAACAAGGTCAAACAAAAGTGCACAGGATGCCGTTTTAACCAAGCAATAAAGTCCACCGCATTCTCCCCCCAATTATCCACCGTCAAGCATCTTACGCGTAATGGAAAAAATTGGCTTTTTACATAATAATGAAATTAAGAAAAACTCTACAATTTTTTAAACTGTCAACACGAATATCTCTCAATAATTCCAACAGTGTGTTGGGTCAGTCAGTCGGTCCGTGCAGGCGCGTTTCAAGGCGAATGTTGTCGTTGGCAGGATGAGATGAAATATAAGAGGGGAAGTGCTTTAATGAGGAAGTTGGGAATTCAGAACTGTTAATTATTTGGTGAACTTGTATTCGATTTGTTTGAGGTCTTATATATATATATATATATATATATATATATACACACAGTATATATATATATAAAATAAGAATACTAATGCAGACCATACGCGCAAAGTCCCTGAAACCAGCACAAGGTTTTAATCTGCTTTTACTGTTTGACTCGGCAGGGTTCACGGAGGGAAAGTGACAACTACATTCAAATATCTCTTTGGAAAGAGTTTTACGAATTATATTACAGGGGTGTTTAAATGTAGGCCTGTCACTTTTTTTTATTTTTATAAATATATATTTTTCAAACGTTCAGATTGAAATGGAGACAATAAACGGAGATGATGTGCTTTATGTTGTTTTTGTAAGAAAACAAGACCAGACAACATACATCTCAATTTATTTTTCGCTTTTAGGATTTAAACCTTGCGTTTTTAATAAGTGGAAAACATGTGACATTTAAAAGAGAGGATTTCACTTATCCAAACATAAATCAACTTGCTTTAACACTTTTCATGAATGTAAGACCACTTTTTTTCACACATTCTGCATTTACTAAAAACAGAATGACAATAAAAGAAAAATGCGGAAAATAAAAAAAATTATCTTTCCGTTTTACATAAGGAAAAAAAAGAAGATATAAACGGAAAAATATACATAATGGATTTTTTTGGGAGCAACATTTCCATTGTGTCTATACTTTCATAATCTATAAACTGAACATGCTAACATGCTAAACATAAATCTTTCTGATCCAAAAATGTATTTTGTTTAAAAAAAAAACACACAGAAAACGCTCGGACTTTTCTATTAGTTAAATACAGATATTCATTGTGTTTTGTAAACGCTTTTGTTCCACAGTGTTATATTCCAGTCTCACTGATGGAATATTTGCAGGCCTCCTGGTCTCCCGCAGGGAATAATGCATTAATTGTGTATT
Organism: Bovichtus variegatus; assembly: GCA_943593645.1. Lineage (NCBI taxonomy): Eukaryota > Metazoa > Chordata > Actinopteri > Perciformes > Bovichtidae > Bovichtus > Bovichtus variegatus. The sequence continues at coordinate 6,260,013 of CALSCE010010638.1, read as the reverse complement.
GTTCAGTTGAGTGTACAGTATGTCGCCTTTGGTCCGTTGTGTCTGGCAGCACCCAGGGGCCTTCACATCACTAGGCCCCTTGTTTTGTTTTCTTTCTTTCCCTCTTTGCCTTACAACTCTGAAAGAGTTCTCCAAAAAGAAAAAAAAACTCGCCACATTTGTGATGTTCTGTCTGCCGCTTAAATTTAAGAGACTGCAAAGAAGTAAAAGTTTACTTCCTCTCTGTCAAAGAGCTGGAAATAAATCATCAATCTGTCATCAAGTCAAATGAAAGCAGAAGTATTTTCATTAAAACAAGCTGGCTCTGATTAAAAGTGGCGTGGCATTCAAATGTCGCCAGATTACTTTTTGGATTATTGTCAATGCAATATCAAAAACAAATTGTGTCCCCTTAATGACAGGTGATATACGGAATATAAACATTATTTTTTTGGAACAAGCGATATTAGATATTCCTTGTATACATTGTGAGCCTCGCATCTAAAACATAATTTCAAATTGTTCATGTTTGACAAGTTTGCATGAAATTAAATGAAGGAACTTTGGGAAGTGCACTTTTAAGGGGGGAAGCCTTCAAGCAGGTTCTGTAAACGTAACCCTCATCCAGCCTTTAGCATTATACATTATTTTATTATCAAGAGGATAATGTTAAAATGAAGGTACATTCTAGGAAATGATGGATTCATAAGGATAATATAGGGGATGGATTGAGGAGACACAGTTTTGACCAATAAATAAACGTGGAGTTAACTGGGTTTTTAAATTGTTTTATTCTTACGCAAACTGAGGACTTGTCAGCTGTAGTTTGTTTCAGGCAGGTTCATAAAAAACAAGAAAGAGAGAGAGAGAGAGAGAGAGAGAGAGAGAGAGAGAGAGAGAGAGAAGGCCTCTGTGGGAGAATGTGAGTCCCACCCCTCCCCCCCTCCATCCCTCTGAACACTGTACACCCTAAGTGAATCTGACTGCAATTATTTTCTTCTTTTATCCTTGCAGACGATCTTTTGCACTCTCCTCTGCGAAGACAAAAGTATCTGTTTGATGTCTCAACCCTTTCAGACAAAGAGGAGCTGGTCGGGGCGGAATTAAGGATATTCCGGAGAGGGCCCGGGGATTTGCAGACTTCCCTGCAGACGACGGGCCTCTACGACATCCAGCTGTACCCCTGCCGCTCGGACAGACTGCTGGACTCCAGGTCCCTGGACCCGCTGGACTCCACCAAGGCCGGCTGGGAAGTTTTGGACGCGTGGGAAATGTTTAAAGCACACCAGCATCACTATCATCACCCCCACCATCAGCAGCAGCAGCATCACTATCAGCAGGGGGGCCAGCTCTGCTTCCAGCTCCGCGTCACTTTGCGCAAATCAAACACCGAGGTGGACCTGAGGCAGCTGGGGCTGGGCAGGAGCGGACGGTCACAGCAGGAGAAGGCCATCCTGGTGGCCTACACGCGCTCCAAGAAGAGGGAGAACCTGTTCAACGAGATGAAGGAGAAGATCAAGTCGCGGGGCGAGAAGGAGGAGGTGGCGGCGGTGGAGGAGCAGGGGGTGTCGCTGAGGGGGGTCAAAGGAGAGGGGCCCAGGCGGCGGCGGAGGACCGTGCTGAGCAACCGGCACGGGAAGAGGCACGGCAAGAAATCCAAATCCAGGTGCAGCAAAAAGGCGCTGCACGTGAATTTCAAAGAGCTGGGCTGGGACGACTGGATCATCGCGCCTCTGGATTACGAGGCGTACCACTGCGAGGGGGTGTGCGACTTCCCCCTGAGGTCGCACCTCGAGCCGACCAACCACGCCATCATACAGACGCTCATGAACTCCATGGACCCCAACAGCACCCCGCCCAGCTGCTGCGTCCCCACCAAACTCAGCCCCATCAGCATCCTGTACATAGACTCGGGCAATAACGTGGTGTACAAACAGTACGAGGACATGGTGGTGGAGCAGTGTGGGTGCAGGTAGCGGTCGTTAATCATTAGAAAGAAAAAAAAACACTTAAAAAGACAGAAAAATCAAAGATAAGTCTTGATGGGTTCTAGGTTGAAGACAAGTTTGACGCGCCTTATTCAAAAGGGATGCACACACACAGGCGATATCTGCTATTTATTCAGACTTCAGTACAGTCACAATCATTCACACTCTCTGCCTTAACGTGCCTTCGTTCCCATCCACGCAACAAGTCACTCATCAAACAGGCTTTTGTTTCCCCAGAGAGTGAGACGTGTCCATATGGCACAAGGGATGGGTACAAGGCGAGAAGGGAGCCCATTGAGTGCGACTGTGCACCTGTTCGTGCCGAGGCCAGGGGACAGTGGGCTCAGCGCTTTGTTGCAGCTCTGCCGTGTGATCCTGCCAGGCCGGACTCTTTTGGGTATGTGCATCCAGGCCGTAATTGCCACCGTCCAGCTGGAGTCATTACAGGCCCGAGGAAGTGCCTGTTTTCCAAATAAAGGGGGTGAATGTCTAATCTACCAAACACACACACACACACACACACAGACACACACACATACACGCACACACACACTGGTCTGAGGAGAGGAGATAAGATGGTGGTAATGCCTTCAAGAGATTTTTTTTTTTTTTTGCCTTACTGGAGACCAGTCGCTGTGGACAGAAAAAGGACACAACACAAGACTTGTGCCTGACTGTGGCCCTGTTGTAAAAAAAAAAAAAAAGAAAAGAAAAGAAAAAAGAAAGAAAGAGAAAAGCACACATTACTGAGGCGAACTTTTTGCTCAAAAGTCTGCATCTTTACGAAATGCACTTCCACAGACTGACTGCGCCAAGGACACGCGGTCAGCGAGAGTTCGTCTACTCTGATGATGACGAACATATAAGAAAAAAAAAAAGACTCGCAACAAACGAGACGATATTTAAATGCACATTAGCTTTGAATGCACTGCTGTTCATTTTTTGTTGTTGTTGGAGCTGTAAATATTTTTGTACAGTCGAAAACTTTACAAAGTGCAACGAATGAAGAAATGAGAAAGCGGCATTTCTTTGTAAATATACAAAATGCACTCAAATCGGTATAATTTCTATTCTATAATTATTTTATTATTTGTGATGTACAGAGTTCCATGATAATCATATATTTCTTACGTTGATAAGAGTAATTTAAGGTGTATTCGATATTTTTTTTTGCAGAGGGTGGAAAATACCATTATTAATGTCTACCTCATAATTGCATATAGGATCTGAGTTTTGAGGTGCATTCAGTTAGAGTGTAAAGAGCTTTTACAATGATATATAAGATCATTTATATACATATATTACTGGATAATATTCCACACCATTACTGTACAAATAAAATTCAAAACAAAGTCTACCAGTCTGGTACTTCTGATGATTAATGCAACCCTGTTTAACATTCATTGCAAGTGTCTTAAGAGAGTATGACTTAACAAAAAAGCAAAAAATTAACAAAAAAACCAATAAGAATATTGTGTGGGCTTTTTTTTATATGAGGAAATAAGAGGCCAAGAAATTGTCTTTTTCTTAATGAATTAATTAAACTTATTTGTTTATATAGGCCTGAATAACTTTCTATACTGTTTCTCAAGCCTTCAACCATGCATACTTGGGAACAAAAAAAACACATTCATTAGTGCTGGATGATTGTATATGCATAAATGACATCATACTGAATGAACTTTTAAGAAAAAAAATACTATATTGTGGCAATTTTAGACCGTTCTACATAGTTATAAAGACTTTCAAAGCTTAAAGGGGAACACCACCTACACTAAGAATTCCAAGATGTTATTTTTATGGTCAGAAAATGTCCCCATACACTCAGAACAATCCCCTGGATGCTCTCAGTGTCATCGAAAACATCTTTCCCAACTGTCTATGGAGCACTTCTTTATACTTGATGACATCACACATTTGACTTTTAGCACTCTAGTTTTTGGATTTGGGAAAGAGTTGTGCAAGCTTACTGATATTTTTGTACTGTCTTAGATCATAGGAATAACATGTGTGAATTTTGAAAACGGGCATAGTTCCCCTTTAAGGTTTATCAAAATCAACCCCATAATCCCACTATAAGAGTTATACGGTGCATATGGAGCACATATATCTTTGCCTTCAGGTATGCAAGCTAATCTATCCTTCCCCTGTGTAAACAGTTTCTCATGATGGACAACAAATGTCATTATTCAGTGACTGGCTGCCATATAAACATATGGTGACCATCCAAAGTAGAAGGAAATCCGCTGACTGACTGTCATTGATATGGCACTGAATGTACGAACCCCAGCTATTTCCCAATGAATTAGCCTACCTGGGTCAAGTTTACTTAACACTTTAATGTTTCCCAATCTGTGGATGAGAAAAAAAAAAGTTTGAAAGAAGGGATTGCTTCCATATAGGCTATCGACCTTGGCCTGGAAACAATTAGGAAATTGCTTTGAAATGTTATATGTTGTCCAGGCTCTTGTACAGTATCATGTCACTCCCCACATGTTTGCTAGGGGGAAACAGAGGATGCTAAGTGCACTCTTTAGCGGTCGCCGCAAATGACTGACACAACAACCATTCCCCTGAGTATAACCAAATGGCCCTCCAGGCTATGTGTCTGGAACACCATCGTCGGGGTGCAACTACAAGCCATGCTATCCCTGCTGCTCACAAGTGGAGGTATCGTGCACTAGGGATTCATAGTTTATCTGAAAATTAGACATGTTCTGTCCTGGGAGCAGAAGCACACTATCCGGGGAATCCTGGGGAATCGATTATTTTCAAGCCGTAACTTAAACTCTAAACGCATTGGTCATTATTTCAAGCAACACTAAATGGAACAAGGAGAAGTATGCATAAACGCGTGGGGGCCCAACATGACTGCATTTGTGTAGTATTTGCTGGTATTCATAATTATTAAGGCAAAAGAAAGCCATTTAGGTTAATCACCGTTAGAATGAACACAGCATAAACTTCCCTATAGCTTCGAAGAATATGAAATGTGACCTGTCCACTGAGAACAGCCTCGTGAAAGTCATATTTGATAATTTTTCATTGTATGAGCAAACAAAAATAGTCTAATTGAGATGGTGGAGCTTCAGACCTACAATAGATGAAATTGATGGGTCGAGTTTTGCACCCCTTCCGAGAATTGCATCCATGCGGGAGGACGTTTTCGTATTTCGGTAGTGATACGTGTACATTGTACTAAACAGCCTATTCGGTTTACGTCCGGAGCGTAACTATATTTCTCGAGAAACAGGGAACTGTTTGGATGTGTATTATTAAACCCTACCATGAACCAGAAATACTGTAAAAGTTGCAGTCAAGTCAACATTTCTAAGCAGCTTCATGCAACTTGTGGGATAAACCTTTCCTTTTTGATTTATATTTATTTGACAAGTTCCCCGGTCTGGTGGGCACTGGCCTGGAGGTGAGACTGAATGTGAAGGGAACAGTTAAATGGTGATGAAAGGGAAAGGAATGCTTTGTTTACCCGCTTCAATCCCTCACTCTCAAGTTAAATGTTCCTATAAAGTTCTTCATCACAACCGCCTTATTGTCCCTCCGCTCCACGCCGAGAGCAGAGAGGGCGAAAACAGAGAGTCGTGTTTATTTGAAACTCAGTCCTAATATATTAGTCTAAGCAAACCGAAGTTGGCGAAGAGACGGGTCCTTTTCGCCAGAAACACAAATAGTCTTGACACCCCACATCTGTGCGTGGAGGCTCCTCTTTAGAGATCTGTAAGGCTTGCATAAGTGAAGATCTACTAGGTGTTGCTCCAAGTGGAAGGTCCCGGGAGCCTCTCCAAGATTTAAAAAGAAAGTCTTGGCTCATATGAAGACATAAAGGTTCCTCGTGCTTTACCTCTCCGTTATCACTGATGTCCTCATCAGCAACAGGAAGGGCATAAATCACGCTGATCTCTCAGACGCCGAGGACCTCTAAGCGAGCAGAAATTTGTTTAACTGGCATTAAAGAGCTTTTGAAAATGTATCGCGAGGACTTAGATCTTGCGCATTGATTTGTTGAATGGATACAATTGAAATGTAGAGAGGGGAAGAGAAAGAGCTTGGAGGCTGCCAAGGACTGACTTTTAAACTGCTACTGATAAAATCCAGCAAGAACTTATTACATTTTCAATGACTGCTTCTCTCCCCTCTCTCTCTCCCCTCTCTCTCTCTCTCTCTCTCTCTCTCTCTCTCTCTCTCTCTCTCTCTTTGCCTCTAGAGGGTTCCCACCTTCTCTGGTTTCTTCTATTTCCCACCATTATGGTTTGCAGATACTGTAGTTCCTTCTATAATAAAGCTTGACACCTTTCTCCAGCCAAGAACACAGGCCAATGCAAGATGGCGCTTCTCTGCGCTAAACAGATGCAGAAAAACTCCCTGACAGATTTACTTGTCTACACTCACACGCAACATTAAGGAGTATATCTTTTTGTATTTGTGGGTCTGCAAGTGTGTATGAGTGGACAGAAGGGCAGCAGCGTACACAGATGGACAGATGAGTGGTGCAGGAGAGCAGCAGATGCCTGAAGTGACCCCTACTGCCGCCTTTCATTGAACCACTAGCTTCAACACAAAGGCAGGGACGGCCCCGAACATTAAATACACTTGCTTGTGCCTGAATGCCAGAGGTCACTGCTTTTTTTTTTTCTTCCTCCTGCGATCCATTTTTTAAAATTCTTTTTGAAAAACAAAGTTTTGTAGTTTTGCTTTGAAATCGTTTGCCAAAGGGGAACCAAAACTGTAAAACATTTTTAGGAAGAAATACTTCACCCGCAAAATGTTCATTTGTATCTCAATTACTCATCCAGTTTTACCTTGAATTCTTGAAGAAAACTGAGAAAAGTCTTGATGAATTGAAGTAAATGGGCGCCGTGTTTAACAAAGGGCAAAACTATCTGAAAACATCCGTTTACAAAGTCTCACACGACTCATGCTTGTATAATGAGTCTCATTTATCCAGTCGTATGCTCACTACTTCCCAAACACATGCATTTTTAATGAAATCTTACTAATTAAAACCCTTCTGCATAAACAGTCTCACACCTGCACCGGCACGGCACTTGTCCGGACAAGTCCAAAGTGTAATAAACTCGGCTCCCGTTTACTTTAGTTCATCAAAACTACAATTCATCAAGAATTCAAGGTAATAAGTGGTGAGTAATTGATATACAAATGCTCATTTTATGGGTATTCTTAAAGTATAAGTGAGTGGTGGTTGGTTGCACTTGGCAGCTGCTGTTTAAGCAGAGACAGATAATAAACCCCAAACAGTGCAGCCATGGTATAACAAAAGATCTGGGTGTTTCCTCTAACGGGGCATCTGTCTGTCTCTTCCCCTGCCTCTTCCTCCTCTCTCCTCCCTCCTGTCAGACCATACGGTAACAGGAAGAGAGCAGACACCTCCACTTCACCACAGATAACCTTCTAATTGCGTTAAACTCCCCAACTGGGCGTTTTAAATGTGAGAATGAAGCCATTGCTGATATTCAACTGCGGTTGAAACTTGAAGCTTTAATGTGCATTTTGTATCTAGGAAAAATGTTTGCGTTAAATTCATTTATAAACTCAGACTAAAGTCAACTTGATAGATCTGCTTGGAATACCTGTCCAGAGAAGCCCACTTTTGTTCTGTTTATTTTCTAAAGGAATGTCTGAGGGTGCCCTTTCACCCCTCCTCATCCATTTACTGCCCCTGGTCTATGTTACAGCTGGTGACCCGGGTCCTCGCCATCCCTGATTAACAAGTACACCTTCTGATTTTCCAGCAAATCTCTTCGCAGAAAGGAAGCTTGTCTTTTTGTGCGCTCGCAGTTCATCTTTTTTGTGTCGAGCGTCCCTGTGTGTTTGTGCGAGGGTCTGAATGAGCTCGAGTCAAAAGCAAATTTACTCAGTTAACTCTGACAATGCTCATGTTTGGGAGCAAGGCGAGGACATGACCTCGTTGCCAATTCACATCCGCGGAGGCTTGTGGAGAAGAGAGGGAGGGTCGTTGACCAACAGGGGCCTGGACAATGGCATTCACTGGTCTGAGGCACTCGGCCCACAGGAGGACAAATTAGGCCCAAAATGCATGCTTTGACTTGCAGTGTCAAAGGAAAAGACAGGAATTAAATAGCAAAGCAGCTTCACAGTAGCCTGGAATACCAACAGTAGTATGAAAAAAACCCATAATCTCAGAGTCAACTGCACACATTCTTTCTCTCCTGATCCATGCTCATTCAATGCCCATTAACTTTTTTTCTCCAATACACAAAACATACCCACACTCAAAGAGGGACCTGTGTGGTAAAGAGAGGTTTTGGTTCTGCATTGTAAAACGAGACATGTAGGCAAACAAACATGGGTCAGGGGCAATGAGGCAGCAAGACAAGGATCTGACTTTGGAAGGGGGGATGCTGATGGGGTGGAGGGTGGAGGGCGGCGGGGTGCAGGAGGACTTGATGGACAACTCCACAACTCGGCAGAGGCAGAGCTTTCACTTAAAAATGGTGCCTGGCCTATCTCAAAAGGTCAGAGCCCAGAACACTAACACACTACATTAATCATGAGAGGCTGCGGCTTACCTGTCTAGCGTTTCAGCCGTGCCGTACAGTTAACCTCAATTATGCTTGATTACGAGGTGTGGAAGACGCAGGGCCCGGGCCGTGCAAAAGATCAGGCATCAATAATGCAATTTCAGATTAGATGTGCCCGTCTGTCGCTGTGCCAAATGGAGAGTGGTTTCTTAAGAACAGGGTCAATGAACAGGTAAAAAGTGGAGTGTTTCTGCAATATGATTCACTCAGTGCCTATCATAATATCTTCACATTGCGATCCAAAGCTGGAATGAAGCACCAACATATGCATACACACAGACATGCGCATATGAGACGCAAACACATACACCAAAGCATTGTGTGGTGTACCAAAGAGAGCTAAAGGCTTCATGCTGTCCCAGCCCCCTTCTTGGTAATTGCCCCATTATGTGTTGGTGGTGGATGGAGCCATTACAGATGTTTTATGACGGTGCCATTTTCATCTTGTCTTCGCAATGAAGGACAGATTTATGGTGCAAGGCAGTCTTCCATTCAGGGGTAAAAAACCCTCACCACCACATTCCCCAATACACACACACACACACACACACGCACACACACACACACACACACTTGTGTTTACACACACCGAAACCAAAATGCATATAAATTCCCTGCATTATCTTTTATATGACTGTCATTACTGTGAGCCTGAGCTGCCCTCCCTTTGACCAGCTCACTGCAGTGCCCACTGCTGTTGGCAACAGCTTATGAGATGAATAAATGTTTGATGGCCCCGTGGAACAAGGCACACTTCCAGCCTGGTCGTCAGTCTGTTACCCAAGGGGGAGGGAGGGAGGGGGGGGGTGTTGCTGGTGGAACATCTCCTCGAAGAGTCCCTGGTCTGTGGGCAAGCAGCAGGCCTCGAGTAAAACCAAGTCTGACACTTTCTCACCAAATGTTATCCTACTAAAAGGAACCATCATAAAGGGCAAAGTAAACACCAGTTAGCTTTTCAGAATTAATCTCTTTTAGCTGGCAGTAAAGTGTTTGAAGTGCTGACGACTCTTTGGCCGTGTGGTTTCTTTCCCAGAGGCTGTTTTGGTGTGGTTCCCCAGAGTTCCCATTTGGAAATCAAATCTTTAGCTCGGTAGCTTTTATGCCAAGAAAAATATCTGCCATAAATTGGTGCCTGAATAGGCAGTCTAATTACAGGGCTGCGGAATGAAAATGTACCCTCAACTCATGGCTACAATTATTAAGGTTAACAATAGGGACACTAGGGTAGAGATCGCAAAGCTTCAAAGAGCTCGACTTATTCTATTAGTCGTGTAACCGGCACAGGGAGACATTCTGTAAAGGAGTAGTTTTCCTTTTCGTGCACAAAGTTGTCAGGTACAAGTCTTTTAACAAACAAGGTCAGCAGAGGAACACTCATTATTAATGATTTACCAGAGTAGCACAAAGAGAGCTGGAGAGACTAGATAGCCCAGAGGACCCAGGCGTTTGTGACTGAAACACTGCCTCATCATGTTACACACACATCGGCCACTGTGACATTTCTGACACCTCGCTCCTATCAGCCCTACCTGCCCAGCGATGATTGATTTTCTCATTGTGATGGTCACCTCAGACAAGATGTCCTTGTCTCATCCTTTGACTCTACGGAAAAATCCCACTGTTTTGGCTCCAAACAGCAAATTTCCACTGCATCTGTTTGAGGTACATCAGGAAATCCGACCTGGGGTGGAAATCTCTGTACATGGATGTGGAGTTGAATGAATGATGTATGGCTGACCATGTCCGAGGTTAGCTTCTGTCAATTCTCTCAAATACCGCTCTTTATTCACTCCAACATAAATTCTCCCGCTCTGGCATGAGGAATGGAGTGAGGTTTGTTTGACCAGATGTAACTTTATCAGGAACTCTCGCTCCCCTGCTACTCTTGTGTCTCTCACATCTCTTAGCTCAGGCACAAAAAAAGTGAGCTCTCACACAATATTTCTGTTTGCCGTAGTCTGACCCCTTTGTGAACTGCTCTAAAGTGAAAGGCACTTTCAGCCGAGGGGAATCGGATGGCAGTAACCATATGCCTTTCAACTGATACAAAGGTGGGAAAGGGGGAGGCCAGGGGTGTATGTGTGTGTGTGTGTGTGTGTTGGGTGGGGTAAGGGGGAGTTGCATGCTAGGGTGAAAAGGAAAGTGCCGTGCTGCATCTTTTTGTGTTGGTAAAGTGGTGGCAGTTTAGGGTTGGGGGGGGGGGGGTAAGAGAAGGGGGGTGTTGGCTGGATGTGGAGCTGAACTTAAGGCAACGTCCGGCTGACTGCCTGTTGAGATGGAGCCCTCTTATGGATGAGTGCAATGAGTAAACAGCATTCCTTTCTCTCTGTCTGACCCTCTCTGCCTCCTATTTTTGTCTCTCATTCTTGTCTTTCTTATAGTCTGTCTATATTAGCAGAAGCACTTCACCTCCCAGTTTGTATCTGCAGTCTGAGTAGAGCCTTTCTTCAGCTGACCTCTGACTGACCATGAGCCTCCTCATAAAAAAAAAAAAAAGTAACTATGTAAGGTACATTTTATGTGTTGCGATCGTTGAAATAAATTGGTAGCCAAGACTCATATATATATATATATATATATATGTACATATATATATTTATATAACATATGTTATGTTGTTTGTTGGCTGGTAAGGCTTGAGACCTCTTTTGTCTTTTCTTTACAGTTGGGGGGTTTGGAAAGAGATTCTGGTCAAAATACGTCCAGCATATGATATGACCCTGAGTGTCTTTGCAATCCATACTAGCTAAAAGTCACAGATGTTTGTTTCCACCTAAAAAATATTCTGGTAAAAATATTCTGACAAGCATATTTACTACTGCCAAGAAAGTTATGTTTTTGGTTTGGTTTGTCAGTATTTGTATCTGTTTTTCAGCCAGATTGGGGAAAAACTACTACCGATTTTCATGAAACTTGGTAAAAGGCTGAAGCATGGGCCAACGAAGAACCCAATATATTTTGGAATGGATCCGAATCACGAGGCTGATAGAAGCATTGTTTTTCACTTATGGAAACGGCCTTGGCGGAGTGCCCCTCTAGCTTTTTTATTGAATTACACATATCCAAGCCAAAAAAACATGAGCTGCTACTTGAGATTTGCTCTTGTGAATTTCTGATGTCGTGTCCACTCACAGGAAGTGACATACTAAAAAGCTAGAAAATAATGTTTTGCCTCCCCAATATCCTTCAGTATAAAACATCTTATCATGTTGTGTTGAATTATAGCATTACGTGATATTGAAGTTCAATCAGTTACCTTGTTCTTCCTCAAACCACGTGAAAGAGCAGTAAAATCAACAAGATGCAGTCCATGATGTGATCTATGTACATGTCTTTGAGCTGCATCTTTAACCCAAAGACAAAAGTGGTAGGTACTGAACTCAAACACATATACTGCGCTAGTCAAAATTGGTATAAAAACAATGCGAAATAAGAAAATGCCATAGTCATAATAATATGATATCTTCCTTTTATTGATCGCTATAAAGAAAGTCTCTTGATTTTACCCTCTTAAGAAGTTTTTTGTAAGGAGATACTTGCACATCCAACTATTTATGATGCAGCATGTGCGTTGGAAAGTATCCCTTGAGTCTTGAGAAAGGAAGATCCCGCACACTGCTCTTCCTCCGCATTACAATTTATTGATCATACTAACGTTTCAGTCCCTCTGAAACGTTAGTATGGTAAATTGTGATGCTGAGTAAAAGCAGTGTGCTGGATCTTCCGTTCTCAAAACCCTCCCTAGAGGTCAAAAGTCAGGGACAGCTACAGAACTGCAAATCAGTTTACTCGTGGACAGATAGCATAGCAAATCTTACCTTTATTTCCCCCCAAACAGCCAATGTAGCAATTGCACAGATGTTAGCTTGTAAGCTTGCTACCAACGTACACACTAACTGTGTGTGTGTGTGCGTGTGTGTGTGCGTGTGGTACCCCTGTGTGTGTGGCAGCTTAGCCTCTGACCGATCTCAGAACTCATCAGAAACTCGAGTTATTTCTCTCCATTCTGTCTCATCAGTAGTGAACATTTAATTCACATGACTGGTGATGATCAGCCGTTTCTGCTATTAGCATCTTCCCATAAGCTGCCAAAACATGGCTGGTAGTAGCAACAATAGGTATGTGTTGACCAATGACATGAAAGAACAATTAAAACTTGCCCAATTGAAACTAATTCCTGAAGACCTCTCTCCATTTCTCTCTCGTAGATGGGTTAGACGGCCCAGGCGACTCATTTTGTTTCTGGTTCTTCTACTCAGTCTACTGGCGGATTACAGCCATGCGTAAAGCGTAGCCTATACTGCCAACTTCTGACGAAACAATAGTTTGCGTGGCCTAGTTTATTCACTCCAAAGCAGTTGATGAAAACGCAACTCGTTTACATCACTTTTTTAGCAACATTTAAAAATGTGCTTAAAATTCGACAATTGAAAGGAAACACGACTATTGTAGATATGTGAAGAAAACCTTGACAAAGCCTTTGAATGGTCTCTCCAGTCCATCTCCAGTATACTGGGGATTGAATTAAACGTTAATGATTTAATGAAAGTTTTGTGTGGCTGGATGTTTGTATGTTCAGCGACGTGAAAGGGATACATTGATGCGTTCACATTTCTATAAAACTCCCATTGACCTGTACTGATGCAGTAAACATAAAGTACCTCCCCTTATGACATACAAGTGTATGGTATGTGTTCACATGCCTTTCCTATTTAGTTGGCATAACTCAAAGACATATAGATTCCTTTAAATCTAGATTACATAATGGGATACAGAAGCAAACATTCTGTGATATAAGAATCAAGAACAAATGCCTTATCAGTTTGAAATCATGGCCGGTACAATGTTGATACACACACACACACACACACACACACACACACACACATCTTAAAATGATTTGCTGCCTTATTACTATACAGTCAGTAATCTCTGTGTATGGTTACAGTATAGGGAGCCAGCGTGTTTAGTAGGAAAGGACAGACAGGAAGAAGGTTTGTTACAGAAGCGACATTAATCTATTCCTCTCTGCGCTCTTTGAAGAGCAGCAGCAGCTATGACAGGCTAAATGTTTCCAGAGATGTCACATTTCCACAAAATCTAAAAAGGCTCTTGCGAGCACTCATCCTTTCATGTTTGATTGTGTGTTGGAGATCCTATGATAAACAGACGAGGGTGGTGGTTGGAGGGGAAAGGGGGTTCGGTGGGTGGAGGTGGGGGGGGGTTTGGAAGAGAGGGGCTGTGGATGGGAACGTCCTCCACCGCTCGGCCTGCTCTGCCACCGGATCCAGATGCTTTTGCAAAATTACCCCTTTGTCTACTTCAGAGGGCTTCGAAACGCAAGTCTGAATTAAGATCTGGGTTTTTCTGCTTCAGAATTCTAGGATTGCAGCGCTATTGTGCTGAATCTGATTCATTTTGGGGGCAAACTATTCCATCCACTCCTGTCACTTGTGCACTTATTGGCCCTAAAAATGCATATCCACCCTCTAGACAGACATTGAACAGATGCTGCAGGGGCTGCTGTGAACCATTAAGCCTGTGAGACGTAGCTCATCAACGTCAAATTCGGAGCACAACTGTGCAGAGCAGGTACATTCAACATTATATCCTCTGGAAGCCAGATACATGTTTCCTGTGAGATTTGGAAATTACTTTGAATAACAAGTAGAAATGCAAGGTCATCACGCTGAAATATGTTGGCTGCACACACACACACACACAAACACACACACACACACACACACGCACACACGCTCCCTCTCTCTTCCTGTCTGTCTCCATCCCTCTCCTCCTCATTCCTCCGAGGCTTTGTGTCCCTGTTTGTCAGTCCCGTCCAGCCGTCTTTTCCAGCACTGCTTTAAGTGTTTTGTGTCTCAACACTCTGTTTGAGAGTCGTAAAATTCTTGTGGAGAAAACAGAGCACTTCCAGCTGAACTCCGGAGAAGAGGCAGCAGTAAAGAGAATGTAAACTGAGGCAAAGAAACTCAACGGAAAGGGAGGGGGAGAAATGTGTTCTCATAAAAATGAAATAATAAAAATACCAGAACAGTAGTGAAACATCTTTTCAGCATTTTTTAATAAAAACCTCTTAACAAGCGTGTGCATTGATGGATACAGTTTCATGACAGAGTGCCATTCACTTGTCTATGACTGCATTTAAATTGCACCAGTGCCTCCCTGCAGGCTATAATCAATATGGTTTATGAATGAAAACTCCAGAAGTGATATATGAAATATGAATAACATCTATGAGTGTCTTTTTCTGTTTGCAAAACGGAAACTTTAACCATCTGGGGACATGCCCTCCCCCTCCTATTTCATTTAGTTTTTGTAGGAATAGTACTCTGGCATGCACAGTTAGACAGCACACAGATGCAAAGCATTATGCTCATAATCCTCCACCTCTGGGGAAGTTGGTGGCAGTCTTCTCATGCTCTGGGGATGGTGCGGTCACAGATCTCCTGGTGAGTTTGGTATGAGCCATTAGGAAGGGATGAAGGAGGCGGAGGAGGAGGAGGAGGAGGAGGAGGAGGAGGAAGAGGGCATTCCTGATTTCCAGCCAGGCTGATCGGCAAAAGCTGCTCCTCACCTGCTTGTCCCACAGAGGCAATGCTCCCTGCAGCCAGCAGGGCTTCCTGTGGCTGGCACATCTCGTTAGCGCGGGGAGGAGGGGACGAGCCAGGGTGAAATTGAGAAAATGAGATTGTGAAAAGCAGTTTGTTCTGAAGCCTGCAGCCTCTTTGGTTTTTGGAGTTGCATAAACGCATCATTTCAATACATCTAACGCTGCAAACTTACCAAAGATCCATAACTCATCAACAAAAGCCATATGAGAGGCCACTCCTTCCTTCACTGCCCAGCAATTTGGGAAATTAAAGGACCATCTTCCGGGGTAAAACCTTAGCCCATAATTCATGGCACGTTTAACCCATCACGTACAGTGCTTCGTGTCACTGGGTGGGATCACAAAAGCAGAAAGCAGTGCTGGAAGAAGTACTCTGATCTTTTACTTGAGTAAAAGTAGCAATAATGCAGTGTAAAAATACTCCGTTACAGGTAAAAGTCCTACATTCAAAAATATTATTTAAATAGTACAAAAGTATAAGCATCAAATTATACTCTCAACAAATTTTGCAGAAGGGCCCATTTCAGAATCATATATATATATATATATATTATATTCCTGGATTAGAATTATTAATGCATTAATGTTTTAACCATCACTTTAATGTTGCAGCTGGTTTAAGCTAACGTAAACAACTTCATACACTGCTGGGTAGCTTAATTTATATCAATACATCATCATTTATTAGTTGCTTTATATTTTGTATTAATAATCTAAATCTGCAAAGTAATTTAAGTTATCAAAATAAATTAAGTGGAGTAAAGAGTTCATTATTTATTCCTGAAATAAAGTCAAGTAGCATACAATAGAAAAAAACTCAAGTGAATTACAAGTACCTCAAAAATTGTAATTAAGTACGTACTTAACAGTAAATGTACTTAGTTACTCTCCACCATTGTCAGAAACCGATCACATTCTGAACAATGTCTCAGTCCAGTTGTTTTGTCCTTATAAAGCTGAGTAAAGCCAACAGCACTTACTTTTGAAATATTAATTTAGTTGACATTGGCATTTCTTCCTCATTGTCACACAGACCCCTCGTTAAAAGCCAATATGAAGAAATTCCTTTGCAACAAACTCATTTTACACGTTTAATGAAAGTGATAAAATACAGAACTGACCAGCAGGTATTGACTATTATACTATGTTTTATTAGTTATATGGGCTATGTATGAACAAAAATATTCAAACAAAAACACATTCACTGACTAAGAAATGTAAACTTTATTATATTACACAGTGACGTTGCCTTAAATGTACAAACTGTTATAAAAGTCCAAAAACGTTCATCTAAATAGTAGGTTAGGTAGCGCTGAATAAAAAAGCAGTGTCAGAACCAATCGCACACAGAGAATATGATCCATTTGTAATGATGGAAATTGTGTGATATAATTGTTAATTCCCAATGTGGTTCACCGCACACACAGGTACGTGTCCAGAAGAAACAGAACAAGGCCGATAGCTCAAAAGGTAAAGGTAAAGATTTATTCACCAGACTTGCATTTGATAAAAGACATTAAAAAGAGGAGCCATTAGCGAGTTTAAGCTACACAGTAGGGATTTTCTAGCGTGCCATAAACTAGACACTGACACAATAAACTGATATAAATAGCAAAGATGCGACGGTGGAAATGAAAGGCTGCTGATGTAACTTAGGACCATGGTGAAGCACAATATAAGATCCCATAGGGCAAAATACCACTGCACACATAAAAAAATCACAATTTTGCACACAGGAAATAATAAGTGGATTAACACCACATACGATGAGCAAACAAGAAGGGGTCTCTAAAGTTATATTCAGCCTTTAAGTGCCAACAGTTAAAGTACAGCATTGCACATAGCCCCTCAACAATATTGCACTATGCCTAATAATAGTACAAAAAAATCCCAAAAAAAACAAAACAAAGAAAATTAGAAAGAAAAGTACATTTAGAAACAAAAGGCCCGTTGCTCTACTTAATATTGCACCAGAAGACAAAATATACCTGATATTAGACTACGTTAATTTCACATTATACTGTATATCTTTCATATTTTACAGCTGAGGACTGTGAGACCGAAAAACAGATTTACTGTATATAGTTCATCATGGCGGACTTTTGAAACATATCACAAGATGATAAAATAAGGAAAAGTCAAGAAGTATCAAGGTGATTAAACAACGTTACGTTTGTTTTTTTGTCAAAACACAACGATGAAATGAATTAGATTGAAGGCAGTGTTCATAAATACAATATAGTATACATAGGGGGGAGTTTGCTCCGACTGTATGTTTCTATCTTTGTTATCCATCTATGTAGGGTCGCCAAAAAGGTTTGGATTCATTGAGCAAGCGTTCAGAGAAACACCCTCACGCCTGTAGGAACACTGGAGTTTTGACTCCACCTGCATGTGTCTGGGCCGTGGGAGCGAACCGGATCACCTGCAGTAAAACCCACACGCACAACACAGAAAGCACCGGCGGTGAGTATCAAACTGTCCCCTCGAAAAAATATTCTCTCCACTGCATAATGTAATGGTTTGTCCTTGTCTGAAGAAGAGAGCCCCCTGATAGCCATGATATACAGTCAGCCATGACTCCTTGGCTTCAGTTCCTGGACTCAATCCGAACTCGAGTGCATCTGTGCACAGTAAACTTTTCTGTTTTCTGTTTAGTCTGGCCACGACATTCTACTAAAACATTTTGATACTTTTCTTTTTTTGTTTTTTTTTCTTCTTCTTCTTTTTTTTTTTATGAGAAAAAACACTTCCCTTACACTTGAGAACCTCGACCAAAAGCTGTCCAACTAGTTGAGAATGTAGCAGAATGAATTAGCGGAGAAAGGCATTTGCATCTATTAATTTGTGTCAATAAATGCATGAATTTACACACATGTCAATTTTATGAGCCTCGGGGCCGGAGTGCCAACACTTTCCACTAACAGCGACTTGGCCAAATAAAATGGCTCAACTGTTTATGATTGACTGCTCACAGGAACAACAGTTAAAGTTTGGCATACTGCGTCTGCCTACCTAAAGCAATTTTTATAGTGTGTGTGTGTATGTGTGTGTGGGTCCCTTTAATAATATTTTGAACATCTGCTCAAAATGTGAGCGACACAGATTTTTATACATGTGCTTTACAGATGCACAAGTTTCCACACATAATTCAGATTTAATTTCTCTTCTCAAAATGAAACAAGTTATCATTAAACCTCGTGCTCTGTGCTTGTAAAGAAAATTACATGAGCTATTTGAAATCGATAACAGAGCCCCCGCGTCCCTCCGCAGAAAATGAGCGGGACTGTTGTGGTTTCGACTGTTTGCTGATTTATTGCCCTTATATATACTACTGTGTGTACTTAACTCGCCTTGGAAAACATGTGGATAGAAGTTACAGCTCCTTTCTTTTTTTCCCCCTCCTCTCACACAGACCACATTGTGCTCTTCACCAATCATATCGCAGGCTTGGCGATGTCATTTGAGGTGGGAACCCTCGTAGGAGGGCCTGATGTGAGGGTGGGTGGGAGTGAGTTCTTAGCCAGACACTAGGCTGAATAAATAAACCCGGAAACATTAAAAGGCCTTTTCCCCTTCACCTTTGAACTTGTGCATTAGATTGTGTAAACATACATCGAGACGTTTAGACACAGCTTGTCCTGACACTGTGCTACACACTCCGCAGCTTCTTCCTCCTCTGCGACTGCAGATCCAACCTCTGGTTTGTCTGTGTGGGCACGAATAAAAGCAAGAGCACATTTTAAGGCTTGGAAAATATGTATTTCTGTCAATTGAGAACCTATCACACCGCCATTCAATTATTTTTGGCTTGCGACCCTTTCAAATAAAGCAGTTTCTATTTTTGGCCCCTTGTCACCAGTTGCATGTACATGGTCTACTGGTTGTAACCATTTCAACCAAAATGGGATTTTCCTGCTTGTATTTTTTTATTGTTTTTTAAAGCCTTGAAGAAGTAAAATCGTCCAGTATTTTACAGAAAAAAAAGCAAAGATTTGCAGAATGTCTGAATAATACAGAAGAGTATCAAGGCCAGGCATGAGGGAAAAAGAAAAGAGACAAGGAAGATTTCTTTTCATTTGGCATTTTGAGAATAAAGTCGAAATGTTGAGAATAAAGTTAAAAATACTATTTCCAGAAAACATATTGAAATGTTAAGAATAAATTCTAAATGTTGTAAATGAACGTCAAACTTTTGAGAATGAATCAAACTGGCGTCAGTGTATTTACTTCAGGTTAAACTTTATTCTCGACATTTCGACTTTTTAAATTAAAAATAAAATAAAAAAGCTTCCTCATCTTATTTTTTCCCCTCATGTCTGGCCCTAATACTGTTCCGTACTCTCGGTATCTTCCCCAAAATCAACAAACAATCAACTTTTTTTTAGAAAATACCGCACGCAATTATTTTTTATTGGAAACCAGCAATAACAATAATTCTACTACACTAGAAGATATTTTCAATTGTCCAAAACAATATGACTTTAAAGTTTAAGTTTTAGTTTAATACAACAACAGAAGAAGAAAAAAACGAGCAGCTACTTTGTCAGACGTAAAACAGAAGAGCAACAAGGCACAGTAACGCTGGTGACCTTGCTGAGGAGTTGGAGGTGGAAGACAACGATCATTGTAACGCATTAGCAACAAGCCTTGGCCGTCAGTATCGTCAGCACAGTTTAAAAGTGTATTTTGATGAAAAAAATTGCTGTCCTTTCCTGTGACTACTTCACAATAAAGCCAGCCTGTGTCGCACCAGTTGGATGCTTTTAAAGTGACGCAGCAGTAGTGTTGGGATAGCATTAGCAGTAACTTAATAGAGCTCTGATACATCTGTTTGGAGAGTGAAAGGCAAAAACTGAGGTATCAACATGAAATCAGTAGGTAATTGTAATTCTTCCTATTGCGTCGTTTCCTGGGAATCCGTAGTTCGTAGGTAGGAAAGCTGAATGCAGACTGGCGGACTCTGCCACTATCAGCGGAAACTACTTCATAGACTGTTAATCAGAGTTCATTTCAGAATCTAAATATATTGAATGGCTATTGCAAAAAAGAAAGAAAGTTGACCATAAATAGTCTCAAAAACGGGGTTTAATTTCATGGAAATCTTTAGAATTATTTTAAGAACTAAATTCCATAGGAAAAAAAGACAGGTCTCAAAGATGATCAAACAGTATAGAAATACATATGGGATGTTAAATACAATTTGCCGACATGTTTTTGAGTTCCCTTTGGTCTCCGTTTAGGTTGGCGAATGGACGCAGACATTTCAGCATTGCCATATTTAAGTAGACTGAGGATGAAGTTACCACTGTGTACTTTTGAAGCACTACCTGGGTGGGCAGAGAGGAGAGAGTTTGCAAATGGGCAGTCATCACTCACACACTTATGCACATGCTGGGTTAAAAGAGGAGAAGAGGAAAATCAGGGGAATGCAGATCTGACGTAAGAATGTAAGTGTTTTAGCTTTAGAATGAAAGTTTAGATTTTGGGGATCATGTCTTTGTCCCCAAATGTGAGTTAAATTCTCATAATCTCACTATGCAAACCTTGTCCCCACAATGTGGATAATACAACTTTTTTTTTTTTAAAGTACACACTGAGGAAACCCAAATCAAAGATATTTTTTTTTGCCACAGTAGAGTAGCAGAAACTTTCCTTAATATCATAAGAAAAAAACCAAAGTCGTCCGCTGACAAAAATCGGATTAACTTGAAATTCCATATTTAAATAGTAACCTGCGCTCAAACCTCCAAAAAGCTTGTTTTCTCATTGTCCTCGGCAAATAATGTTCCCCTCATGCGTGCGTACAGTGTTTCTGTGTACGTGTGTGTTTGTGCCGGTTGCTGTGTGTCATCGTGTTTGTGTGCATATGACCTGCATTATCCTGCTTTACTTTGGTTACAGAGTCCTCTAGGTTCTTTGACTCAGGAGCCCCGAGGCAGACAGCAGGGGTTCCATACTTAGTTTCCTGTAAAAAATACCTCAGCACTCCACATCCTAATTAATGTGAAGGGCATGCCCAAGATCCCTATAAAATCATACAAGACTATACCAATTTCCTGGTAGCTTGCTCGCTACATGTGCTTCTTGTTCCTCAGGATAAGAGTTTCCTTCCCTGCAAACCCCATGAAGATTTATACACCTCCATCACCACCACCACCACCACCACCACCAGCCCCCCCCCACCCCCAAACTTTCATTCTTCTCTTTTCTAGCATTTTCCCCTCAATGTGATTTGTACTTTATAACATGATACACAGAGATTAGACTTTCTGTCGCTTTTAGATCTCATGAAAAGGGACCGTCGGGGCAACATGAGAAACACATGGCGTCTGCTGGTTGAATGAGGAACTGGCTTAAATCATTTGGCTCTGAAAGGAGTTTTTTTTTTTGGTGTGTTTTTTCTGCCTCTATTTGTGCATGTGTGTGTGTGTTTGGGAATGTGTGATAGTGTTGGTGAGTTGGTGCTGAGGTATAGGAGGCCAAAAAATGATGGAAAAAAATGATAAAGAAACGCAGACTGATTGCATGCACGGCTGCACCCCAACACTCAGAAGCAGTAACAAAGCCCTCTGTCTGAAATGTAACAGATCCCCCTTAACACACACACACACACACACACACAAACACAGACGTGAGCACTTACACAAAGAATGCAAACTAACCTTTACGCCATTGTTACCATACTTTCTATAAGTACCTGTTGTGTGACTTCCAGTGCGATAGATCAATTTATATTGCGCCAAGAATGACTTGAATTATACTTATATAAAAATATTGTATGCGTTGTAAGGAAACAATGCTTTGGGCCACCTGCAATATCCAAAACACATTTTACATTTATATAGTCTAAATCTAGATTAAAAAAAGAAAGAAAATACAGTTAAAGGGGCATGAGATCATTAAATACGTAGGTGTCCCTAATGCCATGTTGACGCATGTATAATCTCAAACACTTTAGGGACGTGCAATAGTGTGGTGAGTGTTGGGATTACGCCCACATTGGCAGATTACGCACCGCCCTATATACAGGACGTCCCATCATAGGCGTCTGGGCATGGAGCAAGTGGAGCAAATGCATCACCGTTATTTAAAGATGGGGGACAAAGTTATAGTTTTGCTACCCCACTTTTTGTCTTTTTAAAAATGAACTCATCATCGTGCAGTCCCTGCAACCCAGTGATTATATTAAAGCAGTCCGTATCAATGATCGTTTTGCTATTTTCGGCAACTGACAAAAACAAGTAATACAAAAAATCTCACATTTTCAGACCCTTTGAGTTGGTTCAGTCGTTGATCGTTTGCCGCGGCGTCAATCCACACAGAAGTTACTGTCTAACAAAGGTAAGAAACAAGTCATTTAGCTTAACTGCGATCATGGACTCAAAGTGGAACAGAGGGAAAGATAGGCTTGAGTACGTTAAACCCGCTTGGCCAACTGACTGTTATTATTTGGCATTATCCCTGTTGATTAAACACAGTTTACCCACCTTTTTCAAATGCAAGATCGGGTTTACGCACTTTTTTACGAGTGTACCATTACCTAACATTGGACAATTTAGCCAGCAGGTATTTGTAGTTGACCCAACATTTATTTTATCACTACATCCCTTTGGTGACTTAGTCCAACAACTGTTAATATCTCAGGCTAATTTGCTTCCCTGCTCTCACTCGCCCCACAAAACAGTAGCATCTTTGGTTTTTTCATAGCACCCTCAATCTAACTAATCTAGACTAGTGCAGGTGGCTGTTTCTTGACTTAATCCAAGAGGTGAGGTGGTGTAGAAACCCTAACCCTAACCTTTTGTACATTTTAGAATTGTTATACTGTCTCCTACTGTGTATTGCAACTGTTGCACAGCAATTTCCCTCGGGATAAATAAAGTTCTATCATATTTTATCTTATCTTAAATGCACACACTTTCTTTTAAATTATAATTTTGCAAGATTTTGGGGGAGCAATGGGCTCTGATATAACTTTAAGAAGCTACCGGGAGTTTTGAAACTGTATATGTTAAAGAGCTATAAAAGCTAGTAAGAATAAACTGCATGCTGATCTTTTCAAACCCCTGAAAGCGTATTACGTCTGTAAAGTGTAATGTCATTGGACCTCAGTTTGCTCTTGATTGTGGGAGGCGTTGATGAAACATGCACAGCCAGTTGCTCACTGATTCTTACAAACAAGTGTAGGACGTTGCTCTTTTGAGTCACATACAAACCTTGCCTTTGCAGCTTTAAATATAAAACCAAATGACTTTAAATAGACTGACTGGATGTTTCCAGGTTCTTCATCAAGGAACGAATATAGTAGTGACCAACATTCGCTCGTGGCTGTTATGGCGGCCCGGGATGAATCATCCCCGCTCACTGAAGTCCTTTACACAGACCAGGTCCCACTTCAAGGAATGTGTGTGAGTCACTGCCGCGCATCGGGCGACTGTCTACGGCTTGCCTGCGGCTTCTCTCGCTGATCACTCCCCGGAGACCCATTCAATCAAACCCCCATATATTTTGTAATTAACTTTAACTGATGACTCTATGCAATAGTTGTGTTTTACTGTCTCCTTTAAATGCCATTTATCATCCTCCGGGTTTGGAGGTCCGAAAAAGCGAGACCCTCCCCTCAGCTGAGCCAGTAAGGTCCGACTGAGCCTGTTCTGAGCAATGACCCTGCTACCCACCCCCCACCACCGCCAGCTCGACCCTCTCTCTCTCTCTCTCAGGGTGTCTTATGACTGACCAAGACAGTTTTATTAGACTCCGACTAACCCGGCAGGAAAGGGGGAGCTTTTGCAGGGTCTTAGCAAACACGCTGGCAGTCGAGGAAACAACTGGCAGAAACACGGAGATTTTCACTGAGAGATTGATGACAGAGCTGAGGGAGGATTGATAAGCAAACTGCTGGGTGGGGCTAAGGGAGTTGTGAGGTCAGGGGACATGAGGAAACAGGGGCTTGAGTGAATGAGAGGAAACGCTGGAGATGCGCCCCATAAAGCTGTTTTTAGCAGGGAACTTGTTTGTTTTTTACTTCTCGGTCAGCGAAAAGCATGGGTAAAATCTAGAGTGCTTTACCATTACAACACCTTTTTGATGTAAGCGCAATGATCATGTAGGCCTACTCCTCAGAATATTTATTGGTTTTTGAAAACATTTATCCGCAACAAAAACAAGACCAAGAAAACACCATGATACATTGAAGGAAGCACGTTCTGGTCTCCTGAAAATTCTGTTCCCATACAAATATGCTGCATTCTCAATAACGTTTTGGAGTGAAGACACATAGCTACACTCTTTTTTTAATGAAAACATTTACAGAGGGAAATTAAACCATTAATGCTGAAATGGAGCCTGGTAAACATCCAGCCAAAAAAGC
Source organism: Bovichtus variegatus (assembly GCA_943593645.1). Taxonomy (NCBI): domain Eukaryota; kingdom Metazoa; phylum Chordata; class Actinopteri; order Perciformes; family Bovichtidae; genus Bovichtus; species Bovichtus variegatus. Next base: position 6,235,467 of record CALSCE010010638.1, on the reverse strand, counting down.
AAAAGCGTTACTGCAGCTACCGGGAGGAGTGGGGAGGGTAGTACCTGTGGATCATTGCTGCCGAAATCCAAACTTAGCGCTTTTTAAAGTCTTCAAGGAAAGAATCCTACTGTTATTATTACTACTGGTCGTTGGCACTGGATGTCATGTACTTGAGGCAACGCCCATTGTGGCCACTGGACCACGCCCACCCACAACCTCCCTGTCCCAAACTTCACCCGTTCTCATCTGGTCACCCGACTCGAGACATCATTGAGAATGCACTGGTTGTGTGGGAACGCAATTTCGTAGCAGACAGGCTTGGGAGAAATGGTATGGTCAATGCGTGCCTGTTATTTCCATACAAAAACAAAGCGGTCTTTACATCCCGATGTCATGCTACATGAGCCAAACAATAACTGCTGCTGCCAAGCTGGCTGCTGATTTTACCAGTTTGTCCCCAGATGTCTGGGCAAGCGATGTGTCCTTGAATATTCTTCTTCATCCTATTTTCTTTCCAGGTTTTGCAGGCACGCAAAACAAAATGACCGGGGCCAGGCAGCATATGCAGTCAGAGCTCTGACAAGTCTGTGTGCAGTCAAAGGTTAGATGTTCCAGAAGCCTTTAATCAAGAAATGTTCTCAATTTCCTCCCTCCGTGTTCCTCTTCTTGACCTCTGATCCTCATGGTAAAGTTAGACGTGTACTGTAACACCCAAGACAATGCAACTCTTTAATCTTCTGCTCCTCATTAGAATTACTAATATGTCTGTGGCTGACGAAAGATGTGTGACCGCCTGCGTGTGCATGCATGCGTCTATGTGTGTGTGTGTGTGTGTGGATACACTTGCATGCATGCATGCGAGTGTGTCTCCATTTGGCCGAGTAGGAGGGAATACTTGAATAACAGCCTAATAAATATCAGGGGTAGATTTATTGGTTTTGAAGCATATTTGCCGTTTGTTGAGAAACACTAAACCGAGGAAGGTTCCTGGCAAAGTGGCAGGGTGGTGCTCTTTTCTGGGTTACGGAGAAGGCAGAGGAAATCTACTCTGACATTAACAGGCTGCCATAGGAAGTGTTTTTGGATTAAATTAGCATGGCATGAGAGGTTGGCTGGTCTGAGCCAAGGGTGAGGGCACAAGTGTGAGCAGGGTTAGCAGTAAGGGGTCCAGAGGGGCACTTTTGTGCTGTTGATAGGTGAAGATGGAACCAGAGAAGGAGATCAGATGGTGAAGGTGTTGGTGCAGCTGCAATCTCTGTAAGAGGTTTCATTATGCCCCGGGCGGCATGGTGCGTCACCAGTCACAGATGACAGAGCTGGAGGATGAATCATGGGATGGATGGACGCCGAGACTTGCCGGTTTTGAGATGCGGGGGAAACGTGGAGAGGGTTGGGATATGGGTGGGGTAGTGCTTGTTGTTCCTTTAAAGCCTCTTTAAAACTCTTAGGTTCTGGCAGCATATAGGTGTTCGCCCAAGGGAGGATGTGTGATGGGTGTGAGGGCACAGATTCCCTTCTGCTTAAAGTTCACCCTGCAGGAGACGTTTTAGTGCTGTATGGCTGTAAAAGCACCAAACTTATATGCTGTTTATATTCCATATGCCATTATCTCCATTTACATACATTAAAATATTGTGGCTAATAAATTAGAATAAAATTGATTATTGTGATAATAGTATACCAACAAATTATTTTTTTCGACATCATAGACTTTATATTGTACAAGGTATAATGGTATAATTTGCATCTTTACTACAAAGAGCACTGTGCTTTACGATCTCCTCTTTGACTAATGTTCAATTTTAGCATCTTTTTCCTAGACTATAAGTAGTTGACGTGGTCACCATGATATCCCCCATTGGTTTGTGGACTACTGTTTTAAAGCCTCGAGGTTGGCATTTTGGCTTGTCGCCATCTTTTTTTTTTGGAACCAGAAGTGACACAAGAGGATAGGGATGTCACAATAACAAAAATGTAGCAGTCGATACCAATACCAGTGAAATTCAAACGATTCTCGACACCCAATTCGATACCAAGGTAAAAAAATACTAAAACAAAACAATATATTCCATGTATAGTAGAACCTTTTGTTCAGCCCTAAGTAGAGTCTCAGGTCTGTTATTCCTTTCAAGCTGCATACAGCCTGTATGCATACATACTCTGGATGTTGCCCGGGAGACAAAGAAATCTGCAAAATACTCACTGCTGCTTGTTAAGATCCTTGCACGATCATAACTGATAGTTAGTATGAACCTTCTTTCGACAACTCAGATCTTCTCTCATCGGGATTATGGAGGCTGGACAGTGAGTGGGTGTTGAGAGAGATGTTATAAAACAATCATCCTGAACGTGTAAAAGTGATGCAGACATGTCCACCCATCCGCTATGAATAACATTTGATTTTTTCTGACATTATTTAAACGTTGCACATTTCTTGTAAAAACTGGATACTTTTAAAGCTTCAGGCCTCTAAAAGTTATTCAAATGAAAAATCTGGCAGCAAAACATCACTCTTCTGTGGAACTACTTACAACTTATGGACATAATGCAACATGTGATGGAGGTCGCGGATAGATTTTCATTTTAATGGGTCATGAGGCAGAAAGGTTGGCAACTATTGTTGTAAAGAATTATTTAAAAATGTCCCCTTCCGTCATTTCTTAAACATTGACTGATAGTATTTACATACATTTTCAACTGTAAATGTCATTTTCATTGTTTAACCGACATTTCAACTTTCATCTCTTACTCTTCGATTTACACTTCAACTGGTTTTAGTGCTTACCGGTCAACTGACACTTTAATTGCTTTCATGGCTTAGACATTGACTGACATTTCAGTATCTTCTCTTCCACTTCAGATTACAATATCATTTATTCAGCGCTACAAACTCTACTTCCTGCAAGACTTAAACTTAAATTTCACATGCTTTCAGCAATTGCACTTCAACTGATTTCAACCATTTTTCAACCGAAACCCCAGTTCCTTTCACTGCTTACACTTTAGTAGTCCAACTTGAACTGAACATCCCTTACAACATGTTAACTTCTCAAGACATTTGAACTTTTTCACTGTTTTCACTGAAATGTTCAGTGCATAAGTTTATAAACATTTTCTTCAGAACATTTAATCTTTTCTAGTTTTGTTTTTGTCTACATTACATTATTACTGTGTGGTAATGCAGCTACAAGCAGGACCACATTGATTCTCTTTGGTCGTGCTTTCAAAGGTGCTGACATACAAACTTTGAGATTTTGGCGGAATAAAAGCCTTGCAATCATTGTCAGAAAACGAAACATTTTATAGTTTTTCCCATCAATATAATAATTTGTCCTTCAAACACTAAGACACAACATATAAAAGTAAATTCTAAAAACCTGCAGTAGAATAAAGAATATTTTTTCTCCCACTGTTGCAAACATTTCATGGACATTCCATACCCAGATGTTTGTACCTGCACAGTGCTGAGTCGCTCCTGTGACCAGGTGACTTCCTGACCTCCATAATTTATCGTTCTTTACTTCCTGCAACTTGGAGAGAAACTTTCATTTTTTCCCCCTGAATTTTAAGAAGGAGGGAAGTGAGTTCCAGCTCTTTGTCCTTGAAAAAAGGGTCACAAAACCTGGAATGCACAGGAAGGAAGTCACAGAAGCAAGGCTATCTGTACTCACCCCCTTCCTTTACTTCCCTCCTCCTTTTGTTTCCCGCTCTTTCTCTTTCTGATAAAGGGGAGAAGGGATGATGGAGCATTGAATAAGTGGGGGCGGGGGGGGGGGGGGGGGGGGGGGCATGTGCGATATAAGTGCACATGTGTGTGTGCATGTATGTTGTGGGAGGGTTAAGCGTTTCAGAGGCGGCGGTCTCCCCTCCCGGGCTGTCTCTCATCACACCGTTGACCCCCCAGGAAGCTTTAGATGTCGTCTGGCTTCATAATTCTCTTATCGAGCTAATCTGGGAGATAAGGAAGGGGGAGTTGAAAGTGTAAACCCAGCACCGCGGCCCTGGAATCCAGTTGCAGCGGCTTCATTCTTTACCTGCCTGCCTGGGAGACTTGTTAACTTTGTGTGTGCTATGCCCAATGTATGCATTGCACTGCATGGAGACTACTAGAGCTTTTGTTTGTATGTGTGTGTCTATGTGTGTGTGTGTGTGTGTGTACACCCCCCCCCTTGTGCTGATATGGTTGCCCCCCACATGCAGGTCTGCTGGAGTATGATTGATCTGGGCAGAGGTAGTGGTCACATCCTGAACTGGAGTTGATTTCCTCTCCTCCCCAAATACAGACCTGGTGTTTATCATAGGCTCAGTGTCATGTTTGTATGTTTTCATAGATCAGCGCTGTTATGGGCGGCAGTAGGAGGGTAGAGGAGGTGGGATTGGGTCTAAGAGGAGGAAGAGGAAAGTAAAAAAAAAAACTGAGTCTGAAATCAGAGAGTGCTTTCCCTCGCTGTCTTTCCCTCTTTTAGGCATAAATCTCCAGGCAGACGGAGCGGATGCAGCTACTCGGGGAAAGTGCTAATTAATCGACTACGATCGAAAAGTTTTGGATCAAATCCAGCAAATGTATATATAGGAGGCCAGGGAACTAGCGGAATTTGATGCCAATTGTTTTCTCTATTTGTTCTCTTTGTTACATACACAAATGCACCCAGTCTCAACTGATGTATGAATTAGTCTGTTTCCTTTGTAAAAAAAATTTAAATAAAGGACTTTTTGACTAATTTTGATATCTTTAACTTCAGGTCTTTTATAGAAAAGTTTTCAACATCATCTCTATCATAATACACTGTTAACATCATAATAACATTGTACTTTTCAGGTTTGTTGTTGCTAAATGTAATAACATGTTGCCTCACACAGTTTTCCTGTACAATGAGGAAGGACACTAAAATTTCAAATAATATTAAAAAAATGCAATGTGGCTACAGAAGACTAATGTGGAAAATTAGTATTAGAAAAAAAAATATATAAAGGAAAAAAAAATAATAATAAATAAATAATAATATATATATATATATATATATATATATATACACATGTACGGAAAGACATTGAAAATGTATAATTTCACAACTTAAAGGTCATACCACATAATGTTATTGATACTCGAGTGCAAATTTACTGAGTAATGCGAAATTATTCACAAAGGACAATGTGCTGGACACTATGTGCTTACTTTGGTTTCCCATACCAAATAAAGTGGTTTAGATCATCTGACCACTTCTCATTTTTGACGTGTAGCACTTGACACTCCAAGGTCTCAGCAATACTTTAGTGAAAGCAATGTTATCGTAACTGACTAAAATACAGTCCAAACTACCCAAACCTTAACAAATTGGCATTGTCCTTTAATTTGTGCTGTATTCGTGGTACATCCAGGTTTTTTGGGTACGCCTGTATGCATTACTCAATAATCAAAAACTTCATCCACATCATACCAGCCAGTCGGTGTCTACCACTTTAAATATATAAAGTAATCGCAACAGTGATAGTATTTAAAGTGACAGTACGATAGTGATCGTAGTATTTGTAATATACTGTATAGTTGTGGTTGGAACAGATGTTCTCCACTTTAAAATAAAAAATATTGTGAAATAAACACTATATTTTTGATCATTCTGGGACATGTTCTTTTGCAATAAATATCCTATGCCCCCACTTCACCCAGTCTGTACGACTGCAGGCTGTTCAATGTTTTCCTCTATACATGCTTCACACTCTTCCTGCCCTCTGTGTAATTTGCCAGAGTAGTTTCCTGTGCTTCACCATTCTGAATCACTGGCTGGCTGATCCGCCAACAGCAGGATGACGTGGTTTCAGTAATAGATGGCTTCTTTTTGGGTAATTAATAATCAAAGGTGTAATTTAGATGCCCTGGGTTTACAGCACTCTTAATAAAGTTTCATACTCCCATACTCCCCCGGGAAATATGACTCATACACTGAACACGTTTTTGGTTTGTATCATTCTGTTATATGTTGCCTTAACTTAACTCTGGTATTCCCCTTTGATGTATTTTATTTCTTAGACGCTAAACACCGTATACACCATTTTCTGTGGTGATAGACGTGTAAATATGAATTTTGCATTAAAAAACACCCCCTGAAATCCACTTATGGTCATGATTTATTGATGACATGGTGAACTCTTTTGCTGCATCTGTCTGTTTCTTTCTTCTTCCTCCACAGTGTCCTCTGGCCGAGCTTTAGATTATAGAGCAGGCTGGCTGGAGCTTCTCAGGGCTATCACAGGAATTGAGTAATCGCATGGCATGACAAGATCCTGCCCTCTAATTATCCTCCGCCAATGTTTGCTGCGGCGTTTCTTCCCCCCCCTCTCTCCCGTCTGTGTTTTCTTTCTATACATTTTTTTTCCTCTCTCTGCTGTGTTGTCACTGTCTAGTCCCTTTCATCTGTGTTCTCAGCTGATTGTGGGACGGAGTGAATTGGAGGGTAGAGTGCGTTCAATGACCAAATGACATGCCATCACTTTACACGCCACTCTCTTCTTCATGTAATGACTCTTCCAGCCTCCAGCCACGTCCCCACAGGCCAAACAGACTGGCTGTACCATCATCTCCGGCACTATTTAATCTCTGTGATTCATTTCTGACAAGACAAAGCACAAGTGCTCACCTTTAAACTCAGGTAAACACTGCAAGGAGGATGTACTATAGAGTAAAATACAAGCATTGAGTAGTAATGTGTCGAGTAATGCCTTACAGAGTATTATCACTGATAGCTGTTATTTTTTGTATCAGTAATACAAAATAGTGGATCAAAATTTAATTATCAAAAAACTACATCACGTCACCCACTTTGCTCACAGTTGACCATTGTCACTAACACTCAGCAAGCTTAGAGATACAATAGTAAAAAAAAAAGTTGACTTTTGGACATGAAAGTTATCTAAATCACGTTTAAAATGTAATTCACAATGAAATAAATATGTCCTTATTTTAGTAAAGTAATATTAGGTATTTTATAATATAGGACTTCATAGCAGTTGACAAAACGTGTTCAATTATTTTAATATTGGTATATCACAGACCAGGCTGTTCCCATTCACTGTTTGTACTTATACCTACGCAAAGTATTGCACAATACGATGTATGTACCCAATGTAATCGTGAGCCAGTATGTTCAGGGCTGCCCCTTTTTTAGTAATTTTCAGTTGTGTCTGCGTTTGTAAATATTAAAGTGTCATCTGCATACAAGCGGAATAAACAATTATTGTTGAACAGTCATGGGTTACTAGTGTAGATCATGTAAAGGACAGGTACTAAGATTATATTATCATATAAATGAGCTTGTACAGTATATGTTTCTTCAAATCTGCTGTGTATGTGCTGTGCTTTTAAAGAAATCTACAACAGGCTGTCATCATCCAGTCCCAGTCAGTCCCCTTCAACTACATTATAATTCAAACAGTGTCCCAAAATGTAATTTAAAAAAATTAAATCAAAAGTTTTAAGCCTTCCACTGACCCCTTTTTTTGTTATATATGATATATGACTTGCCTTTGCGTTGAATTAGGCCTTAAGATTGTAGTGAAGCTACCGAGCCCCTTCTTTTTTAGTGGTTTCTTATCCTCTTGCCCAATATTAGGTTCAGATCTTATAACTATGTCTCCTCTGGTTTATAAATTGTTTCATTTGTATGTGTGTATACAAGTTTTTGTTTATTGCAAGTGACAGAAGATTTCTTTCTTCCACTCTTTGATGCTGCAACTTTGGAAAGTATTAGCTGAAAATGGAATATCTTGTTAGACTTATGGTTGCATTTATCTCACCATCTTTGGAAGACTGTATTGATCCCATGCCAGGAAACGTAAAACCCCACTCGAGTACATTACCTGTGGCAGGGCATTATTTTCACTGTACAATCCACCATAGCAATCTAATGAATTCACGTCGAATACCCAAAATGTGTATTATGGATGCTTTTCCCCAATACTCACTTAATCAGGAATAATGTGATTCACGTCAGCCATATGTTTCTCATGAAGTTGAATCTTGAGGAATGCGGACTTTGGTGAGAAGCTGCTATGATTTGTGAGGTGTGTGTGGTGGAAGGACAACAGGAGGATGGGATCCTGCAGGGGGATTTCCCCCTCTGCACAAGCACTATGCTCCCAACCTGTTTACCTACAGCAGGTCCCTCCTCCCTTCTTTTCACAGTTTTACACCCACTTACTTAGCCATGTGTTTTAAATGTAGCGTATGTCTATTTCCGTGTTTGTGCACACGCATGTATGCATGCAGTATTTGCTCTTGGCAGCTACAATGTATATGGGCCAAATATCTACACGTTTCCCAGGCTTTCAGGCCAAGCCTAGTCCCCACAGTGCGACCCCTGACACATGGGTCCCAGCCCATTTTGAGCTCATATAGGATGAGGCAATGCAGGACCTGGGGAGGTTAGCAGTGAGCAGACACTAGTCGGAGCGAGGACAGGCCCCCTCTTTCTCTCTCTCTTCTTTTCTCTGTGTTTCGCACAGACAGACGGCGGGGAAACACATTGCCTCGCTGACAGAGTTAGTTGGATTGGGACCCTGTCCTCCTCTTCCATGTCTCCCAGATGGTCAACACTTTGGACCACACAGAGGGAGAGAGAGAAGCTGTGAGTGAGAGAGGGAGTGGTGGTGATGATGAGACCATGCCTGCTTGCCACACGCCTCGGTCGACTCCAAATCAGAGCCTGGACTGCGGCGGGCCTCTGAGCTGCAGGGACGTCTCTGTTAAAGTCTCTCTCTGATGCTAATGGCTTCCCCAGCTCCACAGCTGAGCTGCAGGGACAGTCTGAGGCTCAGCTGAACTAGGATAGAGCATCCAGGGGAAAACAGCAGTGGGGTAAAAGCGTTTCAGAATTTTGCCTCTTGGTCATAATGTTACATTTTCACATAATTAAAGTTTTCCTTTTCACAATTTTTAGTTTATAACTAATTTCAGTGTTTTACTTAATAGCCACTGAACAAAAAGTGTCACATTAAGAGTACATTTACCGATCAACCATGGAATGAAAACCTGCAGACTGTTGGCCTTCAATGGCACATGACGTACAGTATGTCCATCCATTGCTATTACCATGCATTACAAGTGAGTGACTCAGTTACCAGATGTAGAAACACCTGGACACTTTATCGCATATTTTCCTATTTATTATTATTTTCTCCATCCCTCCCAAAATAGTTGTTCTGGTTGATATGTTTCCTTTTGTTTTGACTGAACACAAGATAAGATGCACGAATGTTATGAATCTGTTGTCCTAATCTCAGAAGTTGCTCCATCAAATAGGCCTGCTCATGGTGGCGTGGCTGACTTTTTACATTTTTGTTCACATTGGTTTGTACGCGTACTGTTTTAGTTGAAGCATCACTTCTTTTCTGTGCCTAAACAAACATGTGCTACTGTTGACCCTCCTTCTGAGAGCTGCGGTAAAGTTCCACTAGATGTTGGGTAAGAACTAGCCTTTGCTACCAGAGATCATTAAAAGAAAACAGCTATTTCAAGCAGGTTTTCCGAAGAGATGCTTCCTGCCAATATTGAGGCCACAACAAATTCTGCCTTCAAACGGTGTTCACCATATACACAAGAACAGTCCATATGACTTCCCATGTCGTAACCACGAGCTCACAAGTTTAATTTGAAAAGAGCATGGAGTAACGCACCCAAATCTCAGTTGCATTGTGGGTAATGTAAATGGTTTTTGGCAGGAATAGGAATAAGAGAGACAATATGTCTGTTTCTGCTGCACCAATTTTTATCCCTTTTGTAAAACCTGACCATCATGAGTCAGACAGTGTTATAGGATGCTAAATAAATGCAGTCCAAAATCCAACACATTACCAGAGACATCGAAAACAGCAAATCAGGCCCCTCAGAGAATGGTGTCGGCCAAATGTGCAGTTACTTACATATACTGTAGCTGAATATAAGTGTGTTTAGTGTTGTGCGGGTGTGAACAGCTAGTCCTTCTGGGAATATTTCAGGTCTAACAGATCCAGCGTGCTGCATACCTTCCCGTTCTCTCAATGGTTGACTCTCTATAGTCTATTCCTCAACTTTGGCACGACTGGCGCAGATCAAGCACACTCGGATCTTTGTACTTTTGTTTGTCCACATAAAACGCAGGCAGCACAGGTTGGACACTGCCCTTAGTTTTGGTCCAGCTCTGTGACTGAAGCCAGAGCTCGACCCTGTGTTCCCAGTAGGTACACAGCAGAGGGAGGGAAGGACTCATACGTGTGTGTGTGTGTGTGTGTGTGTGTGTGTGTGTGTGTGCTTCTAGCCTCACAGAAGATCCCAGAGACCCCACCCTTTGACTAAAATGCCACAATTAGTGCAATTGCAGCCTGGCTCATATCACACGGTGCGTTTGTAATTGTTTAAGAGTTACACAACCTCAGTTTGTAAAGAGCTCCGTCAGGAGGGGCCGTACAGAGAGGCTTTACTCATTTCTCAGTGGTCTAGTTGAAATCCTTGACCCTCAGCATTATTCTACGTCTCTGATAAATACCACCAATCTAATTTGAACAACAGAGTTTAAAAAAGGAGAATTCCTTTTCTGTTTTGTAATATCTTCTCCCACAGAGGGGGATCATTGTAGAACTCACAAAGCCAGAGCGCTGGCTGGATTGTGTCCGACAGCCCATAAGATCTCATGGCCTTACCTTCAAGACCTCTATACATCTGTCCCGTCACCGGTCCCCCCACCCCCCCAAACCATATTATATGCTCCTCGTTGACCCAAGAGGATCAGGGATCTGCTCTTAATCACATGTCCACTCTTTATAAGCTCCCTGTCTTATTAAAGGACCTCATAGCTGTATTTAGGGGCTATAAATCATATTTTGTAATATAGGTGGATAGGGGGGGACCATTGGCGAGGATTGCAGTGGTGTGTGTGTCTTGATATGAAGCCGTTTCATTTTCACCCCAGGGGACCCCAGGGAAGACTGAGACACACACACACACACACACACACACACACACACACACAAATATGTGTCATTAAGGGCTGAAAGAAGCCAATCCTCTGATCAAAGAGCTGCTGCCACGTGGAATTTAGTTTGTTTATTGTCATTTGTAAGGTAGATGTTTCAGACATTATGATACAGCCAGTGTGTTTGTGCATGTGTGTGTGTGTGTGTCTGTGCACAGGCATGTGTATTGCTGTTGTCAAGTGAAAATATCAAATCTCTGATTCTGGGGATTTTTAGGTTCTGTAACATCATTTAAGGGATTACATCTTCCACTGTGAGGTTAGAGGAAGTCCACGACCTGATGATACTGTCCTTGTCAGAAAAGCAAAGATCTCTTCCACATCATCTTGTTCATGAAAGTTGAAATAACTTGAAAAACTTCTTGCCATTTACTATATTAACTTGCTATTTAACCACATAACTAACGCAACACTTCAACACCGACTCTGCGACTAAGTGGCAGGCCCTGCTTGGTTGTTTTGTGGTTGCGTTGTTCGTAGTGTTAGCATCATAGCGCCACCAGCGTGGCTGTACCATGCTTTTCATGGCCATGATCTTCTCCTACTCTTAACCTCTTGTATCAGCTTGAGTTAAAGTGTGTCAGCAGAATCTTTTTGGAAGTTTACCTGAGACTTTTGTTGAGATTTGTATTATTTATGTGTGATACAGCCATCTTCACTTAAAAAAACTATTGATGATCAATGTATTATTAATGAGATAACGGACAAATGCCTTGTATCCTACACTAGCCATTTCACACGTGACAGCATACATTACTCTCTTTATATTCAATTAACCCCCCTTTAATGTTTCAAATGGATCCAGATCACGGGCCTATACATGTATTATTGTTCACTTTTGTTAACATTGTGAGCCTTGACGGAGGTCTGCACTTTTTTTTTTTTCTTCAGTTCTTTTGAGCTTCGGCAGACAACAATAATTACCTGGTTAACACCTCATTTAAAATGAATATAATTTCAAATATTCCTTTTTCAGGATTGGTGCAAAATAGAAGCTTGGACTTGTTGTGAACCTGTTATGGATTATGGCAGGTAAGAAGCAGAGAGGGTTAGAGTATAAGGAGGGAGAGAGGGTTTTTGAGGGATGGAGACTGCTGTAAATGTGGGATAGTTGACGTATGGTTAGCCTACTTTTCAATGTTATTACTCAGAGGGACGGTTCCCTTCCCACTGTGGTGATCCAGCCTCCTCTCTGTTTGCTTAGCCGAGTGGTTCCATATGGAAGGACACATCAGTGCAGCATCTGGCACCGCAGAGAGAGAGGGGAGACAAACAGGTCTGAAGCAGGACACGTGTGTTCACAGCAACTACCCACTACTGTATACAAGTCCTCATGTCAGCTGTAAGACCTCGAACTGTTCTGTGTCAGGGTGATGCTTTACTTACATTTGTTGGTACGACGAATCAAACAAAAAGGAAATACAAAGGGTTGTGCAAGGACTGCCGAATGCTGAGCAATTGCCTGGTCTCATTTTGAAAAGGCTCTGCAGGTTTTAAGTGCACTTATTAACACTTCCTTACACAGGGAATGTTCCCTGAAGTAAGGAAATGCTGTTTTATGAACCTCCTTATAGTACGCGGAAACACGCACACACACACCAGAAGGCAAAGGGCTCTCTGGAGAAAAAACACATTTAAACAATTATCAGGCTACCGTAAGTCCATGGTGCATAAAGACGCATCCTAAATTGCAGTGCTTAAACTGCCTAAGAAAATGTGTAGATTCCCGAAGGAAGGAACATGTTGAGCATGACATAAACAACAGCCTCAGGCTTAGCTCTGGCTTTTCTTATGGTGGGGTGTGAATGGAAAGTAGTTACTCATTGAAGCGGGTGTTGTTTGATGAAATCAAGGTGAGAACTGCCTCTCTTTGTTAGTTTGTTCATATGTCCGTCACATGGGATCTCTCACACGCTGCTGATCGCATTTCAACAAAACCTGATTGATGTATCTTATTCATGCTAACAATTGTATTTGAGAATTTCCAGGAGTCACAAAGATGCCCCATTTGTTACTGATTGGCTCAGTGGGACACTACGGTTACGTTAACCATTACCTTGTCTAATGTTGCCGTTTCTGTTCATGCTAGAGATCAAATTCTCTCTGGCTCTGTACTGGACATACGCGCATTATTAACACGATGACACTGTAGTCAGTGGTGGAAATACTCCCTTACTTAAGTAACCGTCATTTATTACATTGCAAGCAAAAGTTCAAAATTGTACTTACAGCAAACCAAAAGAACAAATGTTTGTTCAGCAGTGTACTAAGAAAGCAAGTATCAAAAATAAAAAGAGGTCCGAGTGAGCGTTATGTTATATAATTAATGTGTAATTGACATTCAACTGCTAGTTGGTAAAGCCGGAGCTAATTGTTAACTACTTTATACTGTTATTTAGATCATTAAGGGGAGAAAGTAGAAGTAAAAAAAAATAAAAAATAGATACCACCATGAAACTTGACTTAATTACTTACATTAAGAAAATTACTTTTTTGTTTAGCAAGTTCTCGGAAAGGTTATGTTTAAATATGCAGATGAGGCATTAATTGTGAGGCATTATTAAGTATGTGTTAATGTTCAAACTGAAATTCCTGAACATTGAATAAAGCCAGGTAAAAACCTTCAGAATATAGATAGAAATTAAATTTGAAAGTTTGTTTTAGTTTTGAAAAACAGCCTCTAAAGATATGTATTATAAAATTCCATTTTGCAATTCACTACCACTGAATAGGGCAAAATGTTTAACTAATACGTATCACCATGAAACGTCCCTAGTTGTTTACTTACTTTAAGACAATTATTAGTATAGTATAAGTATTGCAAGTTTTTTTAAATTTTATGTTGAAACATACAAATTAAGCATTATCTAATGCTAACTTTTGGTGAATTTAGGAGAAATCTACAGACGCAAAGAGACACAGTTAGTCAAATAAACTCCTGCATGTGTATTTTGATTGTTTTCTTTCCACTAGTCTGAAAGAAGACGTGTTATAGATGCAAAATCGCACAAAATCTCAAAATTTTACCAAAGCATGAAAATAAATTATGTTTTTGCATGTAGTGACTCACCTTAAACATCACTCATAACTAAAACTCTGAAATACAGTGTGAATGCAATGAAGTACAACAAAAATGCAGTATAGTTGGAGTATTAGGTATTATATAACGGTACAGTAGAGCAGTAGGAGCCCAGTACTTGCGTAAATGTACTTAGTTACAGACTTTTGTTTTTACTAGAACAATACGTTCACATGTTTACTTTCGCGTTGCTTTGAGCTGTCATCATGTATAAATCCAATGTGTTTGTGCAGCCCAACACAGCGAGGAGGATTATTACCAACAGTAGAACTCTCATCCTTCAACATCCAAACATTCCTCATCCCGTGGAGAGACGGCTTTGGGTGTTGGAGAGGAAGTTAAACAATGACTCACTTCACTGACAGACAAGAGCAAATCGATATCACATGTCAGAGAAAAGTCTTCATAGGAGCATTCACCTGGATGCTTTTCTCCCTGACTTTAAAACACTTGTGACAATTGAAATCGCCTGTAATTACATCCACACTTATTACATTGTAGCACTGAACATGCAGCTATTGTTAGCTTTTAACCAGGGACCTCCCTTGGTCCTCTTTGCCCCCCTCTTAGTTCCCCTTTCCTCGCCTCATGTGGGCCGCGGCTCCTCACCACCTCTTTTTTGGGGAGGGGGGTGAAGATGGGGCTTTTTTGGGGGGTGTAGATGTTGTTAACCCTTGTTTCACACCAGCTGCTCAATACGGGAGGGTCACAGTTCAGCCTGTTGCAAACTTAATATACCTCAGGTGTTCTTCATTTCTACACCACTCGGCCCCTTTAACTTGGAAATACACTGGCCGTACTGTGACCGTGTTTCTGTAACGGCGTTTTGTTACAGCAGGGAGGCAGAACATTGACGGGGTCATTCAAAACAGGGAATTATTGTTGGACGAAATGCCGCGCAGTTCGCCAAAACCTATACCATGCACGTTATACCACAGGTTTCAAAATATAAAATAAGTCTTTTCTGAAATAACACTCTCTGTCTGTGTGGCACAGTAAATCCGTCACGGCCGTTGAGGTGTCTTTCATTTGACTGTAATACCACTACCTTACTGTAACTGCTTTTATTGAGCGTAAATGTCTCAGCGCCGCCACAGACTGTGCACAGCAGATGGTAAACAAGCTTTCGACTCCGGGATCAAGTTGTCAATCAAAATGCTCCTCCTGTGCGTGGCTCTCGTATTTTAAGTCCGCTCTGCCTTGCCTCCGGGTTGCGCTGCTCAGTTCACACTTACGTCAGTCTGATGAGGAAAAAAGGCAGGAACTTCTTGGCTGAAACATCTGTCTGTCAGTCAGAGGAAAAGAGAACGTTTCTGCTTTTCTTATCGTCAAACCGACGTGGTTAAAGAAATATATACGCCTGCATCTAAAGCCTTCACAATCGTTGTTATGGCAAGTGGTGACGGAGCAGGAGGGGCTCGGCTAAGAGTGTACAATCATTGACCCTGGAGATACGGCCACCATTATCTCACCACTAATTGTTGATTGATCTAAGTGGCCCTAGATAGACGGGTTCCACAAGCTTTTTTTCCCATGCAGATTAAACCGTACTGCTTAAAGTTGTTTCAAACAACATGGTTGCTGGAGGGTCAGAGGGCAACTGCATACTAGTGGCTAATGGTAGCAAATAATGTCAATCATGCCAAATGAGCCACTGGTGAGACTCGCTGCTGCTTCTGACTGGAATTCGAGGAATGAGCTGACTAGATGAAGGCTGTTCTCAGGGACGAGAGCAAAACCTTTTTATCTCTGCGCTTTGATATCTCTCCTTCTCTCTGTTTTTGTAAGAAATAAACACATGATCTCCATTTCTGACTTGTTTAACCCATCTTTCTCTGTGTCATATATAAAACAGACAACGGTGGAGTGAGTCACGGTGTCAGACTGTCTTTCATTAATGGACTTCAACTGGAGTTGGTGGATGATGAATCGCATGTCATATAATGGCTGTGCTTCACACACGAGGGCTTTTTTCTCACCTGTGATGTCCTGTTTGTCCCCTCAGAGAATGTACGTGTGTAATACAGTGTCTGGTACAGCTCATCCAAACACTTCAGCAGGGGGAGTAATCATTGAAGCGCAACCTCTTACTTGCAGGATGTTTTTAGACAAGCTAGCAGTGTGGCTCCATGCAATGAAATAGTTAATACAATTCATGTTAACCTCAGGATGAATATTGATAACTTTGGTAATGAAAAGGTCTGAAAAGTGTAGCCAATGGTGAAGCGCTTTCATTTGTTTATGGGCAGCAGGGGGCGACTCTACTGGTTGCAAAAAGAAGTCTGACTGTATAGAAGTCTATGAGAAAATGACACTACTTCTCAATTGATTCATTACCTCAGTAAACATTTTCCTGATGAGTTTATAGTCTCAATCTCTAATTTCAAGTCTTCTTCAATACAGCATGATGTTTATTTTATAAATGGTTTTACATTGACAATTTGCTACCATTGCGTTGCTATCACAGCGTTATTAAGTGTCCGGCTGCACAAAAAGACACTAAGGAGTAAATTGTTAAATTCTACAAAAACAAACACAAATTTTTTCGCTGGCCAAAAAAATTGCCACAGCAACGTGAATTATGGATGTTCCTTGCTAACCACTTCTGGTTCCAAAGAACAAAATGGCAACGGACAAACGCCAAACTCAAGGCTTCAAAACAGTATTCCACAAACAAGTGGGTGACGTCATGGTGATTACGTCCACTACAGTCTATGGTTTGGTCTCATGCAATATGTATGTTCTTGTTCAGAAGAAAATTGGAAGAGGGAATGGTGCATATTTAAACTAAAAAGGCAAGTTTCCATTCAAATTTAATGGCAAGTTTAAACAAATTTTGAGGAAAAAAGAAAAGAAATTGCAAATTATTGTGATTTCATCAATTGTTGTGATTATCATGAGTTGGGTGTATCGAGATGAACAGTTTGGTGGTGCTAACTCTCTGATAGGGTGCCGTTAAAGGTTCGAAGAGGTAAGTGTTGATGTTATTACAAAGACGTCTATGTGTTGTGTTGCAGAGATATCTACTGAAACTAGCATGCCAACTGACCAGTTCCACTCCGTCTAGTCTTGTAATACCACTTATTCCTCTAGAGCATCTGTTTACAGAAATAATTTCGTCAAAAGAGTTTAAAGGTTTAACCATAAATCTCCAACATTGATTTATTGAGCTGCACTATGCAAATCAGACGAACTATGGCCGGTTCATTTACATCTTAGTAATTACAATGCTAAACTGAACAATTTTAGTGAAACTAATGTTCAAGTTATCAGTAAGTAATAGTAATTTCCAAGAAGCTTATTAAATATCCGCCTAGTATTTTTGATTTTGGTTGCAGAATCAAAAAATATACCTTTTTTTAAGTTTTAAAAAGCAGAAAGGGATTTCTGTTAGAACTGCAACCATTGAGACCGATGGAGAAAATAATAATTGCCAAAATTTTTGATAATCAATCAAAGTAATTTTTTTATGTAAAAATGGGACAAAATGCTGTTTTATCCTCTGAAATTTAAGCTTTATATCATTGTGGCAGTGGGGTGTGATGGCTGGGTCGGCTGCTGGGGAGGAGATGGGAGTGGTTCAGCTGGATGCCAGGCAGCTGGACGGAATCAGGTAATCAGTTGCACAATAAAAGCACGCCGATGACCTGGTTCTGTCTTGCAGTAGGCTGGGTTCATGTCGGAGAGACGGACAGGACGGAACGACACGAAGACGGAGACGGGGACGGAGGCGAGACGGAGACGGAGCCGCCTTTAATAAAACAGTTTATTAAAGGCGGCTCTGTCTCTGTCTCCGATGATTACCTGATTCCGTCCAGCTGCCTGGCCTCCAGCTGAGCCACTCACATCTCCTCCCCAGCAGCCGACCCAGCCACCACACCCCACTGCCACAATCATATTAGTCCAAATATTTTTTGCGTTTTGGATGGACCATTGAACATTTTTCACCATTTTTGGACATTTTATAAACCAAACAATGAATTGATTAATCTACAAAATAATCAGCACATTTTCTGTTTTTACCCCTTCAGTGAGGGGTTCATAAATCTCCAGAGAGATTATCCTGTTTTTCTTTAGACCCCTCTCACCTATCCTCAGTAGCCCCTCATGCACCTTCTCTACTGCCTCATCCTTCTGGGCTGAGCTTGCACACGTAGCAGCATATTCTCTCTTTCCAGAGGCTTCCTTCTTACTCGCCTCACCCCCTCCCCTTCCTGCTGAAGGTCCAGACCAGGCCAAGCCAGGCCCGACCTGCTCCCTGATGTAGAGCCGGGCCAACTGGGAGCGATGGCTCATGAGCTGTAATCCGCACAGAGATGTCAGGGAGCACATCACACATTCCCACAGTTCAGCTGCGCTCACCCCAGGTCTCTGCCACTGCTACAACACCCCCCACCCCACCTCTCACCCTCCCCACCTCCTCCATGATCTCTCCCCTTGACTCCCTGAGGCCGCGTGACTTCACGGGGGGAAACAGCACAGCGGGTGAGGGTGTGGGGGGCTGCGGAGGTTTGCCACATTCAGATTTACATCTGTCCCTCAAGAGAGATGAATAACGTTTTATGTGGAAACTGTCAGAGCTCTGTGACCTCATATTTCAACTTCAATATCTGCTTGGTGCCATTTTGTCACATTGCAAAAAGACTTGATAAAACGTCCAGTGTTACATTCTGACAGGTGACGTGTGTCTGTACGTGTGTGTGTGTGTGTGTGTTTGGGTAGTGTGTGTTAAAGAGGTGGTAAGTAAAAGGAGCTGAAGGCAGGGATCTGGTCTTTCAGAAGGAGAGCTCAGTAAAAATTCCTTGGGGGAAAACACACATGCCACTCTGTGTTTTAGCAGTTTTATGGCCCGACTTTAGCGCCGTGCTGCATGAGAGAGATTGATGTACCTCTCCGAAGGACAATGTGCTGTATGACCGTCTGTGTCAGGGTGGCTGGCAACACGGTGTGTGTGTGTATGTGTGTATGTGTGCGTGTGTGTCTCATATAATACAGTAGGTACTGACATGCACAAATGCTTCATACCTGTAACCTTATTTTTGTCCTTAAATGTGCAATCTATGTCAAATGAACAAGTTGGGAAAAGGCTCCACTTCTTTTATCATGTTGCAAATATTAGAGCCGCAGCACAGGAAGACGTACTAAGACCATTCATTTAAGTAAAACTAGCAATACCACAATGTTAGAATACGCATAAAAGCATTGGAATGTATGGCTAAAGCTAAAACAGTTGATTTTCTTTTTACTATTCGGGAGCAGCGCTCTAAACACAACATTGAAATATAATCACCTTAAAGTGTTGCTGCATGTCGTCCTCTCTCTACCCATTCCATGTCTATCTGCGGCTGTACTATATAATAAAGGCAAAAACACCCCAAAAATGATCTTTTTGAGCAAACAGTTGCCTATATACACAACCAGACGACACAAAGTAAAATGTGCATTGGATGCAGGACTTTTAAATTTTTTTCACACGCGGTGTTTCTACTTAAGCAAAAGATCTGAGTCCTTGTTTCATCACAACTACTTTGGATGTAGTCATTTGATCCAGTATCCAGTGTAGTATTAGCATCAGAAGTTACTTTTGACAATTATGCAGAATTGCTCCTTTCAGAGTTTTACATTTTTACATATTATATTAATGGGCTCTTACTGATGCATTGTGTCAGCAGCATTTTAATGTAAGCTATTTCTAATCTGTAAAATGGTTGTCTTATATGTCTATATATATATATATATATATATATATATAAGTTGATCACATGTTTTGGTGTAAAAATCAAACCTTGTAAAATAACTAACTTCAGCCATCAAATAAAAGTAGTGGATAACTCCCCAACTTCCTTTATTATGCTGCTACTTATTTTACTAAGGTTGTGTTATATTCTTACTTATACTTATGTTGTATTTGCCTCTTTATCTGCACTGTCCCTCTGCTGTTGTAGCGCTGTAAATGTCCCTGTTGTGGGGCGAATAAAGGATTTCTGATTCTGATTCTGGTTAAAAAGTACAAGACTTTCCTCCAAAATGTAGTTTAATGCAAGTGTAACGTAGCCTCAAATGAAAACGCCCAAGTAAAATAGCAGTGCCTTAAAGTACGTCTGTACAGTGCTGGTGCAAATGTGTTCAGTTACTTCCCACACTGCAGAGCTCTATCACATTCATAACTTGAGCCTTCATGTGCCCTTGGCCTCTCTGAAGTTCAGCCTGGTCTTTTAACTCTCTCTAAGTATCCCTCTTTGTTCTAAATGACAGACAAGAACTATATCACAGTAAACCGCAATGACACTCAAAAGCAAGTATTTTTACAACCTGCAAGCATCAGTGACCAAATCTAAAAGATTGCTTAATTCCGCTGTTGACCTGATTAGGAGCCGGTGGATGTGTCTGCGAGAGGCAGCCAAGCCTTTTCAACTCAGCAAGGTGCCGGGGAGAGAGGGTAATGAGCTTTAAGCTGCACTGCTATGCCTCTCCCTGACTTTGCTTCGCCACCTTTCAAGTCCAAGCTTATTTTGAAGAGGAGGCTCAAAGCTATAAACCCTCATAGTAAGGTTTTGAGTTCCCTTTTGCCGAGCGACTCTGCAAGCACTTTTGGATTTCTTTCCCCCTTGTTCTGTTTTGGAAAGGAAATGTTTTTGTTGTTTTCTTCTGAATCCCGACAGAGCTAAAGAAGCCAACATTGGAAACAGAGGCTTTTATTTAACATAGAGTTCTTAACGTCCTTCATTCTGTCCACATGGGTGTCATAAGAACAAGTAATGTGTGGCAGTGTGTTTATCCATGTGTTTCATGCATGTGGGGAGTTTTGTGATGGCGTGTATGGGACTCGGTGAAATCATAAACAGAGCCCGCTTGCTCCTCGCTTGCCAAACGCCTTCCAAGGAGCCAACAAAACAATTGGGTTCAGTTGAATTTGTCACTACAAATTGACCCTAAAAACAATTAAGTCATAGGGACCATTAACTATGTATTACCATCATAAAACATGTTCCTGCGCTAGGAAAAGAAAAGGGGGTAAAACTGTGGTCACAGGAAATGAGGTAATAAGGACTGCACAGCTAGTCAACCTGTCTTGCCGCTGCACTGCCTCGCTGACCTGAGGGGAGCCAGATGAATTATTTTTTTTTTTCGAAGTGGGGAAAGGGAAGGGAAGGGTGGCTTGGAGGGGTGAAGGGGTGGCGGGTCATTGGGTGGGTGGGGGGGGGGGGGGGGCTGGGGGATTTGAGCAAAGCACGCTCTATAATCTTGCACTCAGCCAAGCGATCTCATGATGCAGGAGGCTTAGCCACTGCAGTGAAAGCAATCTAATGGCCAATGAGTAATCAACACTATTGCCTGTCTCTACTAATATCCCTACGGCCTAGTCCGCTGAAGCAGGGAAAGTTCTCCAATCTAGGCTCTGCTTCACAGAAGGAAGGGGAGAGGGGAAAAGAAAAAAAAAAGAGTGTGAGACACACAAAATAGAGACATAAATATGCATTTGATTTAGTTTTGGATGCGGCAAAGACTTCCTCTCCGACCATCAGGAGTAACATTTGTTGGGGAGACTTGGGAGGAATTTAAAAAGCTGTCACATGGTTGATTTATTCCCATAAAGCAGTTATGATTTGCATGCTTCAAGCCCCTTTCCCAGCTTGCTTAAGAATTTCAGCATAACCTATACGACTATAATCAAGGGATCAACTGGAGGATAACAGAGAACATAATTCTTCAAGTCTTCTCTGGGCGAAAAAGCAAAACATGCACGGTGTCCACGTCTTCATTGTTTTTGGATTTCGGGTCCTGATTTTTCAGCTGTCCTGGCATGGCGTGCCGTGCGTGGCATGAGGGAGCACTGCTGAATCAGATGTAGTAATGAGAGGGAGAGGGGCTAGTTTGATTAGATTTATGGAATGCATTAAACAGGTTTTAGCTGGAAAGGTTAGGTGGCCTGGCAGCTGTGTAAGAACTCGTTTCCCCAGTTGTTATTTAACGTGCCAGCCCCACCCCTTCCACAGTGATGGTTGGATCCACCTGCCAGCTCACATACTCAGCCAAGACCTAAGAATAGGCGGAGGAGGGGGGTCGGGGGTCGGGGAGGATACCTGATCACGATACCTGATTCTCCCATTCATTTTTCTTGGTATAACATATTCCTTGCTTCTTTTTCAGGAACCTCATGTTTTTTATGGCTCTCAGAATCACTTGTACGGTTTTGTCCTCAAGCCAAAGGAAACTTCAGCAGAGGAAACCTCAATCTCAAATGTAACTCGATTGGCTCCGGGTTTTTTTTTTTTTTTTTTTAGGATTGAATTCAATGGTTTTGGCAAAGCTCTGAAAGGATGAAATGTTCAATCAAAAACGTTTCGCTCGGACCGTATCTCAACCAAATCCGAAAGGATTCCATTCGGCAACAGTGTTTTGCTTTCGACTTAAATGAGCAGATGAACAGTGATGGCTATAAACAACTGAAACCTGAGCAGAACCCCCAGACCACCTTTATATCCCTCAGATCCATTGACTAGGGAATTAGTTGAGTTTATTGTACAATACATTTATACTAATAGACAGGAACATATTCTCATGCCAGCATAGCAGTGGCTTTTATAATTGGTTCAGTTTGCACTCTACCCTCTAAATTCATCTCTCATCGTTACTTTCATTAAGATTAGTCGCTAAAAGGTTTGACATGCCCATTTATTCAATACTCCCATCGTGACTTTACCGCATGAAGTAATTTCAATGTGACATTATAACCCAAACTGGGAGAATTATGTTACAGTCCAGGGTAAATATGTGGGTTCTGCTCCTTGCTAATAGCTCTATTGTTTTTCTTAATGTGTGTTTTATTTAATGTTCACTTCGTAATTGTGCTAAAATTGGCCTTGAGGTTTTGGTCTGGGATGAAGGGGCTCAAAGTGGATCACTCCACCGAAGCCAGTGACAGGATCCATCTCTCAGAGAGAAGAATAGCAGTGAAAGCGGAAGCCAGCTAACCTCTGTCAAAACTGCCATCCATCACTCGGCGTTTTAACCCCGGCCACACTGAAAGACAGCCAATTACTTGGGCCAGTGGATGAAATAAATACGTCCTCACATTAGGGCCCATTACCAGACCTCTCTCTCTCCCATTTCTCCCCCTGGTCTGCGGAGGGACTGAGCGGTGGCTCGGCCCCAGACCATTATGTCTGTCTGAGATCTACCAAACTATAGCTCGCTGTTGAGAGGTCTCCATCCACACAGCCGCTGTGGAGCACTCTAACCACTGAGCAAATGGACCAAACTACTCACTCTGACACTGACAGAAATATATCCCTGCAACAACCCCAGTCAGCGATTCTTTTTTTTTTTTTTTTTTGGCTTTACTGTCTCAATTTCATTCAAATTCATTTCTTCATTCATTCCTCAGTCCACCATTATAAACTTGCAAATGCATGATTCCACTTGTTGATCATGTCTGCTAAACTCTGGCCCTTTAAGACTCGCAGCTCGATGCATGCATTTGATGGCAAGCAACAATGGCAAATGGCAAACTTTTATCATGACACAATGTAAAGACTTCATCACTCTGATGAGTTTTTTCTGCCCAATTTGACCACTGCAGTGAACTTGTTACTTAAATGTAATCTCCTGTGCACAAATCAATTAAAACCAGTTTAATTAAACTAGCTGCTCTTAGGCTGCAGGGGTCACACACTGTCATCGAACTAATATTAATCATCCAGACAGAGAACAAAGTGTCGACGTATCAGACCGTTACTGGGATTGGTAAAGCATGAAATTATAAAAATCAAAAATGGCTTTACAGCATGTGAGCAAATATGAGTTAAGTGAAAGTCCCAACTCAGTGAGAGAGAACAGAAAAGCATCTTTTAATTCATATCATAACTTTTAAACTTTAAACTCATCCCTTTTCTTTAGCAGTGACCATGCTACTTATTGTCCACAAAGCGCTGAAGATCAGTGTTGTGCAAGTTCACACTTCACAACAGCTAGTTTAAAGTTTAGCACACAAAGATTGAAATGAGGCAGTTCATGTTCACAGTTCACAATTCACAATTTTTAATTTTGAGTATTTCACGTACATTTTTTCCGTAAAAAAACCAAAAACTGGTCCGATGCTTCAACTGGATGTGTCATTTCAACTTGGCTTTGTTCGGATTTCTTTTTTCATACCCGGTGGGCACAATTTGCATAAAAAATGTGAGATTTTTTACTAACTTTGTTTATGAACCTCCTTAAAATATTCATGCAAACAAGTTTCAGCAGTACCGGACGCCGTACATCCTCGGGTGCAGTAAAACACAGTGCGTAAGTGACGTTGGATCACGTTTATTAGTTGCAAACGGATTTGCTCGGCCCACAGTTAACCAATATTATGAGCACGTTCATGCACAACACTGCTGAACATTGGGCGAGCATCGTGGCATCTTAACGGTCCTGTCATGCCTATATAAAGCCGCAATCAACATTTATGTAGAAGATACCTATAAGTCATAATGACAAAAAGTCATTGTTTTAACGGACAGATGAAAACAGCATGCTATGTATTCCAGGGTTATATGTCCCCACAGTGTATATTGACCTGCTATTATGATAGATTAGCATTGGAGTGCAGCCTAGCTGCTACCATTAGCTACAATGTCAAGAGAGAAAAGCTTTGACACTTCCCTATAGCTGCTTCTACCGTCTCTTCAGAGGGCTTGTGGAGAGGCTCTTCATCAATCCATTAACCGCCTATGCTACTTAACTCCTTTTTGGTCCCATGGATCTGTATTTTAGTTGATTCCAGGTGTCCGAAGTTTACAGGCATCTAATTTTTTTTTTCCTCCAGAACAATAAACTCTGAGGGGCTCAAGTAAAGGGGGCCGAGTGGGGGAAAAGGGGGGGGGGGGGGGGGCAAGGGAGAGGGGCTCCGTTTATTAGACAGCAAATAGCCGGCCAGTGGGTTTATGATGTGGAAGGTCATTGTTGGTTAATAAGTGGCCACATGAGTGCAGGCAGGTGCTGTGTTAACACCTCCTCTTAACTCGCCTTTCCAGCAGAGGCCATTCATCAGCCCGGTGTTAATGAAGGCCATATAATTAATAGGTGGATGGCAGAGAAAGCCCCCCCGAGTTAATCAATGCAGGCCTGTTTGAAGAGCAGGGCTAAGATGGGACACTAGGGTTTTCTAAAAGTGGGGGTTGGAGAGCGTGGGCTTTTTAAGAGACATGCAGGTCACTGAGACGGAGAGTGGGAACTCTGATGGCCTCCACTCCCAAGCTTTGTTCAGGTGTGTGATGTCACTGCATCTGCACGTCCATCCAAAACAGAAACGGGTCAGCAGCGTGTCCAACCTGTGCGGAGTGTAACGCGCTAAGCAGTTTAAGATAAGGAGTTTTAGAAGAAAGATGGAAGGAGCCGCAGTAACGTACACATTGTTTCAATGAAACAGTGCAGCGGTTCAAATGATTTAACCTTTCTTTTCCTATAGCCCAAACCATTTCTCTGGCCCCATGCTCACTCCTTCACCTGCACCTTATCTCCACAAATGGAGTGTTGACTTTCTGTTCTTCAAAGGAGGAATACTGTCAGGCTGCTGCTAATGGGGATCAGGAGAGGCTACTGTTCTGGGACTTGTCAAGCCCTGTCCAACCTGCCATCCTGCCCTGAAGTGTGGGAGCTATTTAACCTCTCCTCCTCTCTCTTTCTCACATTCTCTCATTTTCTCTCCAGTCCCCCCCGCCACCTCACCCCCTTCTGTGCATTAACTCTTTTTTTTTTTTCTCCCTTTCTTCCCTCTCACGCGTTATGAATTTTTCCTCTCATACTTACTGCATGCCATCATCTGTCATGTGATTACTCAGGCAATGTGAGTTTCATTTAGATAAGTCACTGCACTGTATGTGATCAGAGGCTTGCATTTTTGTAGAATGATGCCACCTCCTTCAGTCCTGATCTGATGGGGAAAGCCGGTGGATTATCACCCCCTCCCACCACCACCACCAACAACCCCCCCCCCCCCCTTTTTTTTTTTCACTTCAACCACACATGCACACACACTAGACATACATATTGTTGTTTCTTTAGAATAATCTAAAGTTCTTCCACTGCAACAGAATAAGTCAAAGTTAAACATTTTTTAAGTGTGTTTGTGTGTGTGCATTTATATCAGCATGTGTGTGCAGAGGTGGACCAAGTACTTTAGTAAAAGTACCACTGTGTAGAAATACAATGTTACAAGTAAAAGTCATGCAATAAAAATGATACCTAAGCAAAAGCATGAAAGTATTAGCATCAAAATGTACTTAAAGTACAAAAAGTAAAAGTTGTCATAATGCAAAACGGAGCAGTTCAGAATAATATACATATTGTATCATGGATTAGAATGACTAATGCATTAATGTATTCACCACTTTCATGTTGCAGTTGGTAAAGGTGGAGGTCATTATTTTGTTTTACTATATACTGCCAGGTAGCTTGTAAATCAAAATCAAGTTGTATCTTAACCTATAATATTAAATGATAAATTATTTTTTACATTTTATTTTGTTCATCTGAATCTGAGTCACTAAAGTCACTAAAGCTGTCAGATAAATGTGGTGGAATAAAAAGTACAATATGTGCCTCTGAATTGTAGTGGAGTAGAAGCAGTGGTGGACAGTAACTAAGTACAATTTTGAGGTACTTTACTTGAGCATTTCCATTTTCTACTATACTTTATACTTCTACTGTACTACCATTCAGAGGCTCATATTGTACTTTTTACTCCACTGCATTTATCTGACAGCTTCAGATACTAGGAAGATTCAGATATATAATACAAAATATAATTAACAAATCATTTATCATGTATTATTAAGATAAGATACAACTTTATTGATCCCAGTATATATATATATATATATATATATATATATAAAGAAAAGCTTCTCTATCAGCTGCAACATCAAAGTAATGAACACATTAATGCATCAATAATTCAAATTCAACAATATATGTATTATTCTAAAACAGACTGTTCTGCATAATGAGTACTTTTACTTTTTGTACTTTAAGTATATTTTGATTCTAATACTTATACTTAAGTAACATTTTTAAATGCAGGACTTTTACTACTAACAGAGAATTCCGACATTGTTGAATTACTACCTTTAAATCAAAGATCTGAGTACTTCGTCCAGGACTGAGTAGAATAGTATTTATGTATACTATTAGAATAGTACTTATACTATTCTACTCTGTGGTGGTATAAAGTAGCAGGAAATGGAAATTTGCAAGTACCTCACAATTGTACTTAGGTACAGTACTCACCAGAGTAAATGTACTTAGTTACTGTCCACCTCTGTGTGTGCCGTCTTGCTTGCATTCTTGTAATATTTCTATGGCTGTGCACGTACAGTATGTTAGTGCGGTGTCTACGTGCATGTATATGTCCCTGCGTGTGTGCGGTCCATATGCGCACTCTTGTTTCTGCAGCCGCGCAGCTTGTGCGCGCGCGTGTGTGTGTGTGCGTGTGCGTGTGTGTGTGTGTGGAGGAAGGCTTGGTAGAGGGGTGGGCGAAGCTTTACAATGGTCAACTGAAAAGAACCATTCTTTTATTCAGCAATTAACCCCATCTGGGTAAATAATACGCTGTTGTGCAGCCGAGCCGTCACTGTTATACGCCGAGCCCTGAACCCGAGAGCACTTCAAACGGCAGCCGGTCACCCAAACGATGACAAGATGCTGCAGAAACCGCTTTTCACAAAGTATATAATGCAAAGTATTGTGTTTCACTGTACAGTTTTAGAAAAGTAGGGGATACCCTAGAAAGAGGGAGAGATGGAGAGAGAGAGAAAGAGAGAGGGGATAAGGGGAGAGAACGAGGGAGCGGGAGGAAGAGGGCTAAAGCACCGGTGATATCACAGATAACAAGTCTGGATGCACTTACCTGCCTGGAAACCTGATCTTATTATTTTAAATTCTGGGGGCTCAGGCAATTATAAACAGAGAGCAGGGGACTCTGCAGCGGGGAGGGAGGGGGGAGGTGGGGGTGGCCGGTGAGGAGGGAGGGAGGTATGGGCTGTCCCACTGCATGGATGTATGGTGTGAGAATTCAATTTGCTCATCTCCTGTTATCGTAACTCAATTTCCTCTTTCACACACGCACACACACACACATGCGCACAAGTTTGGCGGCCCATCCAGTCATCTGACGAGCGAGTGAACTTCCTCGAGGAGGAGTGCAGGTAATTAACGTCGATCAGGGCCGCTGCTCTCCAGATTTACGGTGAGAAGGAAGTGAATCTGATCTGCCGGACGTGAGAAACGGCGAAGAGAGGTAGGTGGACGGCGTGGAGGGGGCCGGTGCCTCATTAAACAGAGGAACTGATCTTTCCACAGAGATCGGGGCCCGTCAGGATCCCCATTATGCTTCAGCACCTGGGGGCCCCGTTAGCTCCACTCCCGCCAGCCTTTTGGAATGAGATTTGGCTTGAGGAGCAAGCCTCTTGTGCAGAACGTAGAGTGCAGAGACTCATGGACACACGCCAAACCACTAAGGGATGCAATATTTGGTGTCAACTGTCACTTCACCTCCTCATACGCCAGCAGAAAAGCTACAATATGCAACTTTTTATGACAGTTAATGATGGATGGATCTACAGGTGAACAGCGTTGTGGCTATGTGAATAGTTATTATAGTAACAGCAATAGAAAGAAGTAAGAAAAGAAAGTCAGAGACCTGAACATGTGGTAAAAAAATACCTCTGAGTCAGCATTGTTTTTCTATGCTTGCAGAGACTGCACTTTTGTCTCTGAAGCTGCTTTTTAATACAATGTACAACGTTTTTTTTACGTGAAAACGACTACTTGAGAATCTTCCTGGACAAAAATGATATGTAATGTGTTTGTTGATGAGCTTCAACACCATGTTTACACAGTATTGAACGTAGGTCTCCCACGTTCAGTCATCGTTCAGAGCCCGACACACAATCATTGACTATGTTTACGTGCACACTAATATTCTACTATTTTTCCGAATATGACATTATTCTAAATACGATACAGGTCATGTAAACCGCATATGCCGTTTGGATATTAGGATTAAGGCCTTTTTCTGATTAAGACATTAAGTGCAATATTATTCCATTAAGGAACATTCAGAATATGCATCTCAATTGGGGTTTTTGTGCAGTTTGCATCACACGGCCTCTTGCTTGTTTAGGTCAAGCTCTGTGCGTCGCACACAAACGACAGTTTGCAAGGCTGGGGTAGAGATGCACGGCCAAAAGAAAAGCCCACATCCCTTGGCGGAAGGAGAAACACATCTACTTTTAAACATTATCAAAGACTTGGACATCAACAGGGTTTTTAAATATGCACAAATATTGCAACGCCTCTAAGGGAGGCTGTCCGGCAGTGGTATTTTAATAAGAGTATGAACAGCTGCATGTAAACACGAATATTAGTGGAATACTCATTTTTATTAGCCATGTAAACAGCTTAGTAGGAATATTATCCTTTTCGTAATAAGGGAAAAAACTGAATATTCTGCGCATGTAAACATAGTCACTGTAGTTACGTGCACAAAATGGAAGAAAATAGACTTGAAGCCTTGATTAGCATAACACGCATGTAGCGCCAGTGAAATGCGAGGCCTTTACGTACGGTAGACAGCTGTATTGATTAAAATTGAACATATCTGTTCCGTCAGATGCGTGCTCGTAAGTTGAATATTCTTTAACTTTGAACAAGGCAAGGCTGAATCTACTTACAGGCTTTATGCTAAGCTAAGCTAACCTGCTGCTCAATCTGATTCTGTCTGCTCTCACTCTTCTCATCTAACTTTTTAGATTTCAGAAGTTTGCTCGTAAACCTCCCAGGCACTTCTGCTGATTGTTTTATGTAGCTGTATTTCATTTTACATTTTAATTATTTTTAATTTATCTATCAAATTATTTTCCCAAGTCGGAAAGTTTTAATGGCTTTTATTATTTTTATATTGCCATCGCCTCTTCTCTGTTTGTATATCTGTTTGCCGTTGTTGTTTTTTCCTTCTGTTTTTTGAGGGTCGACCCTCAATGATCTCTGGAGTGTAAATAAAGGTGTACCGAAAGATCTATCGGCAAGAACGCGAACAAGCGTATTCCACAAAATGTCAAAAATATTCCTTTAATCAAGAGCTCCAGTTTCTTATTTGTCTGTCTGTAAATTCATAAAGTGGAGTCAATGTGTTTGCTCAAGAAAAAAAGTTTTCAACTGGAGCAGACTCGTCTTTGTTTCACTTTGTGCCACCCAGAGCGGTTCTACGTCTTTTCACCTCCACTCAAGTCCCCTTATTGACTTTCTGTGCTGCCCCCAAATTGCACTTGATCTGCACCATACCTATCAACAGGTTTCAAATTAGCTGTGGTGTTTTTCCTGAGCATGAACATGGAGGACAGGGGTCAGTGGCAGTCGCACAGTACGCACACACAGACGCACAAGCTCCTAGTTAGCGCACATTTGTCATTTGACAACAAAAATACATCACTTAAAATTGAACGGCGAACACAAAACCAAGAGGAAGGGGAATGGGATTGGGTTACATGCGCCGGGGGACGCGTGACTGATTCAAACAATAATACCGGTAATTTATTTTTCTTTAATGAAAAAATACTTCACACTGCATTTCGACATGGGGGAATAAACAACGGAGGGAGAGCTCTCAGCTGTGTGTTTGTGTATTTCATCTTGCCAAATCACGGCTGGCAGCGTGCTGCGAGTCTGTTGTCACCCAAAAAAACTAATCTTCTCCAATCAAACAGAGATATAAAAAGCACCACTGATTTGTATGTTTTACTTATCAAATTGCAAAATCTGCAATCTGTAGCCTCAATTGATGTAATCCCTAAACACAAACGGGTAAACATCCTGTGTTTACCGAGCAGATACATGCCTTAAAGTAGTCCATTCCTTTCTGGATAAAAAAAACAAACATATTTAGTTCTAGTTGTTGGCAACACAGGGTGGATGTCTATGCATGCAGTGCTGGTTTGTATCAGGCGTCGTAACGTGATGATTCAGCAGTCAAATGACGATGATGGTCATACTTTTTTGCCAGATTAAATCTGTTGAAATGTTGCTTGCGTCACAGCAGCTCCATTTGCAACATCAACAGAGACAAACATGGAAACAAGGATACATATATTTCACATACCATTAAAATCAAGGCAGACAATATATTCGAGACCCTTCAGCGTACATGTGATCTGGGTTTAAGCTCCGTATTGAATTCAAGGCTTTCCTGGTGCAGAATGCTTCAGTCGAACCTTGTTAAATCATGGATCTCCGATTTGTTGGTAACAATTTATATTCGCTGTTCAGGCCAGCCTTAATATGTTACTATGATAGGCAATCTTTGCGCAGACCTTCATTTGGTGCTGCAGTTTTGACTTTAAACAGGTGTACTCATAATCACAGCAGTAAAGAACAAGAGAAGAATTTGTCTCCTCTTCCCAAAAGACCTAGAGCGGCAGCAAAGATAAAGTCCAAAGCTGTCCCGTCCTCGCTCTTCATCCTGCGGTTTATTATCTAATCAGCTCGGCCCTTGGACGCACCGCCACGCTCAATGGACCCAGACCACATGGCCAATAGAGCACCCAACAGACTGTGTCATCTCAGCCCGCTGAATCAAAAACAAACACGGGGGCTAGTTCGCTTTTTTGGAGGAGACTTCCCACCCTCCTGCACCGTTTATTTAGCCTTGTTTACACTTCTTGAGTGTGATTTATCGTCACGTCTTGTCAGCTTCAGACGAGTCAAGTTAACTCCTTAAATCAGGGATTTTTATTTGACAATATATTTAGTAGGTTGTTTCTTTTTACATTTAAACACAACGAGTAAAAGATGGATACATTACGGAGAGGGTGGGGTACAAAAGACTAAACAATAGAAACAAACCCAAAATACAGAACACCAGCCTTGATTCATAGAGGTTACAATTATAACGTTTAATAAGAATAATCGAGAAAATCCCAGAAGACACCAGGCTCTACTTATTACTTTTTCTATTTCAACGATCACATTGGACTAGCTTACTGCATGACAACGAGTTAGTGTACCAATTTCTGTCTTGCGTTTAAGGGATTTTTAATTGTCTTTGATGCAATTTCATCATGTTTCCTCAATTAAAAAATAATCAGTGAAATCTGCGATGTGAAAACAGAGTTGTTTCACTGCGTCTCAAACACTTTTACTTTGACTCACACTATGTGTGGCATCTGAGGCTGTTTCAGATTCTAAATAGCCTACAGTCAAATCCCCACGCATTCACACATTCACACACACCTCCGGATTACCGCAGAGCAGAAGGGGGACGGAGCCCGGCAACATCACAAAACAAGACAACAGGCACAATTACAGAGCAGCCTGGAGACAATCCCGCACTTTAATGAAAGTCCAGTTTCCCCTGCCCCAGGTAAGTGCTCAACGTGATTGTATCTGTGAAACAATTACACTGTCACAATCAAAGGAAGCTGCCTTTAAATGGTCTGTCAAGGCCCTCGGTGGGGCTAATAATCACTCATCTCTTTCCCACTGTGTCACTGAGGTGCTGAATCCTCCCTTTGTTCTCCACATCACCTGCCTCTCAATAGGCTGCTTGGTGTTACACTTCAGGCACTTAGACGGCCACGCTTTCAAAGGGGGGCCGGGGCCCCGAGGGTATGCGAGCTCTGAGTAGATATCCAACAACTAGCATTACCCATCGTCCCTTTTTCTCTCGGAGACCAGACGAGAGTTGGATTTTTTTGTTTGTTGTTTTTTTTTGGAACATTTATTCATGGTGGTTTTGCATGCGTGATAAAACAGGCAGGATATACTTAAACAAGGAAGGATGATAATATAATAATACAAAAAAATAAGTAAAAACAAATAAATAAGTAAACAAATAATAACAATTACAAAATAGTCAGTACTCCCCCAGAAAAATAATAAAAAATAAAAATAAAATAGTTTGTATATGTGTATTAATAGTAAAAATTAAACAAGAAAATAAATAAATAAAGGCAACACAATTTCTTCCATTTTTCACCGCTCTATAAAAGGGTACAAGGGCGAGTTATATGAAGAAGAGAGGGTTCTATTGATCCTTGTGCGTTGTCATGTCTTTTCCTGGAAGTTTATTCTCTTTTTGGCTAAGAGGCCCAGAGGTAAGCTCTAATCCTGGGAGCAGTCAGCTGCCGAAGGAAGATAATACCCTCCCTAATTTATAGAGTTATCACATATCCTCGTCGGAGCATAAAGTGCATCCCACTTACTTCTACAATGTCCCGCAGATTTCCATTTTCCACCTTCCCTTTAAGTTAATACCTGTTCCATGTTTAACATCGATTAAAGGTATAAGGGTAATTAGAGAAGACATGGGAGAAAAAAGAGGGTATCCTGCAGTTTCTCTTCCACAGTTTAATGATTCGCCAGCAGCCCCGACATGTGGCATGTCTGGAATGTTTGTCCCTCCATTCAGAGCATGAGAGTTATTGTGTCAGGAGAGGGAAGAAAGGGATCTATGTGGCTATCTCTGTGCACACACACACACGCGCGCACAAGCAAATTTTGTGTGTTTGTACTGTGTCTGTAGGCTCCGTGCCCACTGGTCATTGTAAGAAAGGGTAAAGAGAGGGTTAGATGGTTTTAAATGATCCGCTAGTTGATCCGCGTTGCCATTCTTGCTCGCGAAACCTCTCGTTGCAGCTGGTTTTGGTTTCCCTCATTCATCACTGTCCAGAAACACACAGTAATGGGTTCAAATTTTATACCTTGTTTTCTATTCCCGTCTCCTCTCTTGCCTGTCCTCTACTTTGGGGCACCAACTCAGTCTCTCCCTCTCTTTCCCACTCTCCATTCACTCTGTCCCTGGGACACCCCATTCATTTATTTTTTATTAAACTTCAGCGCTCTCCGAGACTCATTTCCTGCGGTTCCTTGATGGAACAGAGAGCACGCCGGGAGTTTCCCAGAGACTGGCAGGGGTCGGAAATGATGCCAGAGGAAGCAAAGCTGGGGGTTGGTTTGGTTTGGGATGGTGAAAGAGGGAGGGACCGTCGTTTTGGGAGTGCCCTGTCATCACGGAATTTATCAGGATGACTGCTTTTTCTCCATTAGAGTGTGACTGTGTAAAATAAAAAATAAACTGCTGTTTTGATATTGTTTTCCAATAAAAATACAGTTGGCAGAATATATTAAATTGCCAGGGAGAGCTACCTGTTGATTCGTGTATGAAGTGTTCACGCGTATGCCTAGCGTTTTCAGACAATTCACGGTCCAAACTAAAATACGAAAACAGACAAGCTGTTGTAAAGGTTTTTTTCTTCTTTCCCTTTTTTAAGCTAAATGGCAGTTGGCAAACAATGACCTGGCAAACTATCGCCACCACCTGGTTTGAATGTGCTTGGATGAATAGATCATTTCCACAAACTTGGCCGGACTTGTGTCTGAATCAGTTGTTTTATTCTACGGTGTTGTTTTACAACCACAAGGTACAGGTGTTATTCACATATCTGTGTTCAGGGGTGGAAGAAGTATTCAGAAGTTTCACTTAAGTAAATACCACAGTGTAAAAATACTCGGTTACAAGTAAAAGTCCTGCATTTAAAAACTTACTTAAGAAAAATACAAAAGCATGAGCATCAAAATATACTTAAAAGTACCAAAAGTAAAAGTTCTCATTATACAAAATGGCCAATCACAGAATAATATATTACATTATTATATATATTACAATATTGTATTATGATTATTGATGCATTAATGTGTACAGGTAAAGGTGGGGCTCATTTTAATGACTATATACTTATGGGTAGCTTCTCCTACAATAATAGATTATAATTTATTATTTGATTTATTATCAAAATATATTTTGTATTTGTATTGTAATATTTTGTATTGATAACTTAAATCTGCAAAGTAACTGTTGACTAAAGCTAAATGTAGTGGAGTAAAATGTACAATATTTTCCCTCCACAATGTAGTGGAGTAGAAGAATAAAGTAGCAGAAAATGGAAAAACTCAAGTAACCTACGAGTATGTCAACATTTTACTTAAGTACAGTACTTGCGTATATGTACTTAGTTACATTCCTTCACTGCCTGTGTTATAGTAGTGAATATATTGGCAGCTGAAATTCATGTAATCACATTACACTGCTGATGTTTCTTTCATTTCTTGAAACAGATCAACCGATTAAGAAAAAGGCCATCCTTTTAAAAAGAACAAAACTTTAAATTCAGGGGAAAAAATCCAATTCTTTTTTCTTAATTTTTTTTATTTCATAAAGTAGATCTTGGAGCAATTTGGCAGCTCCTGTATCAGCTTTTGAAACTTACCTTTTCCACTCAAAAATAAGATAATCAAAGCTGCTTAAGGGCTGTATTGTGTTTCAAAATATGTTTTTTTTTGCCTTCTTCTTCGTAAAAATGCATAAACTTACAAAAACATGGACGTGTTCATACTCCTTTAAGTATTGATTAAGATCTCAAAACTGAGGAGAAAAAATATGTTTTTATCCATTTTTTTTTTACATTTGTACAGGTCATTTATTTATAGTAAACATGTCATATTTGTACAAGACAATTTAGATATCTGATGAAAAAATTCCGCTCGCACCTTTAATGTACCTTATTTTCCCGCAGGTTTTTGCCACTAAGATCATAAATATATATGACTCATTGCTAACTGTTTTGTACACAGATATAAAGCAACAAAGAGCCTGAGCACACACCTAACAGATAATCCAACAGCCTGAATTAGAAAAGTGTTGTTCTGTGTGATTCACATCTGGTCCGTCTGATATGTTTCCTCTTACATGATCTGACCATGAATCATGGCAGCATGAATTTTAATGTGGACAAACATCATAAGCATGCAAACACATATGGCCATATATGAAGATGAACTATACTTGCGGAATCAGGGTAAGTTTTATAAAACATGTACAAGAAGAAACATACAATGTTGTTTTCACGGTTCTTAAATGAACCATCTGGGCACTTGTTGGCACAGACCCCAGTTTTTATGAGGTTTATTTTCTTTGCTGAAATAGTGTATATTGCACACTAGGGCAAAAACCTTTGACCCAGGGGACCCAGACAAGCATCTGAGCAATCAAATTATCCCAGAAAATGGTTATATATGAAGTGCTTGGGGTATTGTTTGCAAATTAGAGCAATAACAAATGCATCAGTGTGACAGGCGAGCGTTTTTCAACCCCCAATAAAACACTGCTGCTATGGAGTAAAGACTTCCAGCCAGTTAGTGTTAGGTAAGCCAATCTGCTTTTTGGCTCTCAAATAATTAAGGAGTTGGTTTGTAAATCTACTCTATCAGGCATAATCTACTCTATCAGACATAACTCTATGTCACATTGTTTGCAGAGCTACTTCTTTCAGGTATGTTGCTTTAAAAAAAGCACATTTCACAACCGTGTTAATGCATTGTACTTATCAGAAGAACAGTTCACTGCATGTGTTCAACTGTGATGATCAAAAATGATCTGGGCATGCAAGCTTTAAAATGTCACATAAAACGTACATTGTTGTGCTTGGGTATGATATTGTACAAAAACCACAAGTAAATTACAACAAGATTTAGGAGTTTGAGAGTTACAGGCTTGTTTGTTTTTCCACACTTAAAAACGGATGGTATTTAATGCCTTTAAGTATTTTACAGGTAACTGGGTCAATTGTAAAGCTGTGTGATAAAAAGGGGCTATAATTTGGATATTCCAACAACACAATGCATCCCCCAACACTCCCCCACACACTCCCCCTCTTTGAATACCTCAGTTTAACCTCCATCCATGACATGCGGTGCTTACGAGAGCATTCATCATGACACAACAGTCTGACTTCCTGTCTCCGTGCTGACGGCAAGCTGTTAACTTAATGAGATGCATGCTAGCACTGAAGGTTTTGCGGAGACAGATTGGGCCTCCTGCTAACCGGGTCCACCGCGGTCGGACCTCACCCTGGCAGCCCTGCAGGCGAACTGTTTGAGCAACCTGACCCTCTTTGCATAATTTACCTCCCTTAGTTAGCAGCCATAGCCTCACAGGGCAACACACAGGCTTATCATACAGGGTTCAGTGAAGGAATGTGTAATAATAAGGTTGATTAAGGCTTTATTATGATATTAGAAAATGGCGTAGATTTGACAGTAGTGGTTCATAAATTGGAGTCCGGGGAGCCGTATAAGAGGCCTTGATGTGGCCTTAAGCAACATGAAATATACTGACATTTAATTGAATAATTCTCCGAACGGATTAAACAAAACGTTCTCACTCCCAAAGCGTCAAACACAGCAGCTTGGTTAGGATCCCTTGGCGTCCCTTTTTAAATGCACTGGGTAGCCCTTTAGCATACGTTTTCAGCGTGCAGGGTAGCCCAGTAGACTACAACACGTGGATAGCACCACATTACGTGTGTGGCGTAAGTGATGTATGTTATGTAAATTACATACGATACATAAGATAAGTAGGTTATGTTACTACTTGGCTAGGTTAAGGCATCAAAACTACTTGATTAGGTTTAGGAGAAGATCATGTTTTGAGTTCAAATAAATACGTTTGTTAGGTTACTTAAGCTACGTACGTGGTTGTTACGCAAGTTGAGTAGGTTACGTAAATTACATATGATATGTAGGTTACGTAAGGAAAAGAGGTGACATTACAACTTGGTTAGGTTTAGGAAAAGATTACTGTTTGGGTTCAAATAAGTAAGTTTTTAAGTAACTCGAAAGGATACATAGGTGATGTAATTTAAGTATGTTACGTAAATTCAAATAAGCCAATGTTGACTTTTGGTTTCACACGGGACACAAACAACGGTCTCCTGGATGAAAGTCGTGTGTTTGTTTGACCCATCAATCCACCTCGATCTCCTCCCTACGCACACTCTTTATACCACGTCACCTGACTTTCTCCTTTACTTCCGTCATTATTACTACGCCCACTATAGAGGCAGTCCGGAACATGCAAAACTGACGCTAGAGAGGTACGTGCAGCGTCATAGTTTAAAGCATAGGGCCACTGACCAAGCTGCTGTATTTGACGAGCTGGATTAAACAGTACAAAATATTAGTATAGTTGTGAGGCCCTAAAGCTGCCCTGCAGTGAAAGTCAGAAATGGGAACATCCATGCCTCATGCGAACGCTACTACATCAGTGGTAAGTTAGCTGTCATGTCGTCAGAGAAGACGAAGAGCTGAAAAGCATAGCTTTACATTTACAATGTAAATGTTTAGCCATTTATTAGCCCACAGAGGTGTTTTCATACAGTGACGAATAGAATTAAATGAGAATCTTGCCTCTGTTTTCTCAGAAGCTTTACGTGGGCCATTTTATTACTTTGTTCCTAATTTCTAGGTTGGAATTTTTGACTTTACATCATATACTACAACACAATCTGCTCTGGGGATCTAAGACATGACTCCCTCATCTCGATCATGCTGATAAGAAATCGCACGTAAACAGTGATCCTTTTGTTGGATTCAGAGGACTTTATTTTACAATAGTGCTGTGAACCACCAGCTCAAAGTGAACAGCAATTATCCTTGTCCATTTTGGCTCATATTTCACATTTTTCCTCCAATTAACTCCGGTGCTAACACACTACATATTGAGCAGTTTCGCCAAATTATCTTTATTTTTTCTCAGCGATCTAACCCAAACAGGAGATTCCATTTATTTTCTTTCAGGGAGAGTGTATTCTCTGGGATATTCTCTGGCATAGGGATTGTTTGGAAAGGAGTTTCATTTTGCACCCTCCTCCTCTTCTTCCTCCTCCTCCTCCGCCCGAGAAGTGTCCACCAGTGTGGGGCCATGTCTTATTATTACTGCTGTGATTCTCTGACGGGTTTAGCAGCGGCGGCGATAAGCAAAGATAGTTTTTTCATGATTAGAGAATCGCAGTTCACACTGATAGTAGCTCTCCCTGCATTACTCTTCTGTGTACAATTTTCGAGACATTTCATATTTTAGACTTTGCAACACTTTTGACTTCATGATTGCGCTGAAACCAGCTAAGGACCATAATCATAGGGTTGTGAACGTATATATCACTCCAAATCCCTCGTTAAGATAAGAGCTGTTTCTGCAACCATAAAGGCTGGCGATAAAGATAAAAGATCACATTTCGGAGTGAGATTTCCACCTGATTGAGTCATCCTCTTTGTTGTGTCCTTTGTGGCCTTACAACAAACACAAATGTCTGTCTTGTATGTCTTTGAGTTCTCCAAGCAAAAAAAAAAAAGTCTTACAGGTTCATGCAGGGACGGGAAAATCCTTGGCTCCAAAAAGATATCTTGTGTTGATTTGTTTCCGATCAATGTTTAATGGATGTCATTAACCTACAAATGAGATTTATCAGAGAGCAATCGCTAGCAGCTACGCAAACAACCGGGAGAACATTGGTGGAGTAGGTGTTTATTGCTGCACAATTTATTTTACAGTGCACTTTTGTTTTAGAAGTTGGAAAGAGGTTTTGGAAGGGGAAAGTAACATCGATGTTCTGTAATAACAGCTCTCATCACACAGCCGTTACTCAAAGCAAATATTTCCACTGACAATAGACATGAGTGTATGATTAAACCACAATTAGATTCATTTGACCCTCTGGTTGAGCCCGGCCTCTGCCTATAAGGTGGGACACCGAGGACATCGCACATGCTCCCCTCCTCCAGACTTATTCCAAAGTCTGTGTGAACCCTGGGAGCTCCCTCCTCGCTGCTCTTTTGATAATTATGAATTATTACAGGCCGGGGCTTTGTTAGTAACTAATTTCGCGGATCATAATTGATCACAGGTGTGGGGAGTGTTTTTGAAGTTCTCTCTCTCTCTCTCCAATTTATTCTTTTTTTTTTTTTTTCCATCTTCGTCTTCTTTGCTTTAGCAGTGAACCGAAGTCGTCTCCCAGGCATGCCCCCTGTTGAAGAGCTTCCCCTTTTCTTAATTCCAGGCGTTCCTTCTGTGTCTTAGACGAGTTGATGTCCTTTCATCCTCCTCGGTGGAAAGGAGGACACCACTAGCGCTCACTGTCAGTCCAGCTGGGATGTGGCGCAACTCGCTACATTCCTCGTGTTGCTCTGGTCACTCAGGGTGTGTGAACATGTGTGTGTGTGTATTTGAGTCTGTGTGAATATGTGTGTGTGTGTGTTTGAGTCTGTGTATGTGTATGTGTGTGTGCGTGCGTGTGTGTGTGCTTCCCCTCAGCAGAGCCTCCACTGAGTCCTCACAGCCAAACCATTTTGGGAATGGCTGGAGAGGAGGGGATATTGGATTAGAAAAAGGCAGGGGATATAAATCTCTCACTGAGGCTCCCATCTCCCATCCAGAGGATTTATGATGGTTAACAGAGTCAAATAATAAAGAAAAGAGAGAGAGAGAGGGAGAGAGAGAAAAAGAAGAAAAAACAACTTGTGAAATTGTGTTTTTTTTCTTCTGATTCTCTCTTTGCATGGCTGCGTTCATTGGAGTCCAGCACCTCACAGCTCTGCTCCTTGATTGATTGCGAAGCCTACGATTTCTATGCACTGTTTTTTCCAGATGATCTGCGTGTTGCCTTGGAACACACAAAAAATCAGGTGAGGGTGGGAGTGCAAGGAGGGGGGGGGTTTGGGGTTAATTGATAAACCCCCGGTTAGATAAACGTGTGTCCGCTATGGGTGGTGAACGGTGAGGTAACCAGCTCCTCCCTGGAACACATTTCGACCAAATTATGTACAACTAAATCAACGGTAAGTATTTCCAGTTTACCGTTTAATTGCAGTCAGCTGGAACGCGTTGTATTTTGACACAGCAGCAGAAGAGGAGCCACACACGCGCGCGCACATGCACACACACACACACACGCACAGACACACACATGCACACACACACACAGGACATTGTGAAGGTGCAGCAGGTGTGCTCATGCGGTCCAATTCCTTTCAGAGCCATGAGTCACGGAGACTCAGTCCTTCCATCAGTTCAGAGTGTGAACCTCAATCTAATGTGACACACAAGATTTTTTTTTTAATGAGGGTTGTGTGTACCCGTAAAATAATTAATTGCTGGGTCCCTTTCACTCGGCGGGTGTGGTTACAGGTTTTGACAAATAAACACAGGGCTCAAGTAGATGCCGGGACTAATTCCTGACAAGTTCTTCGGATGTATAAACCTCTTAAAGCTCACCGGGTCGCTGGCAACCCGCCTGAGCTATTTCTAAGCTGTTTGGATCGTGCATACAAATAATTGTTTCAACTGTTGTCAATAGGGATTGATTCTCCACAATTCAATCGATCAATTCATTTATATTTATTTAAGTATAACTCCTTCAGATGTACCGACATGGTAAACATGTGACTCCTTACCTTTGAAGCCGTCATTAAGACCTAATATGTCCATTCCTTGATTCTTTATGTTCCTTTAGTCCGTAAGGGTCAAACGAATCAAATTAGTTTGTTAAAAATGAATCACAGTTGTGAATATTGTCATGTGAAGTCTATTGCTCACTGTCTGCTGCACTTTGACTGACAAACAATATTTTCTCTTCCTCCTGCATCGTGTTCTTGGGTATGCTTGTTTTTTACGTAACCTTGCTGGCTACAAAATAAAAATATCACCACCTTTCTCTGCTCAGTTTTCACAGCTTTTCCTTTTCAGCCTGACAAAAAGGCTTGTCGTCGACAGGCAGGTTCTTTAGGATAAAGACAGATGTTATGTCGGCATGCCGGGTGCTGTAAAACGAGCAACATCAACTGTTGCGAGAGAGTGAATGTTCCAGTTACTGTTCACGAGTAATATTCATACTGGTTTAAATAAACAATTTGATCGAGATTTCCCATCTTTGCTGAGCAAGAGTTTTGTGCCAAAGAAATAAAAGGCCTGTCCCATAAAGAACGTCTGGGACAAATATACCGCGGTCGAGTTCAGTGATTAAAGCAAATAAAAGCCGGGTCTATTTTCTAGTTTTATTGTATGTGTTCTCACATGGGCCTCTGCGTGTGTGTGTGTGTGTGTGTGTGCGTGTGTGGCTGTCAGTGGTAAGCAATATACGGGATTTAAAAAAAAGTCAAGTTCAACGTTTGCAGCGATTGTGATCGGTTAAAGGGTTTAGCTTTGCCCCCGGACCCCACAATGAGGTATCTATTACAGCAACTACCAAATAAATGTTCTTTTAATTAGCCACATTTATCTTTTTTTCTCTGTGTTTTGACAGAAACTCTTACATAAACACACATCAACAAAGGGAGACAGAGAAACAAAATTCATGGTCATTTTTATGTTTGACAGCGCCACTTGGAACAATAACAACTGTGACCCTGGTGCCTGTGTGTTTTGGTTGGTTATAGTTTTCAGTTTTTGCCTTTCACCGTGCTTTTGTAGCACCTGCAGTGGCTTTGGGGGGGTGGGGGGGTACATTTAATGGTCAGCTATTGCCAATCATGTGCAAATCATTACCGGAGTTTTTTTTCTAAATGTTACATAAGACTTCCCACAGTCAGAAATGCATTTGAATGCTAATGTTCTCTTTTTATTTGATCCCGTTGTAAACGTTCTAACTGCCTCAATCGAAATCAATATGCTATGCAGCTGGAAGCAAATTATTTTGTTGACAATGCTTGCTTGTAAATGTGTGTGTGCGTGCGTGCGTGTGTGTGTGTGTGTGCGTGTTGTCTGTGTGGTAATCTGGCTAGTGTTTACAGCAGGCTGCTCTGCGGTCAGACAGCTGATCTTGGCCAGGAGAGAGCGAGCCTACAGGGACAGGGCCGCTTTTGGTGTGGTGTGGGCAAACTCCGAGCGGCACGACATTAAAATTCTTGCTTGAACATAAAGTTTTCTGTCCTGAGAGGGAGGGGAATGAGTGAGTGAGAGTTGGGAAGGGGGAGGTGGGGCAGATGTGATGAAACCCGTCGCCCTCAGCTTTTGTCGCCCCCGCAGCAATTGTCGCACCACTCGCCTGTTCTCCGTTATGCCACATTTCCATGTAGTTTCCTGTCAGATATAAAAGGCTGGTGTGAATTTTACTGAACCTAAAACCACGTGTGGACATATTCCCCACCTGGCCCGGGCTAAAACAGTCGGCGAGGCAGGAATGTGAAAATGTACGCCAAGGCGGGGGGAGATGATGTGTTACACCAAAGTGTTTCACAACAAACACTCTCACAGCCATCAGACTGTTAGCTGCAGGGCTGTTTGGGCTTCTTTACAATGTACAGGTGCTGAGGAGAGGAAAAAGGCGGCAGGCGGGCGGGCGGCGGGGTGAGGAAGAGGGCCTGTAGTGCCCCAGAACCAGCTCTGCTGCTCGCCCTGATGGCGTAATGG
Source organism: Bovichtus variegatus (assembly GCA_943593645.1). Lineage (NCBI taxonomy): Eukaryota > Metazoa > Chordata > Actinopteri > Perciformes > Bovichtidae > Bovichtus > Bovichtus variegatus. The sequence continues at coordinate 6,192,122 of CALSCE010010638.1, read as the reverse complement.
GAACTGCCAGCTGTGGGCTTAATTACAACATACAGTGGTGAAGGAGATTGGTCCTGTTTTTCTTCTGGGACACACAGCTTAACCGATGTGTAGAGTCCAATGTTTTTTAAGCCAGATGAAGGGCATCGCTGAAAGTCCTGCATTAGTGGGAGGAGGGAAACAAAACCTGCCTTGGCTTATTCATTACATGGAGCAATAACATACATCCAGCCATAAGCCACAAAAGTAAATCCACCATCATTTTCCCACCTTTTTGTGTAATCGTCAAGAAAACATTTTTCAGGCAGACTTACATGACACAGGGAACAATAATTGAAGGTAGCAATAGCATAAGCATGTTTGTATTTTAGGGATTTTAATCATTTCATAGATGTCTATGGGATTAGCGCACGCCCACTGAAAGATGTGAAATGAAAAGTTTCTGTGTAATATACATGCTGTAATTCAATTATTTATATATAGGAGAGGTAATTAGGTTTTCAGTGTTAACGTGTGTTCCAACGAAACGCAAAGTGTTTTTTCATGCGGTGCGATTACATTCAAAGTTAATGCAAAGATGCAAATAGACGTGACTATGCGCCCAGCAGACCTTTTCCCCACATGGATTTCTGCGGACTTTGATAAGAAATATATTTGCGATACGACAAAAACAAACATAATTCGGGAGAAAACACGTTTCCCTCAAAACGCAATTGACAATGCAGTTTTGTTGTACGCGAACGTCATTTTTCAGATGCAAAGCTGTACAGTTTTAGTAAAGTTTGGCTTTCAATGGTCAAGCCGCGAGTAAACATTTGTGTTTTATTCAAGAACAAATACATGAATATCTATTGTCAATCTCTTTGAAGTTTCACCTGTAATGATGTCTAAAGGGGATGCACATGCGTTTACCATCAACACAGTCAACACCTCAGTTTATTTCCAGGTTGTGTATTACCTTGTGACTGCATAAGCCAGCAGTGAGCGTAGCCCTTGGTGGTAATGTAGTGCTAGTGTAATGCATTGTGCTTGGCTGCCTCTTCTGAAACATTTCACTAATGGCATTAATGTTCTAAGTACTCTGGTCCTTAGCTGTGCCAACTGAGAGGAGGGGAAGCAGAGAGACGGAGAGGGGAGAAGTTGAGCAGCAGTTGAATCTAAGCAGATGGCACTTGTTTTACTTTCTGCCTGGCCATCTGGAGTTTACTTAAACTGATGACTTCATCATCAAACACTGGCCCACCAGCCAACTATGGCACTCACCACACACGTATACACACACTTACAGAATACAACAGCAGCCACAGAGTGAGTGTGTTATGGTGAAGTGCTTGAGAAACGTATGCATGTATACAGTGTGTGTGTGTGTGTGTGTGTGTGTGTGCGTGTATGTGTGTGTGTTTGGTTCTGTTTGGCACGCATTGCCTTGCAAATACACACAAATGTGTTTATAAGTACCAGGCCTGTAAAAATGTCATCCCTCTGTCTCTTCAGTTCTCATTCAGAGTGACATAATACTGGCCTCAAGTATGCCATCATTAATCTAAATGTCCCTTGGCATTCTCTAACTCCTCTGTCAACTACATAAAAACTTTAATCACCGCAGTCACTGAGGACTGATCCCTGTCCCAGCTCCAAAGTCTCCAGGAGAAAAGTCAAGAGCAATCAGTTGACTTCATTTACTTGGAAAGGCCTGTTTGTGACACCTGCGCTAAGAGACGTAAGCACTGTAAATGTACGAAAGCAGTGCAAAACCACCCATAAAGCCACAGATTTTCCTTGACAAGTTCATAAAACCTGAGTGATGTTAAGAATAACCACCTCGAGAGGGTGATGTATTTTTTTCCAAAACACAACAGTGAGATGTGCTTGAGGATCCACACCAGTATTGGTACAGTACAGTTGATCCTTTAATTCCAAAGGCCTTTGTTATTCATTTTAATTGCAAACCTGACTGTTTTGGGTCTTTTTAATGTGTAAATTGTGCTGTTGACTCTGACACATTTACTAACAAGCAAACAGCAGGCTTTTTACAAATTTGCATTAATTCCTACCTTTGACTCCCTAAACTCTCAGGATCACAAGGGTCACGACATCATAGCATGCAACTCAAGGATCTGTTTGATTACCTTATGTTCATTAATGTTGGTTTAGTCACTCAGAAAACATCTACACATATAATTTGCTCAGTTTAAGCCAATGTGGAAGAAAATCAAATAAATCCCTGAGAAACCGAGTTGGATGAAACCGCTGTCTACCAAGGGTCGCTGCCAAATGGCTTCCCATAATAAGGCAGAGAACAAAGAGGAAAACAAAGGACATGTAGATTCCTCTTGTCTTCTTTCTGGTGTTTTATAGACTAGCTGCGAGACTAATGCTCAAACCCAAGCGTAGAGGAATCTGTTTGTTGTGGTCATGGGCTCAGGTTAAAGACATGATTATTCCACATTCTTCCGTATGCTTTTCCCATTGTTTTACTTTTTGTGTATTTTGCAGATTTGTTGTTGTAAATGAAAAACAAAAAACATTAAGACGCCTCAATTCAGGTGCAAGGCATGCTAATGAGAGGCTCTGTTTTTTGGCAGTTTGGCCAATATATCACAATACAACAGATTTCTTTGACATGTTAATCTCCAAGCCTGCTGTTAATCAGATATTTTTTATTTTTTTTGAAAGGCTAAAGTTGTCTCAGAGGGAACCTGTTTGCTTTGGTCCAAACTAGGGTGTAAATACTGCGCTCTCAACTGCCCAAACAAACCGCACCAGAGTTCGATTAAAACAGACTATATGTTGTCTTGTCAAAGTTATATACTTATACTTATAAGGCTGTTGCAATTTGGATAATGGTGACATCTTTTCGCCATTGTGCTTCTGTACTGCACATCCCATCATCGCACATTATGAAACATAGTACGGTGATATTTAGTTTGGACACAGATGCCACATCAAAAGTAAAACCTTTACTAAATGACATAACAAAATAATCTTGAACATGTACACTTACTTAAACTAGTTAATGGACCTTTGATTTTAGATTATTTTGTTAAATATTCTGTTCTAAAAGGCCAAGATTGAATGTCCATGCTCAACTTGAATGAGGCAGCTATAATATATATAACATAACAAATCTGATTTTTAAATGGTCAAATATGTCAGGGATTATTACTTAAAAACCTCTGGCTGGATTCAGAAGTACAAGGAGTTAATCCTTTGCAGGAGCTTCTAGGCCAGCTGTCCAAGGACTGTGCATATTTCCCCTTACTGGCCCGTGGTGATGATGCTGAACTCAGCTGCAGTTTGCCAAAGCCATGTTCACACTTTTCCTGCCACATTAGGAGCTGAGAGCAGAGCGCCGGGGTCGACAGGGACAGGACAGGCGTGGGCTCCCGGTGTTGGATGCCTTCACTGCGGTGATGCTGGTCGTTTGGCTCATCCACAAGTGTAATGCTGGAGAGCAAATGTACAGTACAGGAAAAGTAGAGTTGATTATGGGCTGGCTGGCAGCTCCAGCTGCAGCTGCAGCCCATAAGAAGAGGTGACTGTACTGGACTCTGAACTGGACAGGCTGTTGATTTCTGCCCAGAATGTGGGTATTATTAGCATGATTACCAGAATTTGTAGAATTATACATATATATTTATGGTACGGTATGTAAGGATATAAATGTTTTACTGGAACTGTAGTTCAACATGGATTAGAAATGACATTTTCGGTAAACAGATACTGTACACTGTATATTTGGTTTGGTACTCTTGTCAAACAACGCACTGCCTATAGATTTCTTCTCTTTCAATAAATACCACTTAACCCCCCTCCCATGCATTTTTCTCCAGAAACTTATATGATCTCCCCCAGCGTGTTTCTGGAGGAAGGGGTTGAGGTCGCCTCAGCAAAGAAAGTGAAAAAGCTTTCAAAAGCATTTCTCTTGGCCCACTCGCCCCTGAACAAAGCCTGCTGTCAACTGGTCAAGGTTTCACTTCCTAATTACCTTCTCCTGGGGCACAATGGCCAGGCCGTTGCCTAACCCGGGCCACTCTAGACCCCTAGCATTCTTTCCCAGACGACTGGCCCCTCCACTGTGGACCCACGGTCTCTAAGGAAGTGCTGGACACATGGTTAAATATGGCCGACTAGTTGTACATCTCATCTGAGAGGTTTGTTTACTTGGAGAAGTCTACAATGCTTGCAAAACACTGACGATAATGAATGGCTGTAGTCGTAAAACTTGGGCTGTTGATCATTCCCGTTCTTTTGTAACTAAATAGCACAGTGTCTGGCAATACAGTAAGTCTGACCCCAAAATGATTATTTTTCATAATTCCAAGAAATCGGATTTGCATTAGATCACATTCTTGGTGCCATTTTCAAGCTCTTTTCCAGCGCTAAGCTCATTCCTTGATTCATGCACAACAAGACTTTTTAAGTCTGTCTTACCCGGGGTTAGAGGTTGTCGAAAGTTCACGCAGGCTCCCAACTATGTCAGCGTTGCTTTCTCTTTCACCGTTTTCTCCTCGCTACTGTCATACCTTAAACCAAAAAGGAGCCAGACAAAATAGAAACAGAAATTAGAGAGATGTGAAATGCAGCCACGGCTCAGACTGGTTCCTTATTGAGTGGAGTGCTGAGTGATTTTCATTGACGCTCCTCTGCCACCCAGGTCACTTCCAAGAACACCCAGACGGGAATTCCACCCAGGCTTATCTCACCGGCTCATCGACCGCCACCACCACCACAGAGGAGAAGGAGGGGGTTTGGACTGAGGGAAGGGTCAAAAGGGTAAGAGGGGGGTCTCCTCTGCGGCCTGGATTAGGGGTTAGAGGAAACCTGTTGTTGGGGTAAGAAGTTCAATCGGGTTTACTAACAATTGCTCTGGGAGATAGCTGTCAACGGAGCGTACGTGAAACCTCTGCCCAGAGGAAGCTGCAGGGGCCGGGCCGGCCGAGACGCTGGGGACCAACAGGTTGCAAGAGAGATAACGGATTAGATGGCCAGACCGTCAGTCCAACTCCTGCGTTCTTTCCCACTCGAAGTCCCCTCCTTCTGGGAGAGACTAGGGGAGCGCAATGGGGGTAGAGGCAGTGTGAGCTAATGCTTCATTAGGTCTTTACAACTATAAGCCAATGTTTTTCCAGTTGAAGAGCCACTTACTCACTGCTAAGATCCACTAAGCCCTTCATGACTTCAGGAGTGAACACGATGAAGTCTGGAACTTAAACTTCTTTGTTTCAGGTGGTTTTAAATGATTATAGTTGTGACTCAACTAAAAACTAATTATATTAAATGATGCTTCTTATTCTAATTCCCAGCTCTCCAAAATTTGAAGATTCAGCTGCACATCGTTTTATAAATCGTGGTCGTGTTTTTGTCCAATATTCACAGTCCGAGTAACTCTTTTTTTGGGTCTCAAGCAACTCCTGAGGGAAATATCTGGCTCTTTAAATGCTAAATGCTCCACTATGTTCACCACTTAGTCGCTAACTTTGTCTTTGTGTTGTTCTATGCTGGACAAGTAGTGTACAGTAGGATTGATCAGAATAAAAAAAAAAACAGCTGCCTGCTGTGGTTGGAAACAACGCTTATGAGAGTGGTGAGAGTGAACTAAAATGTCGTGTAGAGCTGACGGGGAACTGTAAAGTCAGGTGGTAATTCTCTGAGGATTCACCATTATGAGCTACCCCTTTCACATTATCGGTTGCGATTTGTGAACATAACATTCAAAGTCGGCCCCTCTTCCCCGGCTCAGCGATGGTTACAATACCTGCCAGCAGGTAAAAGCCAACCCCAGATTCACTCTCGTTTTGGAATGATCTTCATCTGATTGCCGTTCGATATTGATGTTTTTTCAGGGCTTCCTGGCACCTTGTCGCAATGTTTTCAAAGAGATTGATGCCCGAAACCGTTTTGAACACAGTAAAATAAAAGTTCTTCTGGAACTGAGTTTAAAAAGTGAATAAATTAACCCACTTACAGCAAAATCCAATAAGCGATAAGCAAAACAAAACAACTAATGCCATACAATGACATGACTTACTGACTTACATTGTAACCTTATCAGGAAACCAGAAGACTTGAAACAAACATTCAACTAGTGCGCCAAATACTTTCACGGGCAATTTAAAATGAACTGTGAAATGGAAAAGCAATCTGTCATTTCAACAGCTGTGAAAACCCGCATCAGAAGAACTGTAAATTAAAGTCCATCAGGTGGAATACACTGCACAGTTAATGACATTTCAGACTGAGCTCTTCAACAAGAACAAAAAAGTCTCTTAGTACCATCAGCATATGCAAATGCTTATTAATATGATTTTAAGACTGAGACCAAATGGTTTTGGGAGTAGATCAGCTTTCACAGTAAATCACCAGCATTTAACCTCAGCAGGTCACACATAGACAGACTTTCGTTCCTGCTTCTGTCTTTCTTTCTCGGACTATTTTAGACTCATACGTATTGTCACTCGTCAGTCCCCCATTATGAACCACCAATGTTTAGCCTCCTACGGTTTCACTGGGCCTCATTTCTCCAGATTTCCCTGTGTTTGGAGTGTTGAAAGAATTTGACGCAACCACAACTAAAACATAAACTCTAACCATGTTGAAAACACAAAGTGTGCAAAATAGTCTTTTATTGTAGCTAAAAAAGTCATCATGAACCTGTTTTTCAAGGAATAGTTAGATTTTTTTAGGAAATACGTTTATTTGCTTTTTTTAATAGTTAGAAGAGAGGATCGTTATCCCTTCCATGTCCGTGTAGTGAATAAGAAGCAAGCAGCTGGTTAGCTTAGCATACCATCAATACTGGAAATGGGGTGATGTCTAGTTGCTAACCCTTGTTTTGCAAAACTCTTGCAAGGTGGTTTAGATTAGGCATTAACCTCAAATGGTTACGTTAGGATAGATCACCTCGTCTCGCAAAAGTAAGATCTACGGTTACCATGTCGGCACGATCTGGAAACGGCCCTGGCTCTGTCCCAAGCCATCTAAATACACCTACCAGCACCTTTGCCGAGTGCAGTCTTGTCATGTTGTGTAAAAAGAAAAATATATATCTCCCAGGAAAAATTTACTTCCAACACATTTTCCACTTTTCCAATCATGTTTGGTTCATGACCCTCTCTTATTAAAGGTAAAGGCTTTTTGTAAATCTGTCATTCAGACATCTGAACCTTGAGATTCATAATCGTATATGCACATAGAACTGAAAATGATCAGCCATGACTTTTAAAGGTCATGCATCCTCACCCTCATTCCTTTCTTGGTAGTGGTACATGGGGTTGTGACCTCCATTGCAGAAAGGATGAGGGTCAATAGTGTGTGTGTGTGTGTGTGCGTGTGTGTGTGTGTGTGTGTGTGAGCGCATGTGCAGTAATGGCACATTGGGAAGTTGATGATGAGTGTTTCTGACTTGATAACTGATTTGGCCCTCTGTTCACCTTTAATCTTGGATGGGCCTGGCCAGTGGAAGGGTCACAGAGTGGTACTGTGAGGTTTAACCCAAATCGACTCAATGGTTCGTCTAAATCCCATAGAAAATTGTGTCACTCACTCACAAATACCTGCTTGGAGTTTGCTTTATTTTTGTGTACCTTGAGATTGTAAGTTGACACAGTAAAAAGAAAATCATACAACTTTACGTTGACTTTCAAGGTCCAAAGACTTGTGGCACAGAACCCCAGAAATTTGAATATCTGTGATTTAGAATATTGAAAATATACGTATATTTGGCTACTAAATAAAAGTAACACTGGTTACATTATAAGCAGTGGTGGAAGAAATACTCGGATATTATACTTAAGTAAAAGTAATACCACAGTGTAGAATTAATTAATTTATATACAGTATATATATATATATATATATATATATATACACACATATATATTGGGTAGCTTGTGAATTTCTATATTTCTATATATCAATACATACTTATCTTAACCTATGAAAATAAATGTATTTGTTGATGATATTACGTATTATTAATCTGAATTTGCAAAGTTACTAGTAACTAAAACGTACCAAATAAATATTGTTTAAATAAAATTACAATATTTGTCTTACAGCTGTAGTGAAGTTGAAGTGTAAAGTGGCATAAAATGAGTGATGAAGTGAAGTACAAGTACCTCAAAATGGTACTTGAGTAAATGTACTTAGTTACCTTCCACTACTGATTAGAAGTAATGGCACGTGCTTTGCTGTAGCCGAAGGAATGCATTCATCCAAGGGGTCATTTGGACTGTAACCTGTGCAGGCTTGAATAAATGTGGGTATGAATAAGCAGCAGTGCTACACACGTACTGCAGTTTTCTGCCATTCTCGAATTTTTCTGCACAGTTCATAAAACAAAAATCCATCACAGAATAAAAAACAAATCATCATCTCTGCTTCCTCTCAATTTTCGGATCAAAGTAATTGCACTCGTGTTAAACTCCTGAGTCACTATCAGTGAAAGGGGATGTTGGTCCAATGTCCAACAAGATGGATGTTGAGCAAAGAGGCCAAAAACAGCTGAGCAACAACCAACTTGGCCGTCCCATCTCTCGCTGATCAAAACCATACAATTTAAAGGCAAGATGGCTTACTTCTTCTGGCAGGTTAGAGCAATTCAAATCTAATTAATCTTCGTCTGACTCTGACTTTGAAAATGCTTTCATTTGTATGATTTCCTTGAGTGGGCCATCATTATCGCCTCCCCTTTACTGTCTGTTCCTCCCCGATTCTTACGATCGGACCTTCTTCAAAGATTACACGGATGTTTTTTGTTCCTGCTGCTGACAGTGCTGGTGCATTCAGCGCCGCACAAGGAGTTCAACAGCTTCCCCCTGGTTGGATGGATGGTTCTGTAGGATTAATAATTTTGTGAGAGACCGAGCCACTGGCCAGCTATATTCTCCAGGTGGTTGTAAGTTACAGGCCTCAAAATGAAGAAAAAAAAGAACTATTAACCATTGTGGGTTTCACAGTGCAAGAGAGTATGTATTTGAACAGCTGCTATAGTTGCTTCTCAGCAGAATATTGATTTGGTATTATGGGGTAACAGGCGAGCTGTAGCATACAGAAAGCACACGCTCAGAACAAAAAAAGAAAAGAAAAAAAAGCCCCTGAAGGTTTGGATGAAGACTTGTGTTATGGTTTGATGAGATCCCAGAGAATGGGGAAATGTTCGTGTAAAATAAAGAGTGACAAATCATTTTTACAGCTGATTGCCTCAGAAAAGATAGATGTCAAAGGAATCGGCGTATACACAGATCTGCGTGTTTAAACGAGAAGTGCCATTAGGGTGCCGGTGGAGAAGTGCCACCTCTCCGAGAAGCCCTAATGGCCGCGGCACGGCCTTTCATGTGAATAATGCTGTTTATATTAGGCCTCAGCTCCTACATTAGTGTCCTTCAAACGTCTACACCCTCGCAGCCGTTTGGCATTTTGAAATACTTCACAGGCTTCCTATGTAGAGTCTATTATCAGGGGCCGTGCTCTGTTGGAAGGTGTGTATGTGCGCGCATCTAAGTGTGTGTTTAAAGTGCTGTAGAGCAGGAGTCATTGAAGGGCTTCATTAAAGAATGGAAAGTATGTAGCCATCTCTGCAGGCTGGCCCAGCAGTCTTTGCTCTCACCTGCACCATATATGCCCAGTTATGGCCAGAGTCAGACCCTGCTGAGTAAAACAAACACTGCCCCCTACAGCTTTGGGACTGTCTCTGCAACACAGAGTTGGGGGGAGAAAGAGTAATGAGCATGAATCTAGGATGAGGTGGAAAAAAATACTTTTTAGTGGTATATTTAGCTAGAGTGACATTTAGTGACACACTAAACATAGACATTTCCTCATAAGACCACACACCTGAGGCATTTCAGTGTTTCCTTGGATGGCGACACACTACAGGCGAAAACATCGTTTTTCATGCACTGGTCAATTGGGAGAGTTTGGGCTATTTTGCTTCCATAAGACGTCTTCTTTCTTCTGGAAAGACAACATCCAAAATATACATTTATGTGTTCATTTTACTGTCTATATTCTGAAGGATTTCACTGATGGGTTTGTTCATATATCATTCAAAGCCTGATTTATATAACATTTTATTCCTAAAAACATGGTGAAAATAAAAAAATGTATGGCTGTTGACAGTATTGTCTGAATTATGGAGTGATGCAAATAGATATCTAAAATTCCCTCTGTAAAAACCTTCGACAATTTACGTGAATAAAATGAAATAAGATTTATTTTTTTTTTACCTTGCTTTAACCAATGTTCAGATTTGGAAATGCTGCAAATTAGCATGTCTTTAATAAAATAATGTCTCATTTGCATATATAAACATAACATTTCAGAAAACTTTTGATACGAAAGATGTTAGTAGTCAACTGGGGAAATTTCACGGTGAGATCTACTAGTTAGAAATGGTACCCTATTCACCCGAGGCCCTGAAACCCCACAAACAGATCTGAGTCCCTGCTTTGTACTGTCCCTCCCACAAATCTGTTTCCTTTTCATAAAGCATTCCCAGTTTCCTCTAACTGTTTTCAGACAGAACAATCAGTCTTCACAGGGTCGAACACACAGGAGTCAGGCAGCCCTCCATCATGGCCGCCTTCCCAGAGTTTCTGATCACCAGATATGAGTGTGCGTGTCATCAGTCCCAACTTTATAAATGTTTGACACGCGAGCCAAGCCGCTGAGCAATGCAGACAAATCTAACACATGCAGATGTATTCATTCACAGTCATGTTCCTAATATCCAATTGCTTCTTCTTGTGTTTTCACATATGCCAGCGCAGGCCCTAATCTGTAAACGAAGCGTGGGGAGGAAGAGGAGCGCTGCGGTGAGAGAGTTATTTAAGAACAAAAAGCGCAAAGTACATGTGCAGGCAGATGTTTTTTAAGGACAGGTTTTGGATTTACAAACTCACATTAGTAGGTAGAAGTCGAGCAGCAGCAGAGACCAGAGAAACAACTGCGCTGAGAAGACGGACAATGAAGCGAGGGCTGAGCAGCGGAACAACACGCGCAGGGCGTAAAAAGGCCATCACAGTCAATCAGGCGTCAGCCACTAGTCAGGGAGGAAAAGAGGAGAAACTTTACCCCGACTCTGGCCCTCCTGAGTTGGCCTGCCGTGTGCAGCGCAGGGGAAATCCACTGGATGTCACATACATCTTGATTTTTATGAATGCTTTGATAGCTCCCCTAAAGACACTCCCATGACCAGGTGGAGGGTATTTATACAAGCGTGTCAGACAAGCAAAAAATTCAGGGGAAAGGATATACGCTGATCCCCTTTGCTCACAGAGGAAAAAAATCTTGCAGCTATTCTAATTGCAACTGGAAATAATTATCTGGCTGTGGACTCTGGGAAGCAGGTCACTTGCTCGCACCCTGCCCTGATCACCAGGTGTGAAGTCTGGATGGTTTTGACTGACGCACGGCTGTCCAATGGGAAAGAGCCCTGCGTTCCTACTGTGAAGTGTGTGTGTGTGTGTGTGTGTGTGTGTGTGTGTATGTGTGTGCTTGAATTGATGCGTGTTTGCATACAGTGATAATATTATATATTACATGAAGTCTTTTTTGATGCATTGGGTGTAAATTACAGAAATATCAACACTTCTATTAAGACAAAAGACAACATGAGAAAGTTATGTTTTATAGGCCACAGCATGCGCTCCGGCTGCATTAATTCAAAATCTGGCACCTTCCCGCAGGATTGTGCGGAGGTTTGGGTGTGTTTATTTGTGTTTTAGAACATAACTGTGAAACAATAAATAAAATATAACGTTTAATTTCTCTGATTAACTGCTTAGTTTCACACTGCTCCCTCTCTCCATTTGTACTATAGCTCGCTCAACCACCGCTGCTCTCTCTTTCTCTCCCTGGGATGAGATCAACTTTAACTTACCTACTTTACATTAATATGGTATATTATAAGCAGGGTTAATATGACAATCCTGTATGCAGAACTTGCTAACACTGTTTAAAAAAAACAATGTGTGGGCTTTGCAAGCGCAGTTTTAAACACGTGGTTAATGATGTAAATTGAAACAAAACAAAAACGCAACTTGATGGTTTGGTTTAAAATAAGTACGTTTGCTATTTTTTTTAAGTTACGGACGTAAATTTAGTCAAGTAAAATAGTCAACCCATCACATCTGATCAAAATGCTCTTCAATATTGATTTAAACTGGGAAGAAATATATAAAACAACATAAGCTACTTCAAATTACAAAACGTTGCATTGGACTACATGAACAAAAAAGTGGCATTATCATTATATCATAATTACTTATAGTGTTAGGTAACTTTAGCTACAGATTGCTTTGCCACTGACATTACTGAGTCAGTTTCATGGCTGTATGACTCTTTTATCCTGTAACTGTCAATTAGGCTCACTTTAAGTGGAGTAAAAATGAATAATGCTCATGCTAAGACATAATGTAACAGTAGCACAATCAGCAAAATGTCTAAAGTTTGCTGACATTAGCAAGCATTAGCCACCATAAGCTACTCTACTGGTGGGAGCTTATGCATGAATTCAACTTCTCCTTTTCAAGAGGAATTTGTTATTTCATTATAATAAGTTACATAGTCTCACTTTAATGCGTTAAACATGCAGCCGAGTGTGCATCCTAAGGTTTCTGATTGTACTTACATATACACACATTACAGAGAACGCACGAGTGTATGTGTGGTGAGACAAGAAACAGCTGCTGGTCCAAGAGTTTACAAGAGAACATTTCAAATATGCCTCAAATCAAATCAAAAAGTGCAAGCCAGTTCCCATTAGTGCAGTAAGGCCCAAGACTTTATTGCTTCCAACACTGCAAACGAATTCCACGCATTGTAGTAGTCAGAGATAATTAGGATCTGTGGCACACCTTCAGTTTCCACTCAGCTCTTACATATTCAGTGTTGCTGCACAATAAATGCCTTTAGTTCTTTAATGGCCTCTGTGCAACATAAGGACGGAGGGTGGAAGAAGTTATAATCTGTAAGAATGCTCTGTGATGTGACCAGCTCAGTGAACTGAAACAACATTACAACATACGTTATTCATAGACAGAATTAACACCACTGCTCGGATGATGAGAATAAGCTGGAAAGGTTTTAAACTTCTTATCGTATGGAAGTAGGGAACACATGTTAAAGGACTGTTATTCATGCATAAAACATGGAGTATTGACAGCTTATCTGAGAGGTGAGGGAGTTGAAGGCTGAATGGGGATAAAAAGATCTTGTGAAATTTGAACTTTTACTTTCCTCCTCCTCTGTGAAATAACACGGACACGAACTGCCCCATTAATAGGTCATTTTGTTTTGAAGAGCTCATCGGAGAGCAGTGAAATCGGCCTTTTAAATCTCAGCTGTGGATGCAGAATGTCATGAGCGTGCTTTTGAAATGTACAATATGTTTTCCATTTTTGTTTTTTGTGCACGAGGTGCATGCTCATCTACAGTGTAGCTGAATGTTAGCATTCCTCTTCTCCCTGCTTTTGTTACATGGTAATTGTGCAGAGCGAGTACCAATGTGCCAGGTCTCAGTTTAATGAATCCCACCTGTAACACATTTGCACATTCATTCCTCTCCAAGGAGAAATCCTGTTGCCAAAGCAAAGCCTGAGCCCTGTGGAAGCTCTGCTGAGGCCCAAAAAATCTTAATAGTGTACCCAAGATGGCAGCCGATTTTATAAACCCATATAGAACCAGTTGACTTGTGAGGGCATATATTTGAAATCTATATTTGTGTACATTTTACGGCGCTCAACGTTGTACTCAACAAACAGGCGAGGGAAGGAGGAGGAGAAGCCTAAGGAATGTCAGAGCGAGTTGCTCCTGAAACCCTCTGGCATGTGAAAGGGATTTCACAAACATGAGTACATCAAATGATTAATTCAATGGCTAATCTCTCCACAAACTGTATACATACCAATATCTTAAAAGATTATTAGACCATTCATCTAGGGCTTTTCCATGAGCTCAGTATAGCGCTGAATAATAGTTCCCTCACTGCAGACCTTTTTTTTTTCTTTTTATCATTCTTCATAGGGATTTAGGGATGGATCACTTGCTTCACCTGAATCTGTCACTTAAAGTTGAGCTGTAGATACATACGGTTATGCATCTGTAAGGAGTGCGCAACTGGAGTTTGAATTCTCTGTTGTCTGTTAGAAAGCTAAGAATAAACAATGAATTAGCAGGATTAACGTTGATTGTCCTGCAGCATACATGACAACGCATGTGTACGTTTTCCTAGTTGTAGCAATGGCACGAATGCCCATTGGATGCAAATTATGTCAGCCAATGATCAGTGTACAGTATACACATTCAGTTATATTAGCTCTCATGCTGTAAACAATTTTTGGTTCTGAGATCGCTTTGGATGATATCAGTCCATTAAATGGTCGTTATCGGTGGTTATTAGCATCCTCGATATGAGAGTTGAGTTATTATACCTCACATAGCCTATTTACGTAACATGACGTTACGTAATTAACGTAGGCATACTTATTTTCACCCATGATATTTTTCTGAACCTAGCCATGTAGTTTTGGCACCATATCTCACATCACTAAAAGTGAAATCTAATGAAACTGTGGCCCTTTCATAACATTGGATATGCACCTTCTTGCTTACTAGTGGCATAAAACAGCCCACGTCATTACAAAGCCTCTGCGAGTGTCTTTTATTTATGTTTTGGTTTATTTGATAAACCACAGATATTGTATACATACAGACAAACTGAAAACAGCTATCCGATGCAAGTATCATAGTGTTTATATTGAATCCTAGTTTGAAACACCTGTCTGCAACGGAAGACCAGAAAGGCTTTTATGAAACTAGGAGATTAGAAAAGTGAGGTAAAAAGAAGGTTAAACAGAATACAGCGAGATACAACAAAGCATACTTTAAATATATTACATTTAAAAGCCATACCATAGGTTTGTTCCTGAATTAACCAGGATTGTGTAGCTGTGGTTAAGTTTGCAACAAATTTGATAAGATAATAATTATATATATATATATATATATATATATATATACTGTATATATATAATAATTGTTGTATAATAATAATTATTGTATTGTATAAGCTAGATGTATTCCCAAAGAGCTTTTAAGCAATGCTAGCCTGGACCTCTTGGGATGGCAATGTTGGCCTGCTGACAACTTGGCCCAGATAGAAAAATCTCAACAACTACAAGATGAATTGTAAGGAAATTTCTGACTTTTTTTCTTTAGCGCCACAATGAGGTTCACATATGTGCGTTGGAGTAAAATGTCTCAACAACAATTTGATGGACTGCCATGAAATGACACACATGCGTACACATTTGACCCAACCACACATTGGCACACAATCCCCTGCCACTTGAGATCTTCAGCTCCTGCTCAGCCTCCTTCAGAGAAGCCATGAGTTTACTATTCTTGTCTTTATGTTTGTCCAGCTGAGCCAGACAGGAGGCTGGTATAGTTATAGAAAGTGGTATGATTATTTCATATTGCAACAGCAATATGTTATGTCCGTACCTGCCTGCATGGTGGATCTTTCAAAGAGTTTGTAATTTACTGTGTCACGAGAATCACATACTGACGTACTATTCATACTAAGTATGATGCTAGTAATGGCATACTTAATCGTTAATTTAGTAGGCAGTATGCAGTACATACTGATTGAGTATGTAATGTAGGAGGCAGTACGTTAGCCATAGAAGTTCCTCATGAGAAATCAGAAGGAAGAGCACAAAGTACTTTAAAGCTTATATGAAATATATGAAATGTTCGTTATAGTAATAAATGAAAGAAAAAAAGTACATTTAATTAAAATAAGGTGAAACTTCTTGCCTTTAGTTTTAGAAGAACATTTTAAGAGAAAAGCTTCAGCTCGCCTTACGGTGGTGCTGACAGTATAGTAGTATTGACACTGCCATTGAGATCAAGATGTGTCAGAAAAAAAAAACATTATGCATCCGAGGCAGAAAAAATAAGAAAACGGAAGATTAGAAAAAACAACAAGACAAAGGTATTGTATCACTTTACATTTTTCTATCTAACTTGCTTATCTTTTATATCCTAGTTCAGATCCACAATTGAAATTGAAATGCAGAACTTTTCCTTTTAATGGATTGTTTGTACGTTGTAGTATTGATACCTTTACTTACATATGTTATGAATGTGAGTACTTCTTCCACCGCTAAGAAATAAACAGTATTTTATAACAACGTCATTAAAAAACATCTGAGCCTGTGACTCAATAGTGATCCCTCATTCCGGAGCTCCAAACCACTCTTTATTGATGACACTAAAAACCCTGATGAACCATCTATTTCTGCACCTTGATCTCATCATGCAGTATAGCCTTTGTTGCTCATTTTTCTAACATTTCAGTCCTTTTGCTTCTCAGTTCAAACTGAATCTCTCATGACTGTTGCAGCACTGTGCTGTTGTTGCTCATTTCGGTACTGTTGCTCCCAGTTGGTGGTCCCAGTAATGAGCAGCGGGGGGTGGGTGGACCACATTGAATGGGATGCCAGAGATCTTTAGCTGCGCTCCTTCAGGGCCTTTTGCATTTAGTCACCCTGAGCTCATAATTGTGTAACAAAAGCAATTGTTCTCTTAATTGAAGCCATTCAGGGCCTCTACGGGCTTTTCCCACTTCCCTCAGGTGGGTCTCAGGTGATCATCCAAAAGTTTCAGGTGGGACTCAGGTGATCACTCAAAGACGCTGAGAAAAAGGCTTGTTTTTATCTTGTTACTCATGATTTTACTCATGTTTTTAGAACAAAAGATCTACCCTATAACTAAAATCCAAACTCATTTTAAAATCATACAAATCGGGAAGAGTTGGAGTTTATAATTGAATAGTATAGTAGAAATGCTCCTTTGGCATTGTAAATGACAAGGAATTACTGTATACGGGCCCTTATCATGCGCACCACAGTTATAATAGCTCATAATATGCATTGCTGGCTCATAAACACAAACATTATGATTATGAAACTACACAGTTTAATGACTTGATGACACAGCAGAGGTAGAAATGCCTATGTAGAGTTTACTGCAGCTCTGGGTATAGTCAGGACTTGTAATGTAGAGTGAATGAGTGTGATAAAATGTAATATCTGAAAAGTTTGTTATTGTGAATTTTGTAAAAAAAAAAAAAATGTCATTGTCACAATTATCTAGTGTAATGGATTTCAAAACAGTCGTTCCACCTTTAGGCCTCAACACATGTCAACCACTTGTGTCTGCAGAGCACTATTTCAACTTTAATTCCTCATTCTGAATAATTCACAAGCCCAAAGAGCGTTAGAGGGTGGAGGAGCCGGATCGGAGCATATGTGTAAGAACAGTTGACACACAAAGCCCCAAAACTTGCAAATGAAAAAAAAAAAAAAGAATCTGCTGGGGCCTCGGTTTGTTTTCACCTGAAGCAGTCATTTATCTTGGCCAGAGCCCAATACTAAAGCACTGTGTATGTTTCTATGGTCTCGGTGGGTTTGTGTGTGCACCACAGCCACTTAAAGCGGTGGGGGGAACTGCAGATTTCAGTCCTAATCTAAGAATTGTGAAACCGCACCATTTCCTTGCACTTGAGAAGTGCTTGGCATCTCATTGGGCTGCTGAGGACCTGCATACATCAGCTCAGATGGAGCATGCAGATGAGTTTAGGATGTGTGTTTGTTTTATTTCACTGTGGTGGACGTGGAGAGAAAGAGGATGATCAGAAGGTTTTCGCACATGTGGCTTTGGCCCATTTTCATCTACTGTATCAATAGCAGCAATTGCTGGCTCTGAATAGCAATGACAAGCTTTACATTTTTAACCTGCTCATACATATCAGCCTAAAAAGTACTTGCACCACAGGAAAGAGGGAGAAAAGGTCGAATGTCATTGAGTGCAGTTTTCTCTGAACAGTCCCTTTGGAGAAGCCAAGTGCAATAATCAATACTTTCTATGTGAACAATGAAACAAACAACTATGTCGCTGAACTCTGCAGTTCCACCTGGCTCTATGAAGCATTTTAGTATCTTTCAACTAACTGTTTTGGTTTTACAGCTTGCAATTTAACTGTTTTGGTTGACTCTCACTGCTCTCACTAACCTTGTTTCTAGCTGAACAAGCTCTAATGAACCCACTATACACCTGCACAGCACCTACCCTAATAGCAGACAGACAAAGTAAGCAACTAGATGGTGAACGTAGTGGAGCATTCAGCAGCTCACGAGTCTTATGTTTTCCTCAGTGGTGTGTAACGTTGAACGCAGGTCTTTCTCTGTGTCTGCTGAAAGTAGGGAGTTGTTTGGCTACATGCTAAACTTAAACACTTTGAAAGGTGTAAGTATGTCATTGTTGTATTTACAGCTGATGTGCTGCCCCCAAGTGGCCAAAAAATCCATTAATGTTTTGTTCTAAAGCAAACATCAATTCATCAGTACTTTTAGACTTCCCAGCCATGTATGTGGGAACCTACAGGCCCAAGCCTGTAGGTTCCCACTGAAGATGTATTAAAACATTTAAAAACAAGTCCCAAATATATTTACATTTTTTAAAGGGTTAAATCATTTTAACATCATTTTGTTAATGATGGGACTATTTTCTGCAGCTGTATGTGTATTTGGGATTGGCTCAAAATATTCTAAAGTGACAATGGAGCTCTATGGCAGGCTTTGAATACACAGACGATACTTGTTTGTAATGTCATTTGTCAATTTATTGCTGTTGTTTTTGTTTGGCATTAGTTTACAATCAGAACATAAATAGTATCATTCTTCTATATTTTTGCCACACTTCACATTTCAATCTGATACAGGTACTTATACATATAAATAATGTAGTTAAGGTTTATGCTTTCAAGATGGAAAAAGGAGTAAATAGTTTTAGTTATGTTTCTGTCTGCGCTTCACAGATAGTAATTGCAACCATCCATCCTCTCAATTTCCAGACACAACACAATAGACTCTACAATGACAGACTGTGTGAAGTCAGATTAGCTCAAATTTCCTCAGGAGATGTCACACAACATCAGCAAAAACAAAGTCCTCAAAATGGGGATTTACCGCCTCCTTCCAGTCAACAGCCCCCTTGGGAGCTTTCCTGAATGAATCCCAGACTGCTACGTAGCTCGGCTATCTCGCTGACCTGTCGTGCCATCAGCTACTTTAACCTGGAGCCTCCACACTCTCGCTATACAGCCACATCCTGGCAATAAATCACTGGGTAGTGTGAACTTCCCTGGAATGCTTGTCGAGTTGCCAAATGATTGTTTGTAAGTCCAAGCAAGGTCCAAACCTTATCAGTGTTCAACACATCTCTGTGTTATCACAGATGAAGCTGAGATAAAAAGTGATCTCTTTAGCCACAGAACAGATTCCTATAGGCAATCTTTCCAGTCATAGAAAATTATGCAGTTATGTAGCCTGTGTGCTGTAACCTGCATTTCAGCTACAACAGCTTTAAGTGTGCTAATTTATCACCAAAAGACACTTTTTGCATTTACATCAACAGCAGGAAACAGAGTTTTTGATGTCCACAAGTGACATCAGCAGTTGAAGTGAATGCAAACTTCCCAGAGCTAAATTACCAGGGATTTGGGATGGAAATGGTGGAAAAATATTATTGCAGCCAGTTCAACCGAGAAGCACTTGCTTGCTGCAATTAAGGCTAAAGTTTTGATTTGCCGATCTACGCGTGCCAACGAGATTTCTCACCCATGTCTACATCTGACGTCACACCGACAGGCTAAATCTACAGCATCGTAGAGACTATGAGACATTTTGAGAGTTTTAGTCCCACTTTGCGATGTGTAGTTTGAATCATCGAGTGTATTTTGACATGCAAATTGGGCCTCGAGCAAGCTTTCCGTTGACCCCTTCGGAGACTTGGGTGGGCTCCCGAAATACCTCTCTTAATTTGACATGACCTGATTTGGAGGATTTCAGTGTTATTACTCCTCTCAGACGTGTGGACTCACATGCGAGGCGTGATGTTGAGGGAGGTCTTCCCGGAGCTGTTATTAGAGCTGATGTGAGACAACAGTGGACCGTGCTTGGAGCAAAAGAAAGGTAGAAAGAGGGGAGGAAAGAGAAAGCATTAGAAGAGAGAAGGAGCCAAGGTGAATAACATGAGTGACAGAAAAGGGGGGGTGCAGCCCAATCTAATGCATCAGTTTTTCACAAGTGTCAGTTCAACATATCCTCTCCTCTCTCTGTCTTACTGTGGCCCTCCCTAGCCATCTAACTATTGTTGTGTTGGAAGTCCCTGAGTTTTGACAGCTGTGCTTGGAGTGCTGTGACGGCAGCCCAGAGGGAAGGGTGTGTATGTCTGGCTGTGTGTTGTCTGATGGTTTGTAGTGGATGTGCAGCCTCTTGGTATGCAAATATTGATGTATGTGACTCTGGAGGTTAAGCATTTAGGGTTTACGTGTGTGTGTGTGAGACGATGATAAAATATAATAAATTAGATTTATGCATTTTCTTATGGACCTATTATGCTGCTCAATGTGCTTTATTAGTAGTGATTTGACATATAATGTGGCTACACAGACAGGAGATAAATAACAAATGATAAAGAAACAAGATCCCTCAGCCATGCTAAAGGCTCTGAAGCTGTATGAGAAGCAGTGTAGGGATTTCTGGCACAACTTCACCTTCTTCCAAAGGAGTTTAAAGAAGTAAATACTCCAGCAATGCTATCTCACAATTATGTTGTTCATTGTACTACGAGCGTTGCTGGAGTTGACCCCTTCAGGCTGTAATAGGCTCAACAGTGCTGTGAGCTAAATGCTAACATCAGCATGCTAACATGCTCACAATGACAATATCAACATGCTAATGTTTAGCAGGTATAACATTTACTATGTTAATCATCATTTACACCCTTCACAACTTCACAGCGATGTGGGTGATCGGATCGCAATGGGATGGTGCTTGACCACATGTTGGTGTAAATGTAATGTAAATGCAACCAAAACGCATTGAGGAAAGATTGTGACCCGATCGGCCAAACCAACCTCCGTGTGTGGTCAGGGACGCATTGTGACCACATTGAACACACGTGTAAATGCAATTGCATTTTTTTATTCCCATACAACAAATAAGATCAATAGTTTGACGGCACACACGTAGGTTTGACACCCAGTCTTCATCCGTAAAAGATCGCCATCACTATCCTCTCCCACCAGTCGTGACTGCATTCCTGCATCTAGATGGTCCTCTGGACAGTGGTGTCACTGACCACAGTTGAAATAAAAGCAGCTGCATAAAACAGCATCCTCCTCTGCTTTCCTCTTCGGTATTTCAGTTGTCGAAGATTGCTTCTTCCCCGCTTCGAAAAGTGTGGATCTCAATGTGGACACTAGAGACGCATAATACCAGGTGTAAATGGAATCAGGTTAAATCATATCTCAATATAACGTGGATTTTAATTCAAGGTCTTAGTGTGGCGTATTAGCATGCTGACATTGGCTAATTAGCGCCAAACACAATGTGTTGGAGCTGATGGGAATGTTAGTTAGAAAGTATTTGGTCATAAGCTTAAGTACTGGATAAAAGAAAATGTGACATGATGGCACTAGATGAGAAGTTAAGGGCTCACCAGAGTTATTCCAATTTATCCCAAATATCATGCCAACCAATACAACAGTTGACGAGATGTCTCATTAAAAACCGCAAATATCGACACAAATAATATCTCATGGTGGTGCTGGAAGAAAAGTCTCAGTATCAGTCAACTGGTATAAGTCAGTAGGATACATCGTCTGAGAACAATGAATGTCTGTACAAAATTATTCCAGTACATGTTCAAGATATTTCACCGGATAAGTAACAACTTTGACCTGGTGGTGGTGCGGAAATGACGGGTGATAACCAGTCACCAGGGTTCATCCTCTGGGGACTATGGATATCTGAAACATATCACCAAAAAAACAAATGAGTCATCGTGGAGCTTGAGGAAAAGTCAAGGGATCAGCAAAGTCAGTGGGATTCATCCTCTGGGAACCATGAATGTCTGTACAAAATGATATGGCAATCATTTTTGATAGTTGCTGAGATATATCAGTCTGGACCAAAGTGATATTGATCGACACTGCTATCCCTAGAACCACAGTCTGCATGCAGGTAATAAAAAAGCACAAGTGCCTTACGTCTGCATCATCTTACTGTACATGCTCAATAAATGTAGCCTACTGTGTGTGTATGTGAGTGTCTGCATTCATGTCTATGTGCACATTCATGTTTCTGTCTGCACTTACACATGCTTTTACACTACGGATTCTGCAAACTTTTCAATACTGTGCAAGGATGCCATTTACTTAATGATGTTGCAGCTGGTATACATTTTGTCCTGACCGGTGTAGCTGAGGGAGGCGAGCTTGGGAATAAAGCAGGAATGTGTAGTGGGTGCTAGGCAGCTGGTGGCTGAGCCCCGCTGGGTCGCAGGAAGCAAGGCCAGGCCAGCCACATGAGTCTCAGCTGATTCACACACCCGATGCCATGCACACACACAGCCCAACCTGCAGCACCTATCTACTGCAACCTTGTCTCCTACGAACTTACGCTCCAATACAGCTAAACCGCATTCTCAATTATGTTTCGAAGGGAAACATATTTTTGCAAATTGAAGAAAGACAAAAAAAACACCCCGCAACCAAACTACTTATGCTTAGGCAACAAAACTACGTGGTTAGGTTTAGTAAAACATCATGGTTTGGCTTAGAATAAGTGCGTATTCTATGTTATTTAAGGTAAAATTACAATTCTTCAACGTTGACTTTTGATTTCACACGGGACAGCGGCCTCCTGGGTGAAAGTCCTGTGTTTGTTTGACTCACCTATCCACCCCAACCAGCCAAGCTCCTCCCTACGAGGACTTCCCCAGACTTTGATTAGAAACGTACTTGTGATACATCAAAAAAGAAACGTAATCTGGGAAACGTACATTTTAGGAGATCTACTGTACAATCTGTACCAAGAGGGCCAAAATAGGATGTGTGTGTGTGAAAGAGATGGTGCGGGATGATAACCATTAAAGCACAGAGCCAAACAGATTGGTTATAACAGCTTAATGCTAATTAAAATAGATATGTTTTTAATCATCTTTAAGCCTGATAGCTATTCACCCGCCCAACGAGCTGCACACTCTTCAGCAATAATCACAAGGGTCAACAGAGTTCTCCCTGTTTCCTCCCAAAATCAACTGTTGACCACAAGTTAATGTAGCTGGCTCTCGATTTTAAAACTAATAGGGCAATTACAGATTACTGAGCAGAGTTTTTTCCAACGAAGCGAGAAGTTAATATTTCTTACTGTAACTGACTCAACACCAATTAGCATCAAAAAAACAGCTGTATTACGGTAATGACATGGCAGGCACTCAGGTACCAGACTTATCAGTCTGCCCATAGCTGTGTCACACCATAAAACACTTACACGTCCAAGGTTCCTCAGAGCATTTATAGCAGGTGCGTTTCCTCCTGTTTGCTCTCCGAACATGAAATCTTATCTGCTGATGAGGGGAATGCAGGAATATTTCAAGAAGAACGCCCCGCACCTCCACTTCCTCCATCACTTCTTGTTAAATACAGTGGTTACATGACTACCACACCGGATTCAGATGAGTGTAAAATTTGTATCTGAAGGAGCTGAACGCCCATTTTCTGTCATATAACTTGTTGCCTTTAGTAACATCCTCTGGACCAGGCTGACCTGCAGTGACCCTCGCAGATGAAAGGAGGGTAAAGTCCGTGTTTTAGGGCTCTGGCGCGGTAATTTTTTTGGGCCCTTGCCTGCTGTTTCCGGGACAGACAGAACATGTGGTGAGTTGCTCCAATCAGGAAACATTTTTCTCCCCCCCCCCCCCCCCCCCCCAAGTTTGTCTAAGAAGCTCATAAAAGCAAAGGACTTCCAGCGGTCATTTAATGACACGGCACGCATTGTCATCAGTTGAGTCACATAAACACTCCCTGACATGTCAGCTAAAGAACTTTATCATCAGCACTCAGTTCCTTGTGTATGAAACGTTGTTATGCACCTGAAAAGCTGTCAAGGAAATTGAAATCTTGTGTATACAGCCAAGGAGGAAAACGGTAATATCTGGAGTCGGGATTATTAAAAGGACATAAAACATGAAGCAACATGTTCCCAGTACAATTTTCCAATTTTCCATGGGAAATTTGCTAAATGAGGTAAAAGTAGTAAGCAGTTGAGTGCATCACCTCATACTATAGATCCCCCTTCTGTGACGCCCTCAACTGGTTACAAGTGGAACTCCCTGTTCTGCAAAAACCACAACATCCTGCAGACTTTACTGGCATGAAATAGAAACACAACAAATAAATCTTTTTTTGCGTGTGTTCACTTTAAATGGAACAAATAAACAACATTTTTTGCATGCGCACAACGGGTACTGCAAGAAACATTTTTGCAAGAGCGTGAAATTAGACCAGAACATGTGAGTCACAAATTACAAATCACCGGGGTTTTTAACCAGCTGAAAGATATTTCCCCATAAAAGCATAAAAGGTCAACTTGTTGTTTTCTGATAGTCTGCTTCTCGTTGAGGAATTTTTACAGTAATTGCTGGTTCATAATTGGTGGAAATGTTATGTTATGTTACTTAAAGCAATAAAATAGTCCATTAACAAGCCATAATTAGGCAAAATCAGCTGCTGTATTAAGAGTTAAAGGGACAGTTCACCCCAAAATCAAAAGTACAACTTTTCCCTCTTAACTGTAGTGCTGTTTATCAATCTAGATTGTTTTGGTGTGAGTTGTAGAGAGTTGGTGATATTGGCCGTAGAGATTTCTGCCTTCTCTCTAATATGATGGAAATAGATGGCACTCGCCGTGTGGTGCTTGCGGCAAAAAAAATACATTTGGAAAACTCAACAGCAATGTTTCTTTCCAGAAATCGTGACCCGGTTACTCAAGATAAACCACAGACCTTGTTGCAAGCAGTTTTATGCAGAAACAATTTTTTTTCTACCAAACTACACCCGCCAACGAGTATAACAAGTTTGCCATGAGCAGATGCACACTTCCTTCTGTGCGGTGATACGTTCGGCGGGTGTAGTTTGTTAAAAGGAAAGTAGTTCCTACATGAAACTGCTCACAACAAGGTCTGTGGTTTATCTTGAGTAACCGGGTCATGATTTCTGGAAAGAGACGTTGCTGTTGAGTTTTTTAAATGTATTTTTAAATGTACAAGTTCCATTATATTGGGGAGAAGGCGGACATCTCTACGACCGAGATCTCCAACAAGTCACATCAAAACAATCTCGATTGATAAATAGCACCACAGGTAAGCGGATAAATATGTACTTTTGATTTTTGGTGTGAACTGTCCCTGTAACATTTACATGAGTGCAATTACAAATGAGGAAACGTTAAAGTGCAGCATTAGAGAGACACTCCTCGGCTGTTCACACCAGTATGTATTTGGTTATTAATAGTTGCTATGATACCCACATCCTCTCTTCCCCCTTCTTTGTTAGAGCCTCCTGTGATTTAGGGCACTATATAAACCCTACTGGGCCAGCCCTCTGTCCTTTTCTGGTTGCCGTCATTGTTGCGGAGCACAGGCCACGGTGTCTGGCTGCTCCAGCTGAGAAGAGAGCACCTACTGGGTTTTTTACCATGATGATGAGAGCCGCTCTGCTCGGCCTCAGCCAGCAGGCAGTGGATAAGGGCCCCGAGCTGCTCCCACCACCAAATGGCTCTTTCCCCTTCCCTGAGGCCCCCCGAGCTACACCCCCAGCCACCCCCCCGCTCCTCCTTTAAGTTCCCTTAAGTCATGATCCGGCCCGTAAATTAGTACCGGGAGAAAAAATAGGTTCTGTAAGATGAAACTGGGTTTCTGTGTGTATCAGCACACGACTCAGGGGAGACAAGAGAGAAGAAGCAGGCAGTAAATCCATTGGAGTCCACTGATAGCGCCTGTTTGCACAGCCACTGCCGCTTCCTTTGATCAAATGGCTGGGGGAGCGGGGGGTCGTGTGGCGCTGCCGAAGGTCAGCTATATATTACACTCCTAAAAGTGATTACTGAAATTCTTAAGTGAAACCATTCTGCTGCCAGGGTGTGCTCTAATCCCCTGCAGCGTTGTCTGGGCCGGGGCTGGGGCCAGGGCCTCTCTGTGGATCTGTGCGCCCAGCACTCCTTTTCCCCCTTCCCCACTTGTGTTTTCTATCATCAGAGCAGGCCTAAAAAAGAGCCCCTACATGGAAACATGGCCTATCCAGTTGCAATATCAACTGCTGGGGCTCGGAGGAGAGAGAGAGAGAGAGAGAGAGAGAGAGAGAGGGGAAAGGTAGTGTCAGGAAACATGGAAATATGCGCACACTTCAAAGGCTGGGGCAGCAAATTAAGGGTTAGGCATTGGACACGACAGTAAGTGGCCTTTACATCAGAAACAGGGTAAACAATGTCTGGATTGTGTTTCGCTTCTTTCCTCTGTGTTGCTGCACAGAGACCCCCCGGCTCTGCATCTGCACGCTGGCTGTGCTGTAGGTAGAGCACTAAAACAGCTCAATGCAGGGTTGTTGTTTTTTTTTTTTTGTTTTGTTTTTTTTCTTCGAGCAAATCATTTTCATCAATTGAGTCATAGTGAAATGTTTTCGGATCTGTGCCACCGATGTGTGTAAATGAGTGGAAAATCTGACATCAATTTTGCAGAATGATCTGCCTATAAGAGTATGTAATTTAATAAAGCCTCTGTTAAAATTCCACAATTTATTACCGGTCACTAATCCTTGCCACGATGTTGCACTGCGTCAAATCAATTACAAGCGCTTGCAAAACAGAAGTGTTGCTTTTAAGCGTGAAACAAACAAGCTTGAGGAAAGAAAACTGTGTGTGTGTGTGTGTGTCTGAATGCATGGTTTCTACTGCAGCGGCATCACAGTTGAGACCGAGCCAGCCAACATGATCTAAACAAGAATTATGTGAAGTCATGCTCTATGAAACTTTATACACATTTGCTGATCATTACCTAAGATTGCTTTGTGTTAACTTTGGCAGGCCCGCTCCTGGCTCTCACATTGAAAAAAGGGATGATGTATTTCCTCTTATTTATTATTTGCGCTGGGCTACCGAGAGAAAGAAGGGAGGGGAAAAAGAGCGAGTGTGAGTGGTATGCCTGCGACTGGTGCACCGATGCCAGGAATAACAGAGCGAAACTTGCTCCTCGGCCTCATTAGTGCGTAGAAAACAGATCCCAGGAGACACAACAGAGTGTAAATATATTTAAAACTCTTTACACTGCAGGATGCTACGCGCCAACGTCTCCCAATTTCTGCTTTTTCTTCCTACTTAAAATGAGAATGTAAACGGCATCGAGCGCTGCAAGTGTGTAGGCTTCAAAAGAGTTGCAACCCCATGTTGCACGTCTCATAAATTCTAGTGAGGGAATTCAAAGAGAAATTTATCGAGCATGGCATTCACACATGTTGACAGTAAAGAGGGCCAACTGCACACCGGGTCTTGGGAATTTGTAGCAGCACATGGCCCCTTCTTTCGCTTTGAAACACCCTCTTTGACCCTTTGTCTGCTTGTGCAATGCATTTGCCCTTATGAAAAAAGATAGGAAAATTTATACAAGACACAAAAGCCCATAGCAGTGTCCTATAAATTAGAGGTGTCAGATATACTGTTGCAAACATGGAGAGATTTATCTATCGATGTTACATGACCAGGGCTGGGGATACAGTATTTCTTCTTAAACCATTACCCCCTGAAGCAGGTGTACTGTTATCCCAAATAAGGCAACATGCTATATCATCATCACTTCCCAACATTTGTTTATAATATGAACACCTCCTTGCCATCTGTTTCCACCCAGCGCTGCCTTTTCTTCACTTATTTGTACAGTAAGGGAAGGTGTTTATGGTCTTTGGATGTTGCCAATTTCACTGGAGAGAGAGGACTGCAGGAGCACCTATGGGACCCAGCATACAGGGCCACACTTTTGGCTCCATTGCCTATTGACACAGCTGCTATCATGGTGAAATGATCCGATTCCAGGGGTGGCGAATATATCCGCGCACACTTACCTACACGCACACGAAAAAAAGCACATGGAGACATACATCACATGTTTGCCTTTTCCTTTTTTAAATGTCATTAAGTGCTGCTCAGACACAGCTTGATGTTGACTTTGGTGGAATAAGGGCGCTCTCGCCCTTTGTTGTTGCTTGACTTATGGTGGTTCATTCAGAGGCTGCCTCACAGGACGCCACAAAGCAGAGGTGCGGACTGGAGTCACATGACTTGGACTCACGTCAGACTCACGAGACACATTTGATGACTTTATACTCGACTTGACAAAATCAAAAAAGACTTGAAACTCATTTTTGGCCTTTTAGCTTGAACATACTTGGTACTTTCCCTAAAGCCCAAAAATTAAAAAGTTATGTTATTTAAAAAATGTACCGAGAATAAATACATTTTCCTTCAATTCCTGAATCAGCTAGCATTGACGCTTTTCATTCTCGGCAAGTCGACACTTGATTTTCTACAGATCCACTTTTGTTTGAACCAATCCAACAGCATGCAATCAAGTTGCGATGGAGAGAACCATAAAGAACTAACGTTACGTTACAGAGCCATTTGGAAAAGATTATACCAAAGATAAATTTGTTTGCATATAAAATCTACGGGGAGGGAAAAAAACGAAACATGCGGGTCGAAATTGTCGAAGAGCGCATTATGACTGGTTTAGGACTAAAGTTTAGGACTTGGAACTTGACTTGGGACTTGTCAGTCTTTAAATGAAACACGCCTGTCTTGACTTGGGACTTGCCTGTCTTCGGACTTGACTCAGGACTTCTCAGTGGACCTTGTTGTTCTTACTTGACCTGGTACTTGAGTGCAAAGACTTGAGACTTACTTGTGACTTGCAAAACACAAACTTGTGCAAAGACTTGAGACTTACTTGTGACTTGCAAAACACAAACTTGTTCCCGCCTCTGCCACACAGTGCATCTTCCTCGCTATCAGCTGCTGCTGTGATCCCCAGAATAGGTCTTGTTCAATTCTCCGCCCGGCCACATCCAAGATCTACAACACTGAGCTAATGAATAGGAGAATGGGATTTTCTGAAATCATGTTTTCCTTTTATTTGGACAACTCTACTTTTCTCGGTTTTTTTTTCTTCTTTTCATGATGTGCAGAGTCATCTGGTTACTGTACAGCTCCTTGGCAGAGCTGTGTAGCTCTTGAGTGATGGAGAAAAGCTGAGAACAGAGAGTGAGAAAGTAAATAAAAATCTGTATGATAATAAATTGCATCACTGGTAATTCTATCCAGTGGCGCTGCACGGTGCGCAGAACCCTTTTTATATTCGGGGGCTCGGGGTGATCCGCTGATAACATGGGGATTGATGTAGGCCATTAAAGGAGCGTGTGTGGAGGGGCGCATTACATTTGGCCCCCACAACAGCACTGTATATCAGCATGTTGTCACCTGGGCTGATGTCACAGCAGGTCCTTCGGCTAAGAAAACAGTCTCTCTGTCTTGGGTGGGTGACCAGCGCAGGCTCACTCACTACCCACTAATGTGCTACTCGTGCCGAGGGGTGCGTTGTTTTAGGTTCGCAGCCTCTCCGAATGTAATCCATAACCAATTGTGCGTGTGTAACTATAGAGACCTTGCAACAAAACAAAATGATGTGGTTCAGCGTGTGCATGGAAAAAAGTGAAACAAAGGCAGTTTCAGGACCAAACATTCCTGTTATAGTGCTGTTTTTATTGACTCGATGGGAGGTTATGAAAATGCACGACAACATTGAGGAACATACACGTTTTATTTAGACAACCAGGACATTGTGGGGAGAGCTCACCTCTTCATGGGGTTGTGTTTTTTGCACTCAGCCTAGTGACTGCCTAGTCACTGGAACACGTGGTCATTTCATACACCATCCACCAAGGACCTTGAAACAATCTGACAGCCATTTTTGTCCCCTGGTGCATCCACCTCTCCCGGTGAACAGGGTCACTCCTGTTTATCTTTCCATCATCTCTTTCTTGCCCCCCCCCTCCCTCCGCTGGGAACATTGTGTTATTCTGGGATGTGAAAAGCAGCAGCAGGCTTGTCATTACAGGATCACGGTTCTGATTTAATCAAAGGACAATGTTAATTCACAGAACCTGCTGGGTGTGATTCATGGTGAACATAGTAAATAACTGTTTTTTCCTGTCTCACTTTTGTTCTGGTTCCATCTTTGAAGGACCAGCTGTAAAGCTGCATGCTGTGTTGATACCTGGGATAACACACTACATATACAACTAGCCAGTGGTGGAATGTAACTATGTTCATTTACTTAAGTGCTGTAATTTAGTGCAACTTTGAGGCACTTGTACTTTACTTGAGTATTTCTGTTTTCTGTAACTTTTTACAATACTACATGTGATAAACAGAAGGGTGAAGTGTTCCTTTGTGTTGAAAGAATTCCTACTTCTCAAGCTAAATATATTCTTTAAAAACCCTCTTGGATCAGCTGCATCGTCAAAAAGCTTTAAAAAAAAAAAAAGCTTGAGAAGCTCATGAAAGGTTCCCTTTTTAGAGATACACGGTTCTGACAGGACAGTGATGCTACAAACATACGAGGAATTTATAGAATATGATGCATCGCTGTAGATAAAACTACCCAACAGTAAATAAAGGAGCCAATATTAACATTAATATAAACCTCAAATATCTACAGCAATAAAATGCAACACAAACATTATTGCTATAAGTAATTCTTATACTTTTGCTAGTGGAGATAATTATCTGTGAATTAAGTTATACTGACTGTTTTGCAGCCCATATATAGACTTTTTGTGGTGCGAATACTTCACAGACAAACAATGACGCTATATTTATGGACTCTGTGATCCAATTTTCACATTAAAATTTACTTCATACATTGGCAAATGACTTTCTTGTGTTATGTGAGCAAATTGAGACATGGCCCCCGACATCATATACATACTTAAAAACATTTAAAACTGTAGAATTAACAATATTTTCATGGGTTGCATCATCAGGGCAATACCACCTTAAACACTAAATACCATGCCCATTATAAAGAACTGCTACAAATGTTTTAGTTAAGAGAATGAAGTCAGGACAGTAAAATGCTTTGATTGACATATATTATTTTTACATGTGGATTTATTGTTATTATTACACTGTATGTTTTATTATATCAAAAATGATTGTTGCTCAATAAATGAAAAACTTTATTTATACAGCATAGCTCTTATACAAAGGACAACTAAACATGCAAGGTAAGTGCATAAACACATAGGGTATGTTATAACTGCAGTCATAGAATTAGTAAGACCACACAAACAAATAGCTACGTGCGTGTTAGCATTTCGCTAAAACATCAAGATAACGGAAAAAAAAAAAAATCTTCAAGATTCAAATAAATCAATTCATTAAAAATATTTTGCATCATGATAATATAGGAAAATGGTAAAAAAAACTTAAATTATGTGGCATGCTGAGCTAAAAAGGCTCTTATTCTGTGGAGAAGCTCTTTCTTGACACTGTCCGGCACTAAGGCTGCAAGAGAGAGAGAGAGAGAGAGAGATTCTTTCACACAGATACAGATGTACTGCAAAACTTTGCGTCTATGCTCGTACCCACATCCACTACTGGAAACATATCATCTCATGACTGCACCACCTCCGACTGAGGCTGCACTACCTCCTACTGAGGCTGCTGTTGCTGAAGTAACTGGCATCTCTGTGTCCTCTATGATGGATGCAAAACCATTGCAGTCTTTAGAGGGAATGATACTAAAGCCTGAGTGTTCTGGTTTACCTCAACTGTACACTTAACACAATGCAGTGAAAGTATATTACTAACATGCATTTCACAGTGTTGTCTTTTAGGGTGGAGTTTTAGAAATTAGCGCAGGTAGTAGCAAACATTTGAAAAGCAAAGCCATAAAAGCTGCACAAAAATCGATTTATAGACAGTTTATATATATATATATATATAATATA